>JBBBDQ010000118.1:6135000-6637500 GCA_037127315.1 Ascarosepion bandense | reverse complement strand
AAGATAATTCAAGGTAAATTTGCGTCTAGTTCTTTATATTTCATCTTTATTGGCAGAATGTGGGATACTTAGAAGCAAGAGTGATACAAAAAAAAAAATAATGAGATTCGCTAGAATAAACGCCCAAACACTGGTAAAAAAAAAAATAATTTAAAAATTAGCGTCACCTTCATTGGATGCAAGTATCTCTTTAGTCCGCTGAAACCCTTAATGACGAAACGCGTCACATGAAGTTTTGTTTATATATATATATATATAAAACATTAAGATTTATAGCTCTAAGAAAATACACCTAAAAAACAAAAAAAAATAAAAGAAAGTACTTTTTTTATAGTTTCTGGTTGAGAAAAGACAGGCGTCTACAAAATTACCGTTTTTAACATCTTTTCTCGTTTCTGGCGAACCTGTATGACCAGCACCCACCCACCCTGTAATTTGTTTTGCTTTTCATTTTTTTTCTTTCAGATTAGCAAAAAAAAAAAAAATTTTTTTTTAAATTCAATATTTAAAGATTATTAGGGGGTGCTCAATTTCTCATACAACTTTCTAGTAAATCGATCCCCCATATTCGAAACAAAATGTACACTTTGTAGTAGACTGTAATTTGTACATGTTCTAAACTATAATATATGTGTGTGTGTGTGTGTGTGTGTGTGTGTGTGTGTGTGTGAGTGAGTGTGTGAAATTATTTGTTTGAATATTATTTTTGATCGATACTCGTATTTATGCAGATATTCTGTTTATAACCAGTATATATATATATATATATATATATATATATATATATATAATTTCTACCAGCCTGATTATTTGCGATAAATATTTGTTACAAAATATGTCATTCGGCAGGATTTGAACCTGCGACCCCTATCCATATAAGGGAAGCCACCAATTGATCCTGACGAATGACACACATTTTCGTAACAAAAATCTTTCGTAAATAATCAGGCCGGTAGAAATATATATTTATATATACTGTTTGATTATAATCAGAATATCTACTTAAGTAGGAATATCGATCAAAAATATTGTTCAAACAATTTCAAATTGTCGGTTGCTTATAAACATTTCGTTAATTTCCGTTATATATATATATATATATATATATATATATATATATATATATATATATACACAAAGCGAGAAGTTTCATTCATACAAACTCTAGTTCTACTCTTCTATATATCAATATTTCATTTTTTTTATCGGTTATTCAATTTCCTGTGTTTTGTTGTATTTTTACTGCAACAATTTTAAATCGATTCAATGATACATTCCTATATTCACATATTGTTCAGCTTCATCGATTCTAACTTATCTTTTCCGTTCTCTAACATTTTTTCTCTACTTTTTCTTTTCGTCTGTTTTCTCTCTTCCATCTTTATTCCTTTCATCTTTCTTCAAAATCCATTCCCATTTTGCATCTTCATTCTGCATTTCATTTCTCCTACCTTTTTATATTCGGGTTTTCACTCCTTTCGCCTTTTTCCGCCTATATTCCTTATTTCATATTTCTATTCTAATCATTAACCATTAAAAATATATATCTTCTCCATTTTACATGCTTTTTTTCAACTTTTCCTCATCATCCTCGTCGTTTTTCATATTTTTTCTTTTATAATTTCACCCCAAGCAAGCCAATGAAGCAATTAAGACTCATGAATTCGTGACGAAAGACATGATTTACCTTGGAATTAGAAACGAGCGCTAACGTGTCTTGCTTACAAAAGAATAACAAACAAGAAATATGGCCCCCATTGAAAACAATTTATGCGCGCCTATCTTGTCCAAAACGAGACGATATTCGCACACATGCAAATTTTGGCCGTCTTAGAAACGGCCTAGTTGGTGTCTGTTTCCCAACTACCCAATGGAACGGCCGAGAAAGGGAGACACGAAATCCATTTCCTTGAGGCGACCGAAGAAAAAAACAACAGATGTCCCGCCGGCGATCGTCGCACTACACTTTTTAAGCCTCCAATCATTTTTTTACAGATTTTACTGAATGTTAGAAAATAATTACAAGCGAAAAAGAAAAACTTTATTAATATCCAAGAAAAATTAGAGAACATGAATTAACACTTTCTCGCATATCGGTTACAACTGTAACCTTTCTCTAATCTTAGTCGCATATCGGTTACAACTGTAACCTTTCTCTAGCCTTTGTCGCATATCGGTTACAACTGTAACCTTTCTCTAACCTTAGTCGCACATCGGTTACAACAGTAACCTTTCTCTAGCCTTTGTCGAATATCGGTTACAACTGTAACCTTTCTCTAGCCTTTGTCGAATATCGGTTACAACTGTAAATTTTCTCTAACCTTTGTCGCATATCGGTTACAACTGTAACCTTTCTCTAGCCTTTGTCGAACATCGGTTACAACTGTAAATTTTCTCTAACCTTTGTTGCACATCGGTTACGACTGTAACCTTTCTCTAACCTTTGTCGAGTATCGGTTACAACTGTAAACTTTCTCTAAACTTTGTCGCATATCGGTTACAACTGTAAACTTTCTCTAACTTTTGTCGAATATCGGTTACAACTGTAACCTTTCTCTAACCTTTGTCGAATATCGGTTACAACTGTAACCTTTCTCTAACCTTTGTCGCATATCGGTTACAACTGTAACCTTTCTCTAACCTTTGTCGCATATCGGTTACAACTGTAACCTTTCTCTAACCTTTGTCGCATATCGGTTACAACTGTAACCTTTCTCTAACTTTTGTCGCATATCGGTTACAACTGTAACCTTTCTCTAACCTTTGTCGCATATCCGTTACAACTGTAACCAATATGCAACAAAGGGTTAAGCATGCAGAAGGCAATGATTGACATTACATTTAAATTAATGAATAACAAACTACAAAATCAAGCTGGAAGCGTGTTCTAAAAGACAGTAATTCGAGTGAAGAATGTTTGCTTATGATTTAAGCTTTTGTCTAGCCATTTTAATTGCTTCCATCTTTTTATAGTCATCATCGATTCTAAGTCTTCGTCCTCCCTCTTTTATCGATGTTTGTACATAATTTTTCAATTCAGGTTTCATCACATCTTGTTTCCTTCCTTCCACCATTTGTATATCTTCTACTACACTTATTACAGCTTCTTTAATTTCCTATTTTTCTTTCTATTGTGGAAATAAATATTGTTGAAATAACTAACGAGAAGACGCGGGAACAGTAAAATAACTAACGAGAAGACGCGGGAACAGTGAAATAACTAACGAGAAGACGCGGGAACAGTGAAATAACTAACGAGAAGACGCGGGAACAGTAAAATAACTAACGAGAAGACGCGGGAACAGTAAAATAACTAACGAGAAGACGCGGGAACAGTGAAATAAAATAATGTATTAACAAAAATACAAATAGTTGTTAAAGCTGCTGAGTCATATCTCCACTCAGCTGCAGGACAAATCAGGTTACGACCTTTACTCTCTAACTCTCTGGCTCTAACTGCCCGGAAAACAGAACCTAGTAACCGGATGTGACGTCAGGAATAGTCCATTAGTCAATAGACTGACAGGGGTGCCACCCTAACACTTTCCATCACTCATTCACTTACTATTTGATTTTGTAGTTTTTTTTGTTTGATTGTTTTTTTGCTTTCACCGTTGTTTTCAACATTTAATACGTATAATGTTTTTAACTTGAACACCTGCATACTTTATTTAATTTACGTTTTATTACCATTAAGATTAGCCACACCTGTTGTTTGAAGATAAAATAGACCAAACATTGACCAAATTCCAGGTGTTGATATTTTTTATCAATCATCAGAGATTCCAGTTGCATCGTACTATGTACAAATGAAATCGTATTTTATATACCGTTTCTATTCAGGGTGTGGATGGTCGAGGCACTCCACAACATCACGTCTCTTGTAACTTTTGTCGGAGCGAAAAGAGAAAGCAGCGAGATGTGTTCAAATTCCCGCGTAATTTGTTGCGTGCACTTTCACAAAAAATACCTTGGGAAAACAAAGAATTCTCTATTCTCGAGAGTTATGGTTTTAAATAGAATAATATACTACGCCCTCGAATTTTACTTAAATGATTATCGTCGATAAGACAACGTGAAACAACCAAACTCTCTTTTCTCAGAAGTCATCGTAATTCAAGTATGACGTAGAAATGGAATCTTTGAAGAATGTAAATCAGCTGTGCGTTGTGGTGCAGTGGATATCGACTCGGAACGACAAATCGGGGAGACGAGTTCGAATTCCAGTTGAATTCCGCGCATTCACTTCCGCAGAAATTCTCTTGGGAAAGGTATCAATACGTTTTTTCCTCCAATTATGAGTTACTTATAAATTGTAGGACAGATTAGCTGGCAACCAGTCTACCGCAGAAAGCAATGACAACGTTTTGCGGGATAATCTTCTGCCTACTCATTCAGGCCCTTTAGAGACATGATCGCCCAAAGCGTGTATCACGTATAGCAATCAATTGACCCTTTGATGGGACATGGCAATTTTTAATTGAGCAGTCTTTATTATTATTACTATTACTACTAATATTACTACCATTATTATCACTATGACTACTACCATTATTATTATCTAAACTTATTTATAAATGGAACTTTGTATGTGTGTGTGTGTTTGTCCGTTACCTATAGACTCCGAAACGGCTGAACCGACTTTCTCGAAAACTTACACAGTTGTACTATAAGCGTCTGCAAGTGTTCTTAGCTAGGTTTTATGTCGAGGTACCCCCGATAAATCTCGAAAATCGATAATAAAAAAAATCGGGTTATAGAAGGAGTGGTCCGATTTTAATCAGATTTGATACACTCATAGACAAAGACATAAGAAACGTTATTCAGAAGTTTCAAGGTTGCAGTTCTTACAATAGTGCAGAAAATTTTATATTGATACCAGGAAATCAAAATTTGACTTACATCCATTCATTTTTCTTTCAGTCTGCGGTTTCGCTTTAACTGGAAACAACTACTGCTTTTTAGTCTTTCGTGCCCACGTCCAAAGAGTCTGAGCTCCAGAACCATAGATTAGTTTTAAAGCTTTCATTACACCCGAGCAACGCCGGGTTATACTGCTAGTTATTAATATAATTATTATTTTCGTAAAAGGCGGAACCTTTCCAAAACTCTCACATGAACTGAAGTGATTATCTTGAATCAGTTGATCGGTAAACTACCTCGTACCAGACAATTATTCTCATCAAAATGCCTCTTAAACATTTTTAAATCTACCATTCATCTGTACCCTGAATATTGCTGCCTTATCTGGGCTGGTATTCCTTATATATATCTAGAGATTCTTGATAAAATTCAGTTTCTGTAATATAATCGATTCCGACTTGGGATCTTGACACCAGTCACTTTCTCATTGACATGATATGGCTTCCCTCTGTCTTTTCTATAAATATATTTTATGGCAATTGTTCTAAGCTTTCCTCGTTGGCCTCTTCTTTCTGTCCTCGTTTTCTTTACATTAATTCCTTCTCCCTTCCAGGTGTCTGAGATGTAAGTTTTCTGGTAGATGCGGGACGTTTTTCGTTTTTGGTTGAATGCGTGTTTGAGTGAGAGATCGTTAGAATGATTGTTGTGATTTAACTAGTCCTGCATCAATTTCATCCAGTTAACTGATGTTTCTACCACTATTAAGAATTGTGGGGATATTCAGTCGGTCAGTTAGGTGCCATACGTGATACACGCTTTGGACGATCATGTCTCGAAGGAGACATGAATGACTGGGTAAAAGATTTTCTAGCAGTTGGTTGTCATTACTTTCTGCGGTAGACTGGTTGCCAACCAATGCTATTTAACCTATAAATGGAAAGAGAGGAGCTGAATACTATTCCTAAGGATATTGCGCGAAAGTGAATGCAACAAATTCAACTTGAATTCGAACTCTCAGATTTGTCGTTCTGAGCCGATATCCACTGCACCACAACGCACATCCGTGGGGGATATTACTGATACTGTTTAATTTATTGCATATAAAATTGTAACCATTGTAAATAGTTATTTTGGGTTTGTTTTTAAAATTGTTTTTTACCCCCTCACCCCCAACCCAGACATGTTGTACATATTCTTTAGGTTAAGTAAAGCGTTGGTTACATCCAGTGACTTGACGCAAAGAGTTGTGAGTTCAATATCTGGCGACAAAAGTGGCAAACAATAGACTCTGGCGAATTAAATAACGATAACAAACCCGAAAGTGGCAAGAATCATAGAACGAAAACAAGTTCTGTTCAAAATTCTAATTACCTGAAGAAGATAGAAGCGTACAACGACCGAAACGTTGTGAATATGGCAATAAAAATAAGGACAGCAGTCCGAACAATGTAACTAATCTCATAAATATAGACCAACAATGCACTTAATTTGTACAATTCTTTCATTTTTGTGTGCTAACGATAAATTTATCGTCTGTTACTTGCTACTGCTCATGTCGTCTGTCTTTGTTGTGTCCACTTATACATTAAATGTTGCCTGAAAACATCTGTTTTGACTATTTTCTTTTTTCGTCGTTTTTTTTTTTTAATAAAATATTCTTTTAGAATTAAATGTGTGGAAGAACACATCCCACCTTACGCATTAATGCTGGAAAGATAAATTACATCGAGTACGCTGACGAAACCTATTTTCCTGATAAATGTTTTTAAAAAAATGGTTTTATCAATTTCAAACTGAAATAACAGAAAAAGAATTACAAGAGACGGAAAATTGTGGAAATGCATGATGGCTTATGTTCTAAAGTTACACTACATAAAGTACCATACTGACGGCTTGTTCGATGAATACCAAATGTTTTCTTATAAGGAAATGGCTAATGTTACCATATTACATTTTGTGTATAATTGTACAGTTTTATTCAACTCAATTTATACAATTTAGACACCTCGACGTGGTATTTTGGTTAGTAAACTTGTCTTGCTAGGGCATTTACGACTGAGTAGTGAGTTCGATCCTCACTGAACACCCCATACATTCAGTCTTGTGGCACATCTAAGCTGCGCTTACAAAAATCACTATAGTTTATACAATTTGGCTTTTTGTATTCATTCTCTTTGCGACAAAATCTTGCATTACTGAAATTTATTTTTAAAAAAATCTATTTTTATACAGTAGCTGAGTTTATTCATTAAGCCTGTGTTTCTCTAGGAAATAGAAAATCGAATTAATTTAAAATTGCAAGCTGTGCTGTTTCTTATTTTATTTTCCACACACACACACACGCAATAAAAATTAATTCACACACGTGTATCTCAAAAAAATACAATTGCGCGGAAATTCACCCCTTTCCATACCCTGTGGGGTCAAAAACAAAGACGGCGCACCCAAAAGTTCGGACGTAGTGGAAAGCACACCACATGGTCAAAAATATGATTTATTGACCAATCAGGGCTCGACATAAGAAACCTATTTTTTAATCTCTCCGGAGCCTCACCATTCAGATATAAGGAAGGTAGAAACTCTAATCAAACCAGAAGAGGACCAGCGACAAGCTGACATCAAAAGGGCACACGAACAGCTTCGAGCATACACACAGAGAGAATCCAGCAGTTCATACAACAGGCAGAATCCGTATCAGTGAACCTTCTTTCACCCTCTCTTTCTCTCATCTCGCTCGCCACATCGTCTTACCTTTCCCTCTCACATTCCCAGTTCCTTTCTTTCTCTTTTTTCTACAGCTGTACGGACAATCTCATATTTTGTACAAAAAAAATAATTCTTTTATTTTTTTTTTACGAAAATAAACAAACGTTTATTTTACTTTATTTGTAGTGCATTTTTCTTTTTATTATTTGTTTGAGGGACTTCTTAGTCCCTCTACAAAGCAAAGGAAACCAGACTTGTTACAGAAGAAAAAAATGGCCGTCTGTAACTCCACCGTCTAAGGAAATTTATTGAATAAAAAATTCGGCACCTTAGTTATTAGGTATAGAGGACTTAATTATATATTCAAAGCGATTGCAAATGTTACCCTTTTCCCTGCCCACTATTTGCTTTTCACTATTTTATATTCGTTAACAACTAATAAAACATTTTGTTTAAAAAGGTTTTCTAATTTTTTTAATTTTTGCTTTACTTTGATTTAAAAAAAATGTATCATTTTTTTAATATGCTTAAATTACTTGTTTAACATTTCCCACAGTAAAAGATTATATTTAAAAATTCTAGATTATGTATGTATTGAGCACTTTAACAACCGTATACTAATCTAATTTCATTCTGACCAATAACTAGTTAATAATTATTTTAAGAGTTATATAGAAATTAATTTATCCATACCGTCAAAAATACATTACATATTTTCCTAGTTATACTTTTCCGCTTCACTTTCAAACTGTTTGTTTTTTTTTTAACTTACCGTCTTCATAAACAGCTTCGAACAAGACGCCATTTTCACAACAAAGCCACTTTCTTTTGGCCGCGTCTGCGGAAGGGAGATAACTCTACTAGCCAAAAATAATGCAGAGCGCGCGCGCGCACGCACACACACACACACACACACACACAAATCACATAACGTACTATATAGTAAATTCAACTATTCTATATTTCTGTTTAAATTTCTTGAATGAAGAAATATTTACATTCGGACTAATATCCCGTCTTTGTTGTTATCATGACTTCCGCTCTTTTGCTCTGGGTAAACTTTAATAAATTTAAAACTAAATCATTTAATTTACTAGATTGTTCTCTTCTCGCTGGTCATATCTAAAAAGGGTTGGGGTCTATACACATAGACTTTTTTTTTAATCATCTCACCCCAAGCAAGGCATTCTACTGCCACTGTTGCGCATGGGGTTACATAGGGGAAAATAATGAGAAAGAGGGGCTCATTATAGATATTAGGAGGAAGGTAATAGACGGATAATAATATCGAGGATGGGGATGGAGTAGACGAAAAAAGAGCTTGAGAGAATAAATCTGAGTTAGTGAGATAGACGTCTACTGACCTTACGTTTAAATTCATGGAGATTGTAGCTGTCGGTGAAGCAAGTATATGGAAGGGAATTCCACAAGTGGAAAGTGCGTGAAAAGCTGTTAGCGTAGAAATTGTGGTTACATTTTATTGATTTCACTGTAAAAGGGTGGGACCTAGTTGCCAATCTAGTAGATCGTGCAAATTCATACCTAGCGGGGCATCATTGATCTAAGTTCATTGCAGCAGAAGCCATGAAAGTATTTATAGAAGAGGCACGGGGAAGCCACGTCACGTCGGTGAGATAGCGACTGTAGCAGAGATGTCAGGTCGGTATCGATTACGTAACAGATTCTCCGTTGGATTCTGTCAAGAACCCCGAGGTGAATAGCAGGGGCACCCGACCAGATGTGGCATGATATAGACTGCAAAACGAAAACAATTTTTACCTGTCGATTTAATAGAGGATTCAGTTCAAAATTAGCTAAAGATAATCCGGTAAACTTCTATGTGCCTTGTCCTTTCACGTCTCCCTGTTCCTGGTGGCTCTTAGCACGCTTTCTCTTGTTACACTACGCAGCCCCCGTTCTGTCATCCACCTGATTAGGCTCTTCGAATATGTTATCCACTGCTTTCCTCTGTCTCTTTTTCCCCTCTTTCTGACCTGTTAGTATCAGGTTCTCCAAGCCCTCCTTCCTCATTGCATGTCCCAGGAACTTTGTCTCTTCCTGATGCTCGATATTAATTTCTTCTTCGTTTCCATTCTTTCCAACATCTCATCATTGCTCACATGCTCGGTCCATGATATCCCCATCATCCTTCTGTAGAACCACATTTCACTTGCTTGAAGTTTTTCCTTCATCTTTGATAATATTGTCCAGCATTCGTTGCTATATTGAAGAACTGACATCACACAGCAATCTAGCATTCTCTTCTTTGTTTCTAGTGAAAGTTTCCTGTGTCATAATACGTTACTTAGCTTCTGGAACGCGTCTTTCGTCATGCCAATTCGTATTTCGGATCTCTGTGTCGCACTTTCCGTCTACTGATAAGAACACTTCCCAGGTATTTAAATTTTTGTACCTGCTTGACTTTAGTATCCCCCACCTGTATTTGGCATACACAAAAAAAAAAACTTTATCAGAGCAAAAACAATGATGAGGAAATTGTTACGAATGTAAATAAGTAAAATGACACGAACAATCCACAGTTGGAGATTGAATAAAGGGTTCAGTTCGAAATTCCCTCAGATCGACAGACACTGGATGACAAGAAAGCACAACGGCCGAAATACTTTGATAATAAATATGAGGCCATTTTTTTCGCCTGCAAATAATGTTACATTTGTAGGATTCGGTCAGTTGGTGCATTTGTCTCAGCTGGTTTTCTGGCGAAGATGACTATCGTTAGTAAAGATCTTTTCACGTATTCTATTGACAATCTCACTGTCAAAAATAATTCGCATTCAGTAAACAGCATTCCGATAATATCAAATTTGATTCAGCCGACCATGACGTCCATATTCCTCTATTTTCTACCGTGTATTTTCAGGTTAACTTTGTTTAGCGGCATAAATTTAGGTACGTACACTAAATCACTGCTCATTTTCGATATCAATTTAAATTTAATTTTTAAAAATAAAATATTTTCTTGAAGCGCTAATTTTAGCTTTAATTGAAAGCCAAGAGATTTAATTTACTAATTACAGTAAGCAAAATATCCTGGTTTAGTTCAAACTGAAATTATATTGATCGGAATCAAAAACTGAACTGCTGAAAAAATGTTTTAAAAATATACCACCATTATTGATTGATCGACACATTACGTAAACAGTAGCCACATTTCTGTTTTAAAAATCTTCCAAAAAAAATATACCTCCTTGACACGTTATTTAAGTCGATTTTTAAAATTGAAACTTACCTTTATCTGATTTCAAACAAGTAGTAAGTGCTTACGGCCTGGAAATTTACGATATAAACTTTTCTTTAACTACGGTAGCCCTCTTTATTTATCTTAGGTGACAAATGATGTATTGACAAGCGGTAGGTATCAAGAACGCTTGGATGGCGACCGAAAGTAACAAAAAATTCATGTAGCTTAAAACGTAACATTTGGAAATTTAAATGTTTTTTGTTTTTTTTTAACTAAATAGTAAAGTTAAAAATTTAACATAATATTTTCAGCAAGTATATAATATTTTATAGAATTTTAGTTTAGATTTATAGACAGACTATGCTTTCTGAATAAATAAAAATTTAAATTTCTGTTAAAATAATTTAATAAGAAAGAATGAAATGAAAATAACTGAACTAAGTTATATTATGTTATTTATTAATATTTTTCTGAAATATTAAATATTTTTATGTTTAAATATTACATATTTTTATGAAATTATTAATTAATATGCTTTCTGAAAAATGAAAAAATTTAAATATCTTTTAGAATAATTTTAATTTAATAAAAAAGAATGAAATTAGAATCAAAGTGTGGTTTGTGTCGTTTTTGATGTAAGGGAAATTCATCCAAACACTTGTTAACTTCTAAAAACATACGACCTCTACGAAAACTTGTTATGACCCCTATGGAACAACGTACTTAATAAAAATTACCATATTTACACACAAACTTTTTTTTTATTATTTTAAAAATAAAATTGATGAACGATTTTTATTAAACTTTTCAATTTTCAATAGGCAATATAATAATCAACACTTAAGTAAAAAAGAAATTAAACAACGTTTCTATAAAAGGTTTTTAAGATATTTGTAACACTTTTATGAATTATTATAATAAAAAATAAACAAAAATAAAAACAATTATTTAAAAATTTTATTAGTAAACAAAAAAAACTTTTTTCTTCAGACTATAATGTCCATAATAATTATTATTTATTCCAGCAATTAAAAGTTTATCAATTTAAATTATATCAGAGTTTTATTGCATTTTCATCTTACTATTCGGAGCAGATTTTCGGTCAGGTTGTCCATTTTAAAATAAAAAAAAACATAGATGATTCATATGCCCCAATGAGCCCGACATTTAACTAATCAAAATCTTTTTACAGCTAATTAAAATTTATTAAAATTTAATGGATTTACGTAGAGTGGGGTTAACAGAATTAAAGAATATTTTCACCAAGATATTTAAAAAATAATAATTTCAAAACTAATTTCATTCATTTGTGAATGAGTACTGAAAGTTTCATTTAAATCTGACTATTATTTGATTTTTGCGAGAATTTCCAAATTGATGTGTTTGTCACAGGGGAAAAAGTGGGTTATCTCATTACGTTACCCATTGTAAAACAGTCGTAAACATTTTTTTCGTCGCTAACTCAAATAAAAACAAGATTTTCTAACAAAATTTCGAAAATATTAGCATGGTTTAAATTTTTTTTTTTAATAATTAAAAATTGCTCTGATCTTTTCTCTTAATAAGGATATAAATATTTTCATGGAAAAAGTTTGTTTTATTACGTTTATGACCTTTTTTATTCATACTATGCTGTTCCATGCTGTTTTTTTTTAGTGATTTATTGGAGGTACCTACATAAATTATCGGTTATTTTTGCCAAAATACAAATATTTTTACGTTATATTTTGCTTTATTTTTTTACATGTTTTTATTTTTTCTACGTAATATTTTTTTATTTATTTTATTTTATTTTATTTATTTTCTTAATTTATTTTATTTATTTTCTTAATTTATTTTATTTTATTTCTTTATTTTCTTTATTTTTTATTTTATTTTTTCTTAATTTTTTCTTAATTTATTATATTTTTTAATTTATTTTATTTTTTAATTAATTTTTTATTATTTTTTTAATTTATTTTTTTTCTGAATTTTTTTTCTTAATTTATTTCTTTTTCTTATTTATTTTTTTCTTAATATATTTTATTTTATTTTTTCTTATTTTCTTAATTTATTTTATTTTCTTATTTTCTTATTTTCTTAATTTATTTTATTTTTGTTGGAGCACACTCCACCTGTGTTCTACTATAATGGACTATTCCAATTCACTACATAAAGTTATAGCGGGAAGACCTCGGGGATCAGTATCGAGTAACCAATGTGGATTAACAAGTCAGTCGAGTTTTTACTATTATCAGACTCTACATCTACAATGATACATGCTACTAAACCCTTGTTCCTGTACACAACTAACAATCTCTTTTGTAAATAGTATTTCTCCTGGTAATACATCAAGTTACTATATTTCCGTTGTTGGTATTTATTTACTCAATAATTCTGTTACACACAACATAACAATTTTATTTTTTCTTATTTTCTTAATTTATTTTATTTTTTTATTTATTTTCTTATTTTTATTTATTTTCTTATTTATTTATTTTATTTCGTATTTATTTTCTTAATTTATTTTATTTTTTTATTTATTTTCTTAATTTATTTTATTTTTTTATTTATTTTCTTAATTTATTTTTTGCTTACTTTTTATTTTATTTACTTTTTTTTATTTTTTGTTTTATTTGTTTTTGTTTTATTTGTTTTTGTTTTATTTATTTTTTATTTGTTTTAATTATTTTTTATTTGTTTTATTTTATTTATTTCATTTATTTATTATTTGTTTTGTTTATTTCATTTATTTATTATTTGTTTTGTTTATTTCATTTATTTATTATTTGTTTTGTTTATTTCATTTATTTATTATTTGTTTTGTTTATTTAATTTATTAATTTTATTTGTTTTGTTTATTTAATTTATTTATTTTATTTTTATTTACTAAATTATTCTTATTTTTTTACGTAATATTTTGTTTTATTTTTGCCAAAAGCTAAATATTTTTACACAATCTAAAACGAACATTTACTTTCATTTCACCTATAACATTTTTTTCATATTTTCCCCCGTTTACTGTCCTGAAGAGTGGGGTCGAGACCTGTCAACTGGTGTTTTTATTTTAAAACTCGGATGGCCGATTATAATAAGAAATATTTTCTCTTTAACATAATTAAATTTTGTAACATTTAAAATATATATATATATATATATATATATATATATATATATATATCCGAGTGAATACAGAACGAAGAAAGAATTCTTACAAAGTCCAAAACATTAATTTAAAACAGTGCTCGATATATAATATATAGATCTGTGAATATTCATTAAAATTATATTTTAGAACATGTACATAATTTTTCTGTATATATCCACGACAAAGGTACGTTTGTTTCGACACTGAAACTTCAATGTCTCATCAAGCAGTGACCAAACGTACCTTTGTCGTGGCTATATATAGAAAAATTATGTACATGTTCTAAAATATAATTTAAAATAAATATTCACAGCTCTATATATTATATATTGAGCAGTGTTTTAAATTAATGTTTTGGACGTTGTAAAAATTCTTTCTTCGTTCTGTATTCATTCGGATAACACGCTCCTACATTAAGTTGAGCACTCTTAACATTAAGCTAAACATTGAACATAGATAAAGTAAATTTCGACATTTCGCTGGAAAATATTCCTATCCCACACCGCCTGATGAGACATTGAAGTTTCAATGTCGAAACAAACGTACCTTTGTCGTGGATATATATAGAAAAATTATGTACATGTTCTAAAATATAATTTATAATTAATATATATATATGTGTGTGTGTGTGTGTGTGTGTGTGCGTGCGTGTGTGTGTGTGTGTGTGTGTGTGTGTGTGTGTGTGTGTGTGTGTGTGTGTGTGTGTGTGAAATGTGTTTGACGATTGCAAAAGCATGAAACCCAGGGTCACAAACTCACACCTCTCTAACTGAATATATATATATATATATATATATATATAGAGAGAGAGAGAGAGAGAGGGAGGGGGAGGGGGAGGGAGAGACTAGGGATTGGTATCCAACAAGTAGATAAAATATAGAAAAAAGAACAAATAGAAAACATCACAGTATAACATGTCTCACTTTAATTAAAGCTTCTTTAGGGACCGAGAGAAAAAATGAAGAGACAGTGCAGTTCTTATTGCTCAGGTATGTGCTATGTGTATTAAAGCAATAAATAATTTTTAAACGTGGGTGTGGATGATTTTGGACGGTAAAATGTGTGATAGTGTTTGTGTGTTTATATAGAAACTCTTGTCTGCCTAGGTATATGTTGGACGGTGACGTTAGTTAATATAAGTGTATATGGGCATGAGGACAATTCAAATGTCATTTCCGATTAGAGCGATTTAGTACTTAATTGGATATTTTATGTTTAGGTGTGAATAAATGATGTTGACTCTCCTACGTGACCCACGGATCGCAGATAAATACATATATTACGAGTGTGCCCCTACTTTAACAAAAAGGTTAAAATAATATGTGTGTATATATATATATTCACAAATTGATGATATATTTATTGCAAATAAAATAAAGCACTGTTAATAATTTTAATAACTGGAAGTAAATAAAATGAATTGAGCCGAAGTTGCCTCTCCCTCTCTCTCTCTCTCTCTATATATATATATATATATATATATATGTGGGGGGGGGGGGGTGAAAAGTGTATGTATATAATTATAATCGCAAGAGCGTGAAACCCAGGGTTACAAACTCACACCTATATATATATATATATATTATTCAAATAAAACTTTGACAATCACATGTGTCGTATGATCATTTCTACGAAGTACCTTCGCTTCTTTTGCGGCAGTTTGGTATAGAAAATTTAAAAACTTTTCACACACCGGAAATTCACTTAAAAAGGAAAAGGAAAGAGGGAGAGGGAGTTAAAGAGAGGAATGATTATTTTAGAAGACAGACGCCCAGACGTTGCTACAGAGGGTAGGGAAGAGTAAGGGAAAAGAGCGAAATGGATTCAAACTCGATCTTTAAAAAGGACATTTAAAGATTGCATATGTGTGAAGAAATAAAAAATAAGCCTGTCACAGGAACAGAAGTAGGGGAAAGGGAAACGGCAAATGAGGAAAAAAGAAAAACGAAAAAATGGGAGATAAGAAAAGTTATAGGAGAGAATGAGAAGAAAAAGAGATAGAGGGAAAACGTTCGTCGATAAGCAGACATGACAATTGTTATACAAAGAGGGTGGGGAAAAGGAATATATATATATACATATATATATATAAAGAAAAAAGGGGAAATAGAGAAGATAGATAAGGCATAATATTTGTGTTTGCCAAAAGTTATTAAAAAATTATCACATTTGAAATAAAATAGGGTCTGACTATTGTTGAGATCAAATTAATTTACGTTAAAATCTACTACAGAATGAAAGGGAAAAACGAAAAAAATATATTGAAAGTGGGTATAAATAAAAATATTTTTAATACATAAAAAATATATAAAATATTTTAAAAAAAAGAAAAAATATACACAAGACCAAGAAAATAACTCTTTTAGCGAATCATAGATATATAGATAGATATATAGATAGTTGTAAAGTAGTGTATAGTCACTTTTAGCGGCACGAATACACCAGTAAAGCATATGATGAGAGAAGTACTTAATTTAAGAAATTTATATATATATATATATGTGTGTGTGTGTGTGTGTGTGTGTGTGTGTGTGTGTGTGTGTGTGTGTGTGTGTGTGTTCAAAACATATACCGCTAAATATAAGAGACAATGAATGTCTATTACGTTTAATCACGAGCCGTTCTAAACATCGTATTTTGGCTTTAATTTCAGTTGAAAATAAAGACAAAAATTCTCCATTTGGATAATTTTTTATTAAGTTTGTTCCTAAGCTTTCGGTTAGCTTGAGCCATCTTCAGAGATGGACGTTAACACAAAAACATCCACCATCAGCGACGATTTTATCTTGCGTTGACATAAAACTCCGCTAAACAACAGCAATATATATATATATATATATATATATATATATATATATATATATATATAGGAATTTCGATTTTAAAAAATGTTGCACTAATAAAAAGAGTAAAGAAAAAGGAAAGTTCTCGAGAGCGCTGCCATCCAGTACTACCAAAATATCAATTTGCGCTCTGTTTTTTTTTTTCCAATTCTCATCTTTTCTTATGGAAATGGTACTGAAACAAACTAACATACATAATAAAAAGTCGTAGGAAAACGGTTGAATGTCCCTTCAATTTAACATCTCGTGACATTGCACGACACATTAAGGAGTTCTAAAACTAAAATATTTCGTTAATCTTTTTGAAGGATTTGTGGGCGCTTTTTATAGTTGCCAACAGTTTGTTTCTAGATATGTAATTTAGAATAAAGCTCATTTCGTCTTTTTGCCTTGATAAAAAGACGATCTGAAGACGAAACGCGTAGGCGAGTTAAATAAATTTTTCCTCTTGTCTTCTTTTTATTTAGCGATATATATATAAATTTTATTTTTCAAAATTTCTTAGTCTAAGATACTTCCCCTCTTAGCAACAATAATCTCTTAAGTTTGTTTTACTTCTACATATATATATGTATAGGTACGCGAGTGGGAAAATTTATATATATATATATATATATATATATATATATATATATATATATATATATATATAGTGTATTGCGGCAGCAAATAATTTTTTAAACATATACTGTTAAATATAAGAGACAATGAATGTTTATTATGTTTGATCATGAGCCGTTCTAAACGTCGTATTTTGGCTTTAATTTCAGTTTAAAATAAAGACAAAAATTCTCCTGTGACACTATCTCCCACGGTGATGCTTTCCCTTCTCCCGCGGGGATACTTTCCTTTGGTTGGTTTAAAACAACGGAGAGAGAAATTGATATTGGTGATATTATTAATGTTTTATTGCGTCACGCGATGTGAGCTGAGGGAAAAAAATAATTTTAGTACCATCAAGGGCTTCTAAAAACACGGGAGCATAAAATGAAGTTATTTTGGGAAAATAATCATCTCTCGTCTTTCATAATTGTAAATTTCGAATCTTTTCATGTTCATAAATTTCTCTTAGATTTGAAATGTTGATTCCGCTAATCTGAAAACGCGTAGACAAAACAAGTGTCAGAGTGATTTGATAAGGTCACCCGGAGGCCAAGGCCACTGTTTAGCCCAACAGTTCGAAGTGACCCGAGCTGGATTCGGTTCGATGTGAGATGGCATGATCTCATTGGTCGAGCTAAAACATCCGCAAATCGAAGGGGCGGAGACCGATTTTCATTGAGCCGGCTGGATCCCCAGAGAGGATCGAAATTGGTTATAAAAATTGATGCTCGACACGAAAAGTTCAGTTAGAGAGCTAGTTAGCTCAGATTTTGGGCAGAGTGCCACCGCTGTCAGTACTCCCACACACTCCGCCAGCGGCTGCTCCGATTCGGCACATTCCGTCAGATTCCGTCAAGAATCCGAAATAACTTTGCTGTTTTAGAAGTATATTTCAACGCTAACGAAACTTAGAGTAAACATTTCAGTTAACGATTGGAAGCTATGATGCTTTTGGCGAACTTTCTCTCTCCGTTACAACTAGCATTTTAAACAACTGTAAATCATTTTCAACTATTGTATATCATTTCGACAACTGTATTCTTGGTAAAAGACAGACATTGTTTTTTTTCTTTATATAAAGACATTCTACGTGGCTCTTCAGGCGTGTTCGACTTCGTTCATTTATTTTATTAATTTTTTTTTTTTTTTGGTGCCGTGTTTATTTTTTTCAACCCACAAGTGTACACGAGTGTCCAAACTGGCTAAAAGGGACGACTATTGAAATTGCACGACGAGACTTCTAGCATCTAATCACAACGTGGGACAGTGGTCCGTTGTTGCAAAAGACGTCCTGTAGTCCAGCTTTTGTGGCGACATCATCGGACGGGATCATCGCGACCCGGTGGGAGTGTTTTAACTGGGATCGTCACGACCGTCATCGAGAACGAGCGTCACATTAGACAGACGGACAGCCAGGCTGAGGCGTCACATCGGGTGCCGTTTCGACCAGGATCTGGCTTGAGGGCAGCAGTCCGGCCTGCGGTAGTATCACACTCCAACATTTGGATAATTTTTCATTAAGTTTGTTCTAAGCTATCACGCAGTGTGACGTCATAGAACCGCATTTCAAATTTGCAAACTGCGTTTGTTATTTTTGGTAACTATTGCCGTTGCCTAGCGGAGTTTTATGTCAACACAAGATAAAATCGTCGCTGATGGTGGATTTTATTGTGTTACCGTCTTAATAACCTCACTGAAGATGGCTCATGTGAGCCGTAAGCTTAGAACAAACTTAATAAAATATTATCCAAATGGAGAATTTTTGTCTTTATTTTCAACTGAAATTAAAGCCAAAATACAATGTTTAGAACGGCTTATGATTAAACATAATAGACATTCAGTGTCTCTTATATTTAACTATATATATATATATGTGTGTGTGTGTGTGTGTGTGTGTGTGTGTGTGCATTTTTATTAGAATATGCAATATATTATATTTATATGTATATATATAATGTGTGTGTGTGTATTCGATGCTGATATACTTTCATCAAATAAGCAATTCGTCCAAGAAAAGGCAATAAAGCCTCCAAGATGCAATGGGTTGTTTGGAGGAGGAAACAGTATATACAATAAAATTACTAATATTAACGAAGAAAAAATATGACCATTGGTACGGCATTTTAATATTTTAGTCAATAGTTGACCGGAAAGATGCTGAAAGAGTTCTATAAGCAAGAAGAGCAAGGTTAGAATGGAACTTACGGTTAAATAAAGTAATTTCACAAATAATATGATGAGTCAGTCAGTTAAGTGCCATACGTGATACACGCTTGGGCGATCATGTTTTAAAAGAGACATGGCTGACTGGGCGGAAGATTATCCCGCAGTAGGTTGCCATTACTTTCTGCGGTAGACTGGTTACCGACCAAGGCTATAGAGTCCAATCTGTCATATTATTTGACTCATAGCTAGAGGGAGAAGAGATCTATTATATTATTCAGTAGCAATTAGTGGGGGATCAGTTTATAACTTCATAACAATAGAAAACCGATCCCCCACATTATGACCAGTAGAAGCCTTGATCATCATTCAAACTATTATATTCAGTCAGTCAGTTAAGTGCCATACGTGATACATGCTTGGGCGATCATGTCTCGAAAGAGACATGGCTGACTGGGCAGAAGATTATCCCGCAGTAGGTTGCCATTGTTTTCTGCGGTAGACTGGTTGCCAGCCAATGCTATAGAACCCAATCTGTCCTGTTATTTAACCCATAACAGAGGGGAGAGATGGATTTATACCGATTTCTCGTTCCGAGCCGATATCCATTGCACCACAACGCACATCATCAATATGATGAGACTTACCTGCTAATCCTGTACTATTCTATAATTCCTGCTTTATTTGGTAAATGTTCGTTTTAACTCCCGATGGCTTTTCCCCTTCAAATTCACCCAAAATAGCATTATCTCTGTGCAAATGTATATGCTGAACTCAAATCAACAATTAGTTATTGAAGAAACTTATCTTTTTTAATGTAAATATCCATAAAAAAGCGAACTATATGTTTCACTTTTTCTCTCCCGTAACTCTCACGAAGTCATGTAATCAAATGCAGAATGACGTACTGCGTAGGCAACGAATTTCGGCAGATTTACTTCCGCCTCTTTACTTCCGGTTAGGAAAGTAATGCGCAAGTTGAGGAATACAAAAAAAAAGCTCGTTTCGGAAGTAAAGAGGCGGAAGCAAATCGGCCGAAATCTGTTGCCTACGCAGTACGTCATTCTGCATTTAATTACGGAAAGAAAAAGTGCAAGATATAGTTCGTTTTTTTATGGAAATTTAGATAAAAAAAGGTAGGTTTCTTCAATAACTAATTGTTGATTTGAGTTCAGCATATACATTTGCACAGAGATAATGCTATTTTGGGTGAATTTGAAGGGGAAAAGCCGTCGGGAGTTACAACGATCATTTACCCTTTATTTTTGCAAATTTATTCAAAGACACAATAACTGCCCCGTACATCTATCGCAGTCTATTCTGATCTATATTATTACTCTCAATATGAAATAAGTGATCGTACAATATGTACGAAATACAGACGTCAAAAATATTCAAATCTTTTTCCTCCACTTAGCATCAGCATCTTTAACTTGCTGAAACTTTCTTGACAAAATATTTCCCCCAGCGAGTTATCTATGATACGATTGTCCGTATGAAATTGTTCAAGGAAGAAAAATTGAATGGGGAAAAGCTTTTTTCCCTCCGGGTTATCAAAAACAATTATTTTCTACATTCAATCAAATCAATTTTCCCATGACCTTGATCATCAGAGTATTATTTCATTGTTAAACTGTGCAGATCAAGAAACTTAATATTCATTCTCCGAATCTGTACGTAAGAAGCACCCCCTCCATTCTGAATAATGGCTATAAAATATGAATGCTCTCTATGCATATGTTTTTTCTGTTAATGAGTGTTTGTAGGTTAACATATTACAGTAAAGACCTGCACAACCAAAGAATATTTTTAAGATAATATCGGTAAAAAGTTCTCAAAGACTACAATAACTACAATTTGAAGTGTTTTGTTTATCAATCTTTGTGGGTTATTTAATGCCAAAAAGGTGTGGTTTTATGGCATTTTTTAATGTTCAGTTATAGTGAGAAAGTTGATTTAACCAAATTTTAATGAAAACTTTGTTTTTATTCTTTTTTATTTTAGAAAACTGAAAATATCGTCTAGTCATGTATTTGACAATGTTTTGCTGAGAATGTTTTCCTTAAAAAATGTTATAATTTTTTCTTCAAAAATATATATTTTTCCATAAAAGTCTATTTTTATTTTTATATTTTTATAAAAGTGTATTTTTATACTTTCATAGTGTTTTGACCCTCAGTTTGAGGGTTAACTATTTGCCCATAGCTGGGAACCTAACAGGTGCCACCACTCCGGGTCAGGGTGGACATGGGAACAACAGCAATTAAGAGGTGGTTCCATGCTCCTCACAACCTCCGAATCAGAAGTCTTGCTGCTGGATACAGTTTACCGTCATACCCAGGAACACAATTTGAAGAGTCTAAATTAAAGCTTGTATTTTCGGTAAATTTTCGTTTTAGGGCCCGAAGGCTTTTCTCCCTTCAAATTTTTCAAACTTTCGCTTAATTCCGTGCAAATGTATATACTGAACTCAAATCAACAATTATTTATTGAAGAAACCTACCTTTATTGATCTGAACGACCAGAAAAAATCGAACTACATCTTGCTCATTTTGTCTCCCGTAACAATAACCCAGTCATGCTGAATGACTTTCGGCGTAGGCAACACATTTCGGCCTATCTTCGGCCTATTTACTTCCTTTACTGAATTTTCCGCTTACTATTTCCTGAAATGTAACTAATACGCGATTTTTTTTTTACGCGTATTACATAATTTGCACGGAAATAATGCTATTTTAGACATATTTGAAGGGAGAAAAGCTTTCGGGCCCTAAAACGAAAATTTACCATATTTTTTTTAATTTTAAAACAGTTTATAAATTTTAATCTTTTAAAATTCTATATTAATTTGTAGCAGTCAAGTGATATTATTAAATTCAAACCGGATTTGAGAATCAGCGTAATTGAACGTCGTTTGTTTCAAAAATAAGAACTTTACTAAAATTGATTAAAAATAAGAATAAAGGATAACTAAAAGATCGGTAAAGTCTTGATGACATTTTTTTTTATAAGCGTTTCACCCCGAGCAAGGCATGTCACTGCCACTACTGCGCAGGGGGCTACATAGAGTGGAGAAAGGATGATTAAATATAGGAAATGTCAGAGGGTGGGTGATAGGCGGGTAAGGATACCGAGAATGAGGGTTGGGTAGATGAGAGTGTTGTGAGAATAATTGGAAGTTAGTGTGATAGGAGGTGTCTATTGACCCTACATTTAAACACCTGGAGATTGTAGCTGTCGGGAAAGCAGACTTATGGAAGGGAGTTCCACAGGCGGGAAGCGCGAGAAAAGAAGCTGTTGGAGTAGAATTTACGGTTACATCTTATTTGTTTAACAGTAAAAGGGTGGGACCTAGTTGCTAATCTAATATCTCGTGTAAATTCGTGCTTAGGCAGCACCAGTGATCTAAGCTCCTCGGAGCAGAAGCCATGAAAGTACTTGTAGAAGAGGCACAGGGAAGCCACATCACGCCGGTGAGAGAGTGGTTGCAGCCGGTCTGCCAAGTCAGTATCAACCACGTTACAGATCCTCCTTTGTATTTTGTCAAGAAGCCCATGGAGAGCAGCAGGGGCACCCGACCAGATATGGCAGCAATATTCAATACACGGGCAGATGGTAGATTTGTATATGTGCAGAATAGATTCAGGTGGGAAAAACTTCCGGCCCCTGCACAGAGAACCGACTTTCATAGTAGCAGATTTGGCAATGGATTCGATATAGTCATTCCATTTGAGGTCCGCCGAAAGTGTAAGGCCAAGGAGGCGTAGTATTTTACTCTCTGGGAGGCTAGCCTGTCCCAATGTTTCAAACAAAGAACTTTTTCCTGAAAATTCGAAAATAACCAGAAACACGCAATGACTAAACTTCCGGTTCATTGCTATTTTCTAATTTTTTTTTTAATCATATCACCACGAGCAAGCGGTAATGCCACTGAAGCGCAGGGGGCTACGTAAGAATGAAAAGATTGGAAAAGAGAAAGCCGGGAACCACATCCTAAACAGGCAACAAGGGATGAGCCTCTACACCTGTTCAATAGACGTGGGTGGTGTGTGAACCGGGCGATAGTTTAGTTCACAATATCGTGACAATAAATATTTTAGTGAAATACATGTAAGTCATGGAGATTTTAGAGGATAATATGATACAAGTTTTCATAAAATTTATATTCAAGAATGTAATTTATTACATTTATAATTATATGCTGAACCCAAATCAACTGTTAGTTATTGAAGAAACCTAACTTTTTTTATTTGAAAGTCCATAAAAAAAACGAACTATATCTTGCACTTTTTCTCTCCCGCACAGAAATAATGCTATTTTGGATAAATTTGAAGGGGAAAAAGCTGTCGGCACCTACAACGAAAATTTACCGAAATATCAAACACCTTTCTAAGGAATTGTTATCAACACCCACCTACTTTGTGTTTTATTATCAACTGCGCTGAGTATTTGCAAACTTGATTTTTTTTTTAATCATTTCACCCCGAGAAAGGCGGAAACGCCACTGATGTGCAGGGGGTTACATAAATGTAAAAAGATTAATTAGAAAAGAGTGAGGAGTACAAACTAGTTAGAAAGGAACAATAGAAAGCAGGTGCGATGACTGATACATAGATGGAGAGAAAGGGAATGTTATACGGGGGTGGGGAGAGAGCTAGAGTCCAGTGGTTAGTAGATGAGTATTGACTTTGCATTTAAATTTCTGGAGGTTGTAGCCGTCAGGAAAGCAAGAATACGGGAGCGAGTTCCACAGGCGGGAAGTGCGAGAGAAGAAGCTGTAGGAGTAGAATTGTCGTCTGCATTTGGCTAACCTGACTGTGAATGGGTGGGACCCAGTTGCCAGTCTGGTTGCACGAGTAAACACCTGTTGAGGAGGCATCAGTGACTTAAGCTCGTCCGAGCAGAAGCCATGAAATTATTTATAGAACAGACAAAGGGAGGCCACATTTCGACGATGGGGAAGTGGCTGCAGTCGAGTCGCCAGATCAGTACCTATCACATTACAGACTCTCCTTTGGAGCTTGTCAAGAACACTGAGGAGAACGGCAGGAGCACCTGACCATAAATGGCAGCAGTAATTTTATAAACTAAGTAAAAATGTACAGAAAAGTTTTCTTTACCTATAAAACGCATGTCGTTTTTTTTTCGTTTGAATTTTCGGTCAACATTTCTCGTATTAAACACAATACGATAATCATGCTAATAGCGCGATGTATGAATAATTATTAAAAACTTAATATGGCCTTCGAAGAGTACAATTGTTTTAGCATCCGTAAACCAATTCTCTAAATTAAAATATCAATAATTAGTGGAACGATACTGAAATGGAAGGTGGAAAGTAAATTGTAGGCCAATATGATTAATCGGAAAAAAACACGGCAATGCTTTATAATGCATCAGTTTAAACGAATAACAATGGCTACTGAGAATTTTTCAAAGTGGATATGCATCAAACATCAAAATGATAAAAACAACTTACCTGTCTCCATAGTCCGCCGAGGGTGAGAACAAAAGATCTTTCCTGATAATTGGAAGACCGGGAACTCGAGCAGCGTCATGCCTGATCATATCATAGATTAAACGAATGAAATCTGCTGATTCTATTGGCTAATAATCAGTTCTTGCAAATTAGCGCCAAAATTGAAAGCAATGCATCGCCAAAAAGCAATAACTCTGATTTTGAGGTGTTGACGGTTCTTACTAACATTTGTTTATTTTAGTTTGAATACTTTGCGATATTTTAAGTTGTTTTGAGTATGCCATTTCCCTCCCCTTTTTCATTTCATTAGCATTAAATCTTTCAGATATATTTTTGTAATTATTGTATATACTAGCATATTTTTAAGTCATGGGTTTGTTTCCTCGTTTTTAGGTGTCCCTTGTAAATATGTGGTATTGTGGTGCGTGAAGAATTGGGAGGTGATGGATGGGTTCTTGAGGTGAATGTGCAAATTGTTTATGAGTGCTAGGGTCGTTTTCGGCCATGTGCCACATTTTTGTATATTTTATACAAAATAAATATCTAGCCAAAAAGCGATACATTTGGTTTAAAATACTTTAATATATATATTTTTTCTGGGGAAAATATTTACATTTTTTGTTGACTAAATGAATTTAACATAAAAATAAAAATTATTTATTTTGTTTTACTGACATTAGAAATATAAAAACTATTACGCTCTCAGTTCAGAATTTTCGAAGCATATTTAAAAATGTAGACATTTAATTTTAGAGGAAACAGTTACATTAAAGCTACACGAATTACAGACACTTTTTTAAATTTTTTTTTTACATATTTTGATTTTGTTTGAAATATTTTTTTGTTTCAAAATTACGAGTAAAATATTCACATTTGTTTGTTGACCAAATGACTTTTTGAAAAGTCGGAATAAAAATTAAATATAAATATTTTAATAAAAAAATATTTTAGTCGCGTTTGACACGTGTTATCTGATTTCTGTGACGTAATTCAGCAACCATATTAGATCTTAGATGTTTTACAGAGCAAATGTAAACAATTGGCTTCATTGCCCAAAAAGTCAAAAAGGGAAAATTGCTGAACTTAAACTCAAAAAGTATGTGTCAACCTGGCTTCCCTGTAGAGATGTGTTTCTAGAAATTTTGAATGGCGTAGCTTAAAAATGTAGGCGTGCATAGCTTACAGTTACACACAGACTCACAGACTGTCTTATGTATATATATATATATATATATATATATATATATCTTTCATGATAATATATCTAAAATAAAGAAAACTACTTTCTATCCTTCAGCATTTTGTGCGGTAGACCAATGATTATGTTGTATGGTTCCTATAAAAAAATCAACAATCTGCATTCTGATGAAGATGGTAATAAACATCGAAATATTTACAAAAGCAGCATGTTGAATTTCACATTAATTAGGTTTAGTGGATTTTCATCCATCTTGTTATAAAAAAATTCATTGATTTGAATATAACTCAAGTTAAAGTGAATGTTTTCTTCTTAAATAGCCTCGTCGGATTTGAACGATGCGTGACTTCCACCTTGTTGAGAAATATCTAATCTGTGTACAACCGCTCTCTCAGATCAGAGATTAAAGGTGGCTTCAAGTGAAAGAACCTTTTAGCTCCACAGAAGAAGATCCTTCATCAAACTCTATAGTCTGACACTCAGTCAGTCAGTTAAGTGCCATACGTGATACCCGCTTTGGGCGATCATGACTCAAAACAGACATGACTGACTGGGCAGAAGATTATCCCGCAGTAAGTTGCAATTGCTTTCTACGGTAGACTAGTTGCCAGCCAAGGCTGTAGAAGCCAATCTGTTCTATTATTTAACCCATTTAAGAAAACTGAGTGCATGGTCATCAGCAAAAGATACAACCCAAAATGCCAAATACAGGTGGGGGATAACAAAATCAAACAAGTACAAGAATTTAAGTACCTAGGAAGTGTTCTAACAGGAGATGGAAATTGCGACACGGAGATCCGAAGGCGAATTGGCATAGCAAAGGACGCGTTCCAGAAAATGAGCAAAATACTAACACACAGGAAAATCTCAGTAGAAACGAAGAAAAGAGTGCTAGACTGCTACGTGATGTCAGTTCTTCAATACGGCAGTGAATGCTGGACAATATCATCGAAAATGAGGACAAAACTGGAAGCGGCCGAAATGTCGTTCTACAGAAGGATGCTATGGATATCGTGAACTGAGCATACAAGCAACGACGAGGTGTTAGAAAGAATGGCAACAAAAAGGAAATTGATGCTGAGCATCAGGAAGAGACAACTGAAGTTCCTGGGACATGCAACGAGGAAGGAGAGCCTGGAGAACCTGATACTGACTGGTCAGATAGAAGGAAGGAGAGACAGAGGAAGGCAGCGGATAACATATTTGCAGGGCCTGATCAGGTGGTTGACGGAACGGGGGTAGCCAGGAGCAACAGGAGCAAACATACTAAGAGCCACAAGGGATAGGGAGACGTGGAGGGCCATGATCGCCTACGTCCTGAAGGGACAGGGCACATAGAAGAAGAAGAAGAACTGGAGGGAGAAGAGATAGATTATATTACATTATTATATTAAGTATAAATAGTGGGGGTCAGTTTAATACTTCATACCAATAGAAAACTGTACCCCTACTTTATGCCCAGTAGGCTTTAATTATATTTCCAACTGTTATATTCAGTCAGTCAGTTAAGTGCCATCCGTGATACACGCTTTGGGCGATCATGACTCGAAAGAGACATGACTGACGGGGCAGAAGATTATCCCGCAATAGGTTGCCATTACTTTCTGCGGTAGATTGGTTGCCATCTAAGGCTATAGAACTGAATCTCTTCTGTTATTTAACCTATAACTCGAGGGAAGAGACGGATTAATACCTTTCCCAAGGGTAATTGCGCATAAGTAAATAAGAGCTTTGCCAAATACAAGATAATTTGACCAATTGTTTCATCCGGCTTATCAACCATTTCATCCAGAAAATATTTTTAGATTGTATGATTTGTCGATACAAGTACTACTGTTTAATCCATAGCTATAGAAATAGGTGGATTCATACCTTTTGCAAGGTCATTTGCGCGTAAGTAAATATATTGGAATCGACTGGGATTAGAATCCGGGCTTTCCGAGCCGTTAACCATCACATCACTTGCATCACCTGGATTTCGCAAGTGGTTATTTATCTAGGTACCGACCAGGCTTGATATCGCTTAACTTTGGTGATCATACGTGAACCGGTTTTTCAACGTAATATGGCCTTAAGCCCACATCACTTTAACTCTCCCAGAAAATGAGAAGCGCAGGGAAAACAATTATATAATATAGTCAACACAGTCAACGCATACATATATAAACCATAAATTAAAGCAGAGATCATCAGCTCGTAAAACGGCGCCAACTATCAATCATAAATATATATATCATAAACACAGACACACATACATGCTCAAACACACTTACAGGTACACACACGCACAAACACACTCATTACAATTAACGACAGCAGTAGCAGCGAAGGATGACCATTCGTTGAAAGGCACGGTCCACGAGCGGACGAACGTAAAAACAAGCTCTCCTACCATTTTGAAGATGAGCTTTTGATCTCGAAATATTAATGAATAATAAATAGGTAATACCCAACAACTTCTTTACCTTCCTTTATTTTACTCAACGCATTGTGATAACCTTCAAGACCTACCCATACACCTAATATACACAATGCTTCAAGCAAATTACAAAACTCTCCTATGCCTACACCTGAGCCAGAATGAAATTGCAGCCGTTAGAGAGCTATTTAAACTGTCCGAGAAACGTGCAAAGATTGGATGCCAAATCAACTTCCTACCATTCGTTGAAAGACACGGTCCGCGTGCAGACGTGAAAACGAGCTCTCCTGCCATTCTGAAGATAATATTTTGATCTCGAAATTTTAATGAATAATAAATAGGTAATACCCAACACCTTCTTTACCTTCCTTTATTTTACTAAACACATTGTGATAGCCTTCAAAACCTAATCATACATATAATATAGATGTTATATTCCATACAGCTACTAAATAAGGTTTGGAAGAAATCCCTATCAATATTAGAAAGCGATATAACAGTTAGTGGACTTGAAAATTTTAATTTCCTGAAAAATATTTTAAAAACGAAGTTTTATAATTGTCAGCCGACAGTAACAATAATAAATGAATGTCTAATGTTTCCTGTATGGAAAATTATCTTCTTTATTATAATAAAGACCGTCATATATATATATATATATATATATATATATATATATATATATATATACTGCACTACGTAGGCGAACGGAGCCCTACGCCTATGAAGTGTATATATGTGTGAGTATGAAAACGCTAAGACCTAAAAAGATAAAAAAAATAAAAAAATAAATCAGTGGATATGTAAACTTAAGTAAAATCAAAGGGTAAGTATATGTGGGAATGTACATATAGTTATATGTAGATAAAAGTTAGTATAAGTAAGTGGGTTGACCTGATGGGGTCAAATAGTCAAAGTCAGGGGAATTGATTTTTTTTCAGAGGTCATGCCATCTAAGAAGATGAAAATAACTTCAAACGGATACTACCCATATTTGGAACTGGACTCTATCTCTCTTCTTTCCTTCCTCCTTCCCCTTACAGTTATTGTCATTTATTTATTTGTTTGTAATCTTATGTTTATTATTATTATTATTTCTATTATGTTCCCTCTTCATTTTACGAAAACGTTCATTCCGGCAGAAATTTTATGCCAGATGGAGGAAATATTGTAAAAGAGTCTGATGATATGAGCTAATTAAGCTCTTTGAAATGAACTATAGTTTAAAACTAATATGTTGTGTTGAGTTTTCCTTCATAAACTAATATATATATATATATATATATATAGTCCTTCATTCAGTAATGACTTTAAACACTCGCAGCTATTGGCGTGTGTATACATTATATATAACTCGCTAAAGTCCGCCTCTCTCTACCGAGCGCCTATAGCTTAGAGGTAGAATCGCCGACTGATGTCAGTTCGATCCCGTTTCAATCCTGGCTAGAAGCAATCGGCTGTCTAATGGTACTGATGAGGTGTGATACAGCGAAACAGATCTGTCTACGGATGACTATATATATATATATATATATATATATATATTATTATTATTATATATATATATATATATATATATGTACTATTATATATATATATATATATATATATATATATATATATATATATATATATATTATAAAGTGGGGATTAAAAATGATATTAAAAAGAACAAAAACAATTGCTTCCTATTCATTTATCACGAATGCTAGTTCGTGACGGAAAAACGATGTCATTACCCGAGAACAATGGAAGAAGATGAAGAGTATACCTGTAGAAAGAGAATTTTAGAAAATAAAATATCATTTTTCCTAAGGTTATATGAAACAATTTGGTTGTTTTTATGATATTTTCAGTCTTCCATATTTTTCATCTCTGAATCAGGCGTACATGCAATGTAAACTGATAAGTAAATATGACATTCGATAACAAATGAACGTACAAGTCTATTGACTGTGGTGTGTGATATGAATGAAAGAGAATGTCTTAGAAATTATGGCTGAAATATACGGATCACAGGAAGTAGGAGAATCGATAATGAAGTATGACCTTTGACATAAAGTAGTTAAGCTTGGAGTGTATATAGAAGCACCCACAAAGGAACCTGTTCCACAAGATGGTGGTTATAAAGGGAACAAAACTGGCTTTGCGGAAATTTCTTCTGCGCTTTGAAACTCGGGAGCAATGAGGGTGCCGTCGAAGTATCATGGGCGTTTTCTAGTGGTAAAGTTCTTGAATAGTGGGACTAAAGAACGGGTCTCATCTGTCATTTTACTATAGAAATAGTGCACAATGTAGCTCGAGGTTTACAACTTTGCGTCAGGGAGAAAAAACTGCAGAGCGCCGAATGAGTCTTTCCCCGACTCAAAGAAGGTTGAGCGAACGATTTTAAGCTGATGAGTGACGATCGAGCAGCTCGAACTCTGATCTACCAGGAATGTTCGTCTAAACCAGTGATTCTCAACCGTTGGGCAGCACGCTGCGCGATTCTCTTAAGTGTGCCGCAAAATATTGTCAGGGTCAAAATACGGGGGTGGGGTGGGAAAAATAATGGCAACTCCTTGTACCATAATAGAAAAATTTGATTAAACTGTCAAAAGCTTGTCTATTTTTTGTTTGTTGATTTAATAATAGTAGTACTTTTGTTTTTTTGCTAAAATGGTTGTCTTTTTTACAGATATTATTTAAATAAGTTTATTAAAATCAACAGTTAAGACTCTTTAATTATTTTAAGGGATCATCTTAATCATATGGTTCAGGAACATGCGTGTGTATGTTGACAGAGTTGTGTCTATAAGTATATATTGTGTTTTGTATAGACCAGTGGTTCTCAACATTTTTCTGTCATTCCCCCCTACACCCAGTCTAACGATTCAGATTTCCGCCTTCATGTCTATGAGAGAAAGAGCAGTTAAAACACACTGAGACTATTTACTCATTTATTTTTCAAATGTACAAATATACTGATAAACTTATAGTTACAGAGTAAAGTGGACAGAGAGTCAGTCAGTCAGTTAAGTGCCATACGTGAAACACGCTTGGGCGATCATGTCTCGAAAGAGACATGACTGAGTGGGCAGAAGATTATCCCGCAGTAGGTTGCCATTGCTTTCTGCGGTAGACTGATTGCCGACCAAGGCTATAGAACCCAATCTGTCCTGCTATTTAACCCATAACTGGAAGGAAGAGACGGATTAATACCTTTCCCAAGGGTATTTGCGCGTGAATACAATGGATTCAACTGGATAGAGAGTAGTTAGTAACAACTAAGTATAGCCATAGAGGGCGGTTAGTAATAAATAAAAGGACTTTTGTTTTGAACAGTCTCTCTCTCTCTCTCTCTCTCTCTCTCTCTCTCTCTCTCTCTCTCTCTCTCTCTCTCAGACATGAGAAAATCCATCAGAGATTTTTTTTTATTTTGTACTAATGTAATTATTTTACCCTGGGTAGCTTCAAATTTCCTCCCAGGGTAAAATTTCCCCCCCGTTTAGGTATCGCTGGTGTAGAGGTTTGGAGTGTCGCTTCGAAATACATCTTTTATCTTTGGTCTAGAAATTTAAAACTGTTGACTTTGCTCTCGACTTAAATATTTTGGCACCTCTCATTATTATAAAAAAAGACATCTTTAGTTCTTAGCTGAGGTCGTCGTCTTGGTTTCTTTCGCCTTCATCCCGAACTCCAGTGACACAACCACACCTGGTGTATTATCTTTTCCTTGTTTATGGCAATCGGCTTCGGGATTCTGCACCACAAATACTGTCTTACGTGCCGTGTCACCTCAAAACATAGGCAATCGTGGCTCTCCACAATTTCATGCTCTTAATAAACAATATCTTTCATGAATTTTTCCTAAACTTTTTGTTCATTAAGTATGTTATGCGTTGTTTTCCCCTGTCTTTCTTGCCTTCAATCTGTCTTGTGCGTATCGGATTTTCCAACTCTCTTTCCTCACTATATACTCCAGAAACTTCAACTGACTCTTACTGATGTTAAGTATAATTTTTTTTCTTTTTTTTCATTTTCTCTAAAACTTCGGGACATGGCATCCTCAGAATCCTTCTGTAGAATCACATTTCTGTTGTTTCAAGTCTCTTCGTCATATTTGGGAAAATTGCCAAGTACTCGCTGTCAAAACGCGGGAAAGATAACAAAAAAAAAATTCAAGAAGACATCGATTCAGATTATTCTTCTAAATTATATTAAAATTACATACATTTAATATAAATTATGTTTCGGTCTCTTCAATCACCTGAACCCATTCTCGTTTAGTTATTATGAGACGAATTGGATAGAAGAGATTGAAGAGAATACCCATAGAGTGAGAGTGAGCTATTGCAGTTTTTGAAGAAATTTTGGGAAGGTTTCCGGTGTACATTTTTTAAACGTTGGAAATAATGCCAAGAATTTGCAGAAATGAAGGTAGGTGATTCTCTTGTATGATAAATGTCATAGTAAAGTGTTTTTTTTCTTTGTCAAAATAAAAGAAAATAAGCTATAATCATGGAACTTATATATTTTACATTAAAAATATCATTTTAAAATGTTTTAAAGAAATTCAAGGTTGTTCAAACCTTTTTGATTCCGCCTAGCATGAAACAGACTGTTGCCTCTGAGTGTTCAATGTTCACTTTCATATATATTAATCATCTACATACAAGCCTGTTTCACTGTATCACAGCTCATCAGTGTAGCTAGACACATCCACTTGCTTCTGGCCGGGATCGAAACTCGACCGATTTGGTGTCAGACGGAGTCGATACCCCATAAGCCATAGGCGCCTGGAAACAGGGAAAGGAAATTTTAACGTGTTGTATATATGCAGTGTATACACACGCCAGTCACCGAAAGAACTCAATTCATTTCTGAAAAGTCACGTACATATCGCAGGAGTGGAAACTGTTTTTAAAATTTTCTTCTCCAGAGAGCTCAATCGTAATGAGAGCATAATATATATATATATATATATATATATATATATATATATATATATATATTAGAGATCCTATGTTGAAATGTACATCCGACACCTTTGAATTTTGAAAATTTTCTCTAATTTAATATATATATATATATATATATATATTAGTTAAACGTCTTTTTTATTTCTAAGTTTTTCACTGTATTACAAATGACAAACACGAAATTTACTAATAGCTTTCAAAACATAAATCGAGTATATATATATATATATATATATATATATATATATATATATATATATATATTCGATCTATTTTTTGAATTACGTTTGCCATTTGTAATTTTTTTTTTTTTTTTTTTTAATCATTTCACCCCGAGCAAGGCAGAAACGCCACTGATGTGCAGGGGGTTACATAAGTGTAGAAAGATTAATTAGAAAAGAGTGAGGAGTACAAGCTAGTTAGAAAGGAACAATAGAAAACTGAGAAAGCAGGTGCAATGACAGGTACATGGGCGGAGAGAAAGGGAAGCTTATACAGGGGAGGGGAGAGAGAGCTAGAGGCCAGTGGTTAGTAGGTGAGTATTAACTTTGCTTTTAAATTTCTGGAGGTCGTAGCCGTCAGGAAAGCAAGAATATACAGTGAAAAAGTAGAAATCAAAATAAAGACACGTTTAACTAATCTAGAATGAACTAAGATAATTGGTAATTTGCAAGCGTAGTATTGATAACAAGATCACTAAGAATCTGGACGTTACTTTTATGTTTACTTTTGATTTATCATGAAAAAACATAAATATAAAAAATTCAAATTCCCGAAGATCGTATGGCCATTTCAACGGATGAAACTAACCACATTTCGATGGTGATCATAATCATTATGATAAATTACAATTATTTGTTTGAGTGTCTTATTTATGATTTATGATTAGGATGCTCTCCGAAAGGGCAATACAAATGAAGGACTTGTACCTATGTTCTTCGATTACGCAAAGACGTTCGACAAAGTACGCCACAAAGAATTGATGGGGATGCTCAGCAACCTCGACAAAATTTGAGAAAGACATAAGAGTGATCAAGAATCACTACTGGCAACAAACTGCCTCCATAAGGACAGAAAATGAATTCACCAGATATAGAAAGATTGAAAGTGGGGGTGTAAGACAAGGATGCATCTTTTCCCCGGATCTGTTGAACTTGTACGGCGAGATTATTTTGAGGATCCTAGATGTTATGCCAGGATTTGTAATCGGAGGCTACAGTTTGAACAACATAAGGTATGCAGACGACAGAGTGCTGATTGCAGACATGGAACGGAAACTACAAGACCTCCTACAGAAGATAGCTGAATAGAGTGACCAAAAAAAAAAAGGACGACAAACAAACTCCAAGAAAACCGAATGCATGGTCATCAACAAAAAGAGCAGCCCAAAATGCCAAATACAGTTGGGGGATACTAAAATCAAGCAGGTACAAAAATTTAAATACCTGGGAAGTGTTCTAACAGATAAAGTGCGACACAGAGATCCGAAGTACGCATTCCAGAAGCTGAGTAGAGCCTTAAGAGACAGGAAAATTTCACTAGAAACAAAGCAGAGAGTATTGGATTGCGATGTGATGACCATTCATGATGACATATTCTGGGTAATATTATCAAAGATGAAGGAAAAATTTGAAACAACTGAAATGTGGTTCTACAGAAGAATGCTACGGATACCGTGGACCGAGCATGTGAGCAATGATGAGGTTTTGGAAAGTATGGAAACAAAAAGGAAATTAATAGTGAACATCAAGAAGAGACAGCTAAAGTTCCTGGGACATGCAATGAGAAAGGAGTGTTTGGAGAACCTGATTCTAACAGGCCAGATAGAGGGAAAAAGGGACAGGAGAAAGCAGCGGATAACATATTTGAAGGACCTGATCAGGTGGATGACAGAACGGGGGCTGCGTGGCGTTAGAGGAGAAAGTGTGCGAAGAACCACCAGGGATAGGAAGATGTGGAAGGCCATGATCGCCTACGTCCTGAAAGGACAAGGCACATAGAAGAATATGTTATGTATGAAGACAACGAAAATAGGGATGGCGAAAAAAAGGGGAAAAGTGTTGACTTGTACGGTAATAAATACGAACAACAGAAAATTATATTAAATAAATGTATTTACAAAGTGGGGTTAGTAATCATACAGGAAACAAAGTATTAATTGTACGTCTCTTCGTACGATGTAGAGTCCGATTATAACCAGAAGTGTTCGACTGACCTGTTAGCATTGTTCCAATCACTCTAGCACTGGGATATCGCTACTGTGACATTACCGCCAACTATACTTAGTTGTCCTTCCCACTAGATGTGACACATGGTCAGTTATAAGTGGGACTTCCGGGCCGGCCAAAAAATGTCTGTCTATTTTTGCCCAGTCGTGATTCTACCCTTCGGCGGAACCACGACTGGGTTATTGCTCCCTGCTCGGAAGCAGAGAGCGCCCTCTACTCGAAGGCAGAGAGCTGACAGTGTCGCAGTTGCAGAGGCAAATGCCAACTGACATTGCTGTGAACATTATTTATTTTTGTATTTTACTACAAAAAATGTGGCACATGGCCGAATACGGGGTTGGGGAAGACTGGTCTTCATCTAGTCCTAACGTTAAACTTAGCTAGTCACAATCACTGACCCAGGCATGCCGTAGTATTCCTATCACCAAAACAACGCTTTCTTACTAACCTTTCTTTCTACGTCCACCATAATACCACAATGTCTCAATGAAGTCCTATCTAAGCTCCCAATAACATTGCTGTGAACAACACCGAGATCTTGACACTACCACTATTTGTAGTGCATGGAATAGTTCATTTATCATTAAAATGGTGGACAGCACCCTCACAAAAAGGGAGAGGAAGCAAGATATAACGGAGAAAGAGGGAAGGGAAAAAGAGAAAAGCAAAAGTGTGACGGATTGTCAGACTGTAGGGAACGCTAGCAAATAGGGGTGAGAGAAATCGAGAAAGATACATTAACAAAAAGATAAAACTCTAGATTTGTCCGACATTTTTCAGTTTTTTCAATTTTTTTTCTATTTTTCAATCCAAAAAATGGCTTAAATAATGTTAATATCAAAGTACTTTACGTTATAAATTTTCTTCAGAAATAAAAAAAAATGGAAACTGGGAAGTTAATCTATAATGTAAGTAAATTATATTGCTAAAGAGAAGAAAAATTATTACTATAAGAATATTAAAATTTAGATTAACTTCAAGAAATCCAGTTTGAAATGGTATCAATACTTACATAATATTTCTGATATATATATATATATATATATATATATATATATATATATATATATATATATATAATCTCAGGTAGTATTGCTGATAAGAAGGAATAGATCCCTAATCTAAGTAATTTAGAATAATTAACATGATTATGAAATAACTTCAATTAAATTAAATTCAAGATCATGACAGCATTGTTACTAAACCAAATAGATTAATTTTCAGTTAGATAAAAAAAAAATCAGAATAAAAAATTATATTATATTATATATATATACTTTGAATGCACTATTCACTATTTGCGCTCTCACACCCTGATTGAGCACTCTGGAAGAATGGCAGACTTTGAAAAACAGTAGCTACCCTGGCATGATCGCATCGCTTATTCACTAATGAATTGGAGCACTCTGGCTATTGAACGTGTATAACGGTAATATACATGTTAAAAAGTCTGCCTTCTTCTACCGGGCGCCCATAGCCCAGAGGTAGAATTGCCGGCTGACACCACTTCGGTCGAGTTTCAATTCTGGGTTAAAAGCAGTCGGGGTCTAATCGTACTGATGAGCTGTGATACAGCGAAACAGATCTGTCTGAGGATGACTCTCTCTCTCTCTCTCTCTATATATATATATATATATATATATATGTGTGTGTGTGTGTGTGTGTGTGCATGTGTGTGTTTATGTCTATATATATATATATATATATATATATATATATTGATGCATGTTTCATTAAAAAATATAGACATGTTTTGTCGATTTATTTTGTGAAATGTTTTCATATTGTCTGATAGGTTTAATAGCATTATCGTTCAAAGAAGAAAGAAAACACAGTATTAATACATGTTTTTTATGTAATCCTTTCTGAGCTTTCGGCTTACATCAGCCATTATCAAAGATGACTCTTGTATTAAGTGCAGACGAACGATAGTAGTAGTCGCTTATTTTGTTTTAATGCAAGATATTCAAAGCAACAGCGAACATGTGCGTGCGTGCTGGAAGCGAAAATCGCACTACATCTTGTGACGTCACACATGACCACGCGAGATTGGAGGCAAGAAATATTAAATATGGAAAGCCATTGGGATAACTAACCGCTTCTGTTATTTATTATAGACATTTAAGAAAGTTTGTGGAGATTTCGTAGTTCATTTTGTTCAGGTTAAGTTTAAACTGTTATATCTGTATGGCTTCGAGAATTTTTAGTTTTTGTTAATTGTTTTCATGTTTAAGTACGGTTGTGTTTTCGACAAGGATATATATATATATATATATATATATATATATATATATATATATATATATATATATATACTGTAATTTTGTTATTACAATGGTTTATAAAATCATAAAAATATCACCTGAAAAAGAACTGTTCTGAAACATTAAATTTTTTGTGTAGTGATGTAATGCATTTATAAACCATTGTAATAAGAAAAATACAATATTAAGCTCTACTTTGTATTGAGGACTTTTTATAAAAGTAAATTCAACAGTGGATTTTAATCTATCAGTTATATATATGTAGATACTACCGGTCATAATTATTAGACCACCCTAGTTTTTTAAAAGAAATTATGTATTTCATACTATTTTTTAGTATTTATTGCCAAGTGAAAAATTGTAAATGAAAATAGAATGGTTCTTTTGTTTATACTGCACAATAATATGTGCATCAAATGAATTTATAAATGTTTAATAATTTCCTATGTTGCCGTTTCATTAATGAAAGAGTAAAAAAAATTAGGGCGATTCGGATGAATTCATCTTTGCTTTCTTGCCTTGTAAATTTTGCAAATAATAATAATGATGTAATGAATAGGTAATGAATATGTATACACCTTGGTTTCCCCTCATAGGCATGTGATTGGTTGGTGTCAGCCATAGATATAGATTAAGGCGAGGACGTCCAGAGATCCTGAGATCTACCACTGGAGGTGTACAGGTCTTCGACTAGAGATATATGATTATTGACTACGCCCACGTCTTAGGATACTGCATACGACGAGTACCGTCTATTATAAAGAGCCATAAAACTTTCATTTAGAATTATCCACTTGGCAATAAATACTAAGAATAATATGAAATAAATCATTTCTTTTAAAAACCTGGGGAGGCCTAATAATTATGGCCAGTAGTGTATATAAGTGGAGATTGAAGTCAGCACCCGGCAGTGATAGTATGTTTCCCGCTTAAAAGCAAGCGTCACATAATCGATGGCCTGATGATTGCTTCTGAGCGTAAAAGAGGCTGGCGCTGCAGAGACTGACTTCAATGTCCAGTTTTATATTTGCAATCGCTCTGTCACTGATACTGATTACTTTAACACATATATTTTTTAAAATTACACAAAATTACCCTGAAATACTAGAGTACATTTATTCAATAAAATCGCCATTGGCTTCAACCACGGTCTCCGGACGACTTCAGAATCCCTTGTAACTCTTCTTGTCGGTCTCCTTGTTTAAGTTGGCAAAAGCTTTCCTATTCCTTCACTTTAGTTCTTCTTTGGTGTTACAGTGAGTTTTGTTGGTGCCTTGGTCAAGGTTTGTCTCAGACATAATAATGAAGGGAGTGCAGTCTGGGGAGATAGATGGCCAGATGTTAAGGAGAAATGCTGTAACAGAAATTGACTGACATTCATGAATTGGTTCTGTGTAGCATTGTGCAAAGTCAATTGCCGTACACAGGATCTTCCAGTAGACATCCTCTTGATCCAAGGCAGCTCTACCCTCTTAGGGCCGTTGATGTTGGCTTACATGTTGAGCCTGAGGCTCTCGCAAACAAATTCAGCAGTTCTTTTATTAGAAAAATTCAAGTGAGTTTTCCGAGTTGCCGTACCTTCGTAATCACTATTAGACTCATCCAACTCTTTCTGAATACTCTGCACTGTTCTCAGATTGACACCCAAACATTCTGAAATGTACGTATTGGAGTTTCCGATGCGAATGTCTAGCAGTACAGAATGCCGTTTACAAATTTCTGGCGAAGTGTATTGTGGAATGGTGCTTTTTTTCTCACAGGCGGTGCCCAACTGACCCTACTGTAAGGTAGAGACGACACAATAAAAAACAAACAGCTTAGATACGCGAAATTAAAAATATAAAATTGTAACAATTTATTCATTGCACCCTTTAATTATATATATATATATACTATACTTTCATATTACTTAGTAGTCATCCGCAGACAGCTCTGTTTTGCTGTATCACACCTCATCAGTACTGTTAAACGTCCGATTGCTTCTTAATTAATCCCAAACTACATTAATTTCAATACTAATTTACCCAAAAATTGTAAAAAAAAAAAAAAAAAACACTCACTCACTTTCATATTACTTACATTTCAGCTCGCTTGAAGAAAATTAACAAACGTTCCAAACTCAAAAAATTAGGAAAAACATTTTTGGACTTGTATATCAACTCTTGTTACAAAATAAGATTCTTGCATGTGCCTTGCTAAAATCTCAAAGAGGACGAAACGCATCGGCTAAGATAGTTTTCCTTTTACCCTACTCTCTCTCTCTCTCTATCTCTTTCTACACACGCGCTCGCGCGCACACACACACACACACACACACACACACACACACACATATATATATATTTATATATATGAATGTGGGTGTCTATTTATATAAAATTATATAAACAATTTGGGTTGCTGACTGCGGAAGTGACCACGTCCCAGTCATCTGCAAACTAAAAGTGAAACTCCGAAGACTGAAGAAACCCAGCATAACACCAAGACTGCAATACGACACACTAGAGGATGATCTCACTCTGCAGAAAGAATATAATAACAGCGTAAAAAAGAAATATGAAGAACAAATTGGAAAAGGATACTCAAAATGGGAGTCACTAAAAGAAGCAATGGTGACCTCAGCGAACAACATAGCCCCAAAGGAAATCAGACGCAGAAGAAAAAATGAGTGGATGACCGAAGAGATCCTCCACATGATGCAAAGGAGACAAAAAATAACGCCAAGACATGGAGCAGAGTACAAAAAACTTCACAGGGAGATAAGGAACAAATGCAGACAAGCCAAAGAGGAATGGCTCAACAACAAATGTGCAGAAGTAGAGAGACTGAGCAGGAACAACAAAGCAGAAATGCATAAAGAGATAAGAGAACTGACAGGACAAAAAAACCTGTTCCTCAACAGGATGCATAAAATCCAAGGAAGGGACAATCATAGTAGAGAAAGAGGAAATACTCCAGCGATGGGAAGAATACATAAAGGATCTCTTTTGCGACAAGAGAGAACAACCGAGAATACACAAGGAGATGGATGGACCGGAAATACTAAAATCCGAAGTGGAAGCTGCAATGGCCAAAATGAACAGAAATAAAGCACCTGGCCCAGATGGCATAGTGATAGAGCTGCTGACAGCCTTAGAAGAATATGGCATAGAAAAGATTACCGACATAATAAACGAAATTTATAGCAAATAATACCAGACGACCTATGCAAGTCGATATTTATAGGACTGCCGAAGAAACCAGGTGCAAACGAGTGTGAACTACACAGAACTATCAGCTTAATGAGTCACATTACAAAACTGATTGTCAGAATCCTGATGAATAGAGCGAGAAGCAGAATCAGGCCAGAGATAGGGCAGGAACAGTGCGGGTTCGTCAAAGACACTGGAACAAGGAACGCCATATTCATGATTAGGATGCTCTCTGAAAGGGCATTACAAATGAAGAAAGACTTGTACCTATGCTTCATTGATTACGCGAAAGCATTCGACAAAATACGACACAAAGAATTGATGGAAATGATAGGCAACCTCGACATTTTCGGCAAAGATATAAGAATAATCAAGAATCTCTACTGGCAGCAAACAGCCTGCATACGGACAGGTAACGACCTCAGTAGATACACAAAGATAGAAAAAGGCGTAAGACAAGGATGTGTCTTTTCACCGGATTTGTTCAACCTATACAGCGAGAATATTTTGAGGACCCTAGATGACACACCAGGATTTATTATTGGAGGCCACAACCTGAACAACATAAGATACGCGGACGATACAGTACTGATTGCGGACACGGAAAGGAAACTGCAAGATCTCATACAGAAAGTAGCAGTGGAGAGTGACAAGAAGGGACTACAAATAAACTTTAAGAAAACTGAGTGCATGGTCATCAGCAAAAGATACAACCCAAAATGCCAAATACAGGTGGGGGATAACAGAATCAAACAAGTCCAAGAATTTAAGTACCTAGGAAGTGTTCTAACAGGAGATGGAAAGTGCGACACGGAGATCCGAAGGCGAATTGGCATGGCAAAGGACGCGTTCCAGAAGATGAGCAAAATACTAACACACAGGAAGATCTCAATAGAAACGAAGAAAAGAGTGCTAGACTGCTACGTGATGTCAGTTCGTCAGTACGGCTGTGAATGCTGGACAATATCATCGAAAATGAGGAAAAAACTGGAAGCGGCCGAAATGTGGTTCTACAGAAGGATGCTACGGATATCGTGGACTGAGCATACAAGCAACAACGAAGTGTTAGAAAGAATGGCAACAAAAAGGAAATTGATACTGAGCATCAGGAAGAGACAACTGAAGTTCCTGGGACATGCAATGAGGAAGGAGAGCCTGGAGAACCTGATACTGACTGGTCAAATAGAAGGAAGGAGAGACAGAGGAAGGCAGCGGATAACATATCTGAAGAGTCTGATCAGGTGGATGACGGAACGGGGGTTGCCAGGAGCAACAGGAGCAAACATACTAAGAGCCACAAGGGATAGGGAGACGTGGAGATCCATGATCGCCTACGTCCTGAAGGGACAGGGCACATAGAAGAAGATATATAGTGTGCATATATATATATATATATATATATATATATATATATAATTCCAAGTGAAGAGGACTCAAGGTTTTTTTTTATTTTGAGTGCTCGGCCATTTATTTTATTATAAATAGTGCTCAATATAATGCGTATTATAGAGGTTAATATAATATAATATAATTATATGGTTATGTCAATTTTACATTGTGAATGGAAATTTCTATGTTTCGAGATAAGCTCTCATGTTTTAAATGTAAATCATCTGCACAACCACACCAACATTGCTTGATGATGAGAGCCTATCTTGAAACATAGAAATTTCCATGTCGCAATGTAAAATTGAAATAACCATATATATATATATATATATATATATATCTGCACATTACGGGCCATAATTATTAGACCAACCCAGTTTTTTTTAATGATGTATTTCATACTATTTTTAGCATTTATTGCCAAGTGGATAATTCTAAATAAAAACAGGATGTTTCTTTTGTTAATACTGCACAGTAACATGTGCATTAAATGAATTGTTCTGGTGTCCAGTTTCTGTGCTCTCTTCCCCATGGTAGTCTGTTCTTCTTATTGGCTGGCCGAAGCAAAGGCATCCTGGCTTCCTTGTAAACTTTTGCATATTATTAATCACAAAAGAACCATTTTACTTTCATTATAATTATCCTCTTGGCAATAAATACTAAAAATAGTATGAAATACATGACATATTTTTTAAAAAAATTGGGTGGCCTAATAATTATGGCTGTGTGTGTGTGTGTGTGTGTGTGTGTGTGTGTGTGTGTGTGTGTGTAAACCGAAGTAGATGCATATTTTCAAAATGTCCGCTTAATCATTGTACTCCAGTAATATGTTTCTCCCTTAGTAACCATAATTCAAATATAAATCATTCTCAAAAAACAATTACGTGTCACTTCTATCTCAACGGGTAGAATCAGATTCTATTTAGTCTATTGTGTTTTATTCACAGAGGCGACGAAAAAATGTTCCAGTCAGACAATTAGAATGCATCAAATAATACATTTCCATGCGAATCTGGGGTTGAGAGATGCGCAAATAACGCCAATGATCTCGTGCTTATCCAACTAGTAATTATTCGGCAAAACATTCGTAAAAAGGTGTTCGTGCGGAAAATGGTGACTGCGAGATTTTAAAAGAATGCGACGTAATAATTCGGAATTTCTTTCGCTATTGTCTAATGGGTCATTTCTAAAATTACATGTTAAAAGATTGAAACCCCTAATAGAGATAGATAGATAGATAGATAGATAGATAGATAGATAGATAGATTTGAATATACTGAGATAGATAGATAGATTTGAATATACTGAGATAGATAGATAGATTTGAATATACTGAGATAGATAGATAGATAGATAGATAGATAGATTTGAATATACTGAGATAGATAGATAGATTTGAATATACTGAGATAGATAGATAGATAGATAGATAGATAGATTTGAATATACTGAGATAGATAGATAGATAGATAGATAGATAGATAGATAGATAGATAGATTTGAATATACTGAGATAGATAGATAGATAGATAGATAGATAGATAGATAGATAGATAGATAGATAAATATACTGAGATAGATAGATAGATAGATAGATAGATAGATAGATAGATAGATAGATAGATAGATAGATAGATAGATAGGTTTGAATATACTGAGATAGATAGATAGATAGATAGATAGATAGATAGATAGATAGATTTGAATATACTGGATGGATAGATAGATAGATAGATAGATAGATAGATTTGAATATACTGAGATGGATAGATAGATAGATAGATAGATAGATAGATAGATAGATAGATTTGAATATACTGAGATAGATAGATAGATAGATAGATAGATAGATAGATAGATAGATTTGAATATACTGAGATAGATAGATAGATAGATAGATTTGAATATACTGAGATAGATAGATAGATAGATAGATTTGAATATACTGAGATAGATAGATAGATAGATAGATTTGAATATACTGAGATAGATAGATAGATAGATAGATAGATAGATTTGAATATACTGAGATAGATAGATAGATAGATAGATAGATAGATAGATAGATAGATAGATAGATAGATTTGAATATACTGAGATAGATAGATAGATAGATAGATAGATTTGAATATACTGAGATAGATAGATAGATAGATAGATAGATTTGAATATACTGAGATAGATAGATAGATAGATAGATAGATAGATAGATAGATAGATTTGAATATACTCAGATAGATAGATAGATAGATAGATAGATAGATAGATAGATAAATAGATTTGAATATACTCAGATAGATAGATAGATAGATAGATAGATAGATAGATAGATTTGAATATACTGAGATAGATAGATAGATAGATAGATAGATAGATAGATAGATAGATTTGAATATACTGAGATAGATAGATAGATAGATAGATAGATAGATAGATTTGAATATACTGAGATAGATAGATAGATAGATAGATAGATAGATAGATAGATTTGAATATACTGAGATAGATAGATAGATAGATTTGAATATACTGAGATAGATAGATAGATAGATATGAATATACTGAGATAGATAGATAGATAGATTTGCATATACTGAGATAGATAGATAGATTTGAATATACTGAGACAGACAGATAGATAGATAGATAGATAGATAGATAGATAGATAGATAGATAGATAGATAGATTTGAATATACTGAGATAGATAGATAGATTTGAATATACTGAGATAGATAGATAGATAGATAGATAGATAGATAGATTTGAATATACTGAGATAGATAGATAGATTTGAATATACTGAGATAGATAGATAGATAGATAGATAGATAGATAGATAGATAGATAGATAGATGGATAGATTTGAATATACTGAGATAGATAGATAGATAGATAGATTTGAATATACTGAGATAGATAGATAGATAGATAGATAGATAGATAGATAGATTTGAATATACTGAGATAGATAGATAGATAGATAGATAGATAGATAGATAGATAGATAGATTTGAATATACTGGAGATAGATAGATAGATAGAAAGATAGATTTGAATATACTGAGATAGATAGATAGATAGATAGATAGATAGATAGGTTTGAATATACTGAGATAGATAGATAGATAGATAGATAGATAGATAGATAGATTTGAATATACTGAGATAGATAGATTTGAATATACTGAGATAGATAGATAGATAGATAGATAGATTTGAATATACTGAGATAGATAGATAGATAGATAGATAGATAGATAGATAGATTTGAATATACTGAGATAGATAGATAGATAGATAGATAGATAGATAGATAGATAGGTTTGAATATACTGAGATAGATAGATAGATAGATAGATAGATAGATAGATAGATAGATAGATAGATTTGAATATACTGAGATGGATAGATAGATAGATAGATAGATAGATAGATAGATAGATAGATAGATAGATAGATAGATTTGAATGAATGAGATAGATAGATAGATAGATAGATAGATAGATAGATTTGAATATACTGAGATAGATAGATAGATAGATAGATAGATAGATAGATAGATAGATAGATAGATAGATTTGAATATACTGAGATAGATAGATAGATAGATAGATTTGAATATACTGAGATAGATAGATAGATAGATAGATAGATTTGAATATACTGAGATAGATAGATAGATAGATAGATTTGAATATACTGAGATAGATAGATAGATAGATAGATAGATAGATAGATAGATAGATTTGAATATACTGAGATAGATAGATAGATAGATAGATAGATAGATAGATAGATAGATAGATTTGAATATACTCAGATAGATAGATAGATAGATAGATAGATAGATAGATAGATAGATAAATAGATTTGAATATACTCAGATAGATAGTTAGATAGATAGATAGATAGATAGATAGATAGATAGATTTGAATATACTGAGATAGATAGATAGATAGATAGATAGATAGATAGATAGATAGATAGATAGATAGATTGAATATACTGAGATAGATAGATAGATAGATAGATAGATAGATAGATAGATTTGAATATACTGAGATAGATAGATAGATAGATAGATAGATAGATAGATAGATTTGAATATACTGAGATAGATAGATAGATAGATTTGAATATACTGAGATAGATAGATAGATAGATATGAATATACTGAGATAGATAGATAGATAGATTTGAATATACTGAGATAGATAGATAGATAGATATGAATATACTGAGATAGATAGATAGATAGATTTGCATATACTGAGATAGATAGATAGATTTGAATATACTGAGACAGACAGATAGATAGATAGATAGATAGATAGATAGATATATAGATAGATAGATAGATAGATTTGAATATACTGAGATAGATAGATAGATTTGAATATACTGAGATAGATAGATAGATAGATAGATAGATAGATAGATAGATAGATAGATTTGAATATACTGAGATAGATAGATAGATAGATAGATAGATAGATAGATTTGAATATACTGAGATAGATAGATAGATAGATAGATAGATAGATTTGAATATACTGAGATAGATAGATAGATAGATAGATAGATAGATAGATAGATAGATAGATAGATTTGAATATACTGAGATAGATAGATAGATAGAAAGATAGATTTGAATTTACTGAGATAGATAGATAGATAGATAGATAGATAGATAGATAGATAGATAGATTTGAATATACTGAGATAGATAGATAGATAGATAGATTTGAATATACTGAGATAGATAGATAGATAGATTTGAATATACTGAGATAGATAGATAGATAGATAGATAGATAGATAGATAGATAGATAGATTTGAATATACTGAGATAGATAGATAGATAGATAGATTTGAATATACTGAGATAGATAGATAGATAGATAGATTTGAATATACTGAGATAGATAGATAGATTTGAATATACTGAGATAGATAGATAGATTTGAATATACTGAGATAGATAGATAGATTTGAATATACTGAGATAGATAGATAGATAGATAGATAGATAGATAGATAGATAGATTTGCATATACTGAGATAGATAGATAGATTTGAATATACTGAGATAGATAGATAGATAGATAGATATGAACCAAGTAAATATAACAGATAACATCTTCCATTTAAGATTGTTTAAAACTGCAAAGATATTCATTGTCTCCACCAGTTCTGACCCTAACAGCTACGACCGCCAATGTCACGCAAGCTGTGACCATTCATCCTCATTCCATTCCTATTATTTTAATAGTGATCGACTTAAAGCGTTTTTCCTGAGAACTATTGCAATGTTAAACGGAATTCCGAGTGAGTGTTTCCCCAATTGCTACAATCTTAACCACTTGAAGGATCAGCCGTTATTTATCCTACGTATCTTCCTAATAAGCAAACCCTTATTTATGCCCTTACAACGGCCTTATTCAGTTATCAGGTCAGGCAAGCAAAAATCAATATATAGATTACCATGTAATGGTCATACTGAAATCTAATAACGATTAAAAGACAGCAAAATCTTTTTTTCGACTTTCTCTTATCAGATAAAATATCGACGTCAAAAAATGATCTCAGCGACTAAAAGTAAATAAACTTCAAATTATATTCACCTATTAATTTTAAACATATAGATCTTGGAGTAATGAAAGATGAGGTTAGGTCAGCATTTACCAAAATGCAAAGGAATAAAACAGCAAGACGAAAAAAGTTTTTAACAGAAATGCTGTCAGTCTAATTGTTAAAATACATGACACCGGTGAAATAACCGAAGACCTCAGTAAATCTACACTACCAGCCATAATTATAAGGCAACCCCAGTTTTTTTTTTAAAGAAATGATATATTTCATACTATTTTTTCGTATTTATTAGTATTTATTGCCAAATGAAAATAGAATGTTTTATTTTGCTATAATTACGCTGCAAAATTTTAAAAGGCAAGAGAGTAAAGATGAACTCATCCGAATCAACCTAAATTTTCTTCATTCTTTCATTGATAAAACTGCAATATAAGTAATTATTAAATACTAGCAGTATAGCTCGGCGTTGCTCGGGTGTAATGAAAGCTTTAAAACAAATCCATGGTCTTGGAGCTCAGACTCTTTGGACGTTGGCACGAAAAACTAAAAAGCAGTAGTTGTTTCCAGTTAAAGCGAAACCGTAGAAAGAAAAATGAATGGATGTAAGTCAAATTTTGATTTCCTGGTATCAATATCAAAAACGTTTTTTCGTCGTAAACTGAATTTTAAAGGCTAAATAAGTCCTCTGAGTAAATGGTATCATGGCTGAGACTAAGAACTACAATTATACCTACTTAAAGCCAAACCCGAAGCAAAAACTAAAATAAAAGGGCTGAAAAAATAAAGACATACAGGCAGATAAACAGACACATACACAAACATTTTGCCTTTTATATATATATATTATCAATTTTCTGCACTATTGTAAGAACTGCAACCTTGAACCTTCTGAATATCGTTTCTTGTGTCTTTGTCTATGAGTGTATCAAATTTGATTAAAATCGGACGACACCTTCGATAACGCGCTTTTTTCGATTATCGATTTTCGATATTTATCGGGGATACCTCGACACAAAACCTAGCTAACACTCGCAGACGCTTATAGTACAAGTGTGTAAATTTTCCAGAAAATCGGTTCAGCCGTTTCCGGGTCTATAGTTAACGAACACACACACACACACACACACAGAGAGAAAGTTCTATTTATAGATAAGTTTAGATTTGTAAATTCATTGGATGCACATGTTATTGTTCAATGTTAACAAAAGAACCATCCTATTTTCGTTTACAATTATTCACTTGGCAATAAATACTAAAACATAGTATGAAATACATCATTTTTTAAACGCTGGGATGGCCTAATATTTATAGCCGGTAGTATATATATATATATATATATATATACATGATTTATTGCTTAAACAGTATTTTTTAAGGATACCAATATTTGGTAAATGCTGTGTTTTCATTTATTGAATACTGTTTTATTTCCATCTACCGGCCTAAATATTCAAGAAAGGTTATTATAAAATATGCGCTCTCCCACAGGATTTGAACCTGCATCTCCATAGGTGACATCGTCATATACATAACTTAATTCTAACATATTGTGAATGCTGGAAATAGCATAGGCTGAACATGTGAGTGACGACGAAGTTTTTGAGAAAACTAAAATACAAAGACACTTATACTTCACATCAGAAAAAGTCAGTTGAAATTTATGGGGGTGCATAACTAGGAAGTGGCGCGTAGTGTATTTATTTATTTATTTATTTATTTATCTATCTATCTATCTATCTATCTATCTATCTATCTATCTATCTATCTATCTATCTATCTCAGTATATTCATATCTATTTATCTATCTGTCTGTTTGTCTGTCTGTCTACCTATCTCAGTATATCATATCTATTTATCTGTCTGTCTGTCTGTCTGTCTATCTATCTAAGTATATTCATATCTATCTATCTATCTATCTATCTATCTATATATATATATATATATATATATATCTCAGTATATTTATATCTATTTATCTATCTGTCTGTCTGTCTGTCTGTCTATCTATCTATCTATCTATCTATCTATCTATCTATCTATCTATCTCAGTATATTCGTATCTATCTATCTATCTATCTATCTATCTATCTTCTCACAGTGAGTGCGAATTCCATTTGGGAAACGAGATGATGTCTACGCATAATTAATTAAAAAGATTCTAACGAAGTGAACTTGTAGTAGAATTATACCGTAAATACCACAAGAACAGTACCGTTTGTTCAAGACACTGGAACAAAATATGCTAATTTTATGATAAAAATATCATCAGTGACAAAATAAAAGCAGAAAGACCTGTACCCGGCATTTGATATAGTATCACATGAAAAACGTATTGAAATATTAGAAACCTTTACTTAAGCAAGAAAAATACTCAAGTAATTCATACAATCTTTTCTGTATATTCAGGGTGGGGCGGAGCAACTTGCTTATTTGAATTTAGCGCCCTGAAGCGATGGTTGCTCCGAGGATAGTGGGGAGGGGGTTACACGTGAGTGCGGGATTAAAGTTTGTTTCTGTGTACTTTACACGGCACACACGGCGCGCGTGTCAGTAACAGTTTTGCAGCAGAACTTTCCAGGACACCTCATCTCTTTGAGGGGCGATCTGCATTGGCCAGCACGGTCCCCCGATTTATCACCCTTTGTCTATTTTCTATGGGGCTACCTGAAGTCAGTTAATTACAACGATCGTCCTAACACCCTGACTCAGCTGAAGAACAACATTCATCAAGCTCTCTCCAACATACACACCGATATGCTGGAAAGAGTTGACCGAAACTTCAAAGTATGATTAACCCAGTGTATTGAGCAGAATGGACGCCATCTGACTGACGTCATCTTTAAAGCTTGTAAAACACAAAATTTAAATGTTGTAATTGATGTTGTTTAAAGAATTACATGTATGTTTGCATTACTTTTGTTTTATTTGTTATTCCAGATAAGGAAGTTGCTTTGCCCCACCCTGTATAATCGTTTCACTTCATACAAGGCAGTGCTGCTACTGGTGCACAGGAGGTTAAAATAAGAGGAGATGGAAGCCAGAAAGAAAACTACTCGTGATGTTGTAGTGAGAGTAAGAAAGAGGAGGGTGTCCCGAAGATAGAAGATGGCAATTGATGTTACGTTTAAACATTTGGAAATTGTAGCCATCAGGGAAGCAAGCATGTGGAAGAGAATTCCACAGGCGGGAAATGCAATGAAAGAAACTGCTGGAGTAGAACAGGGGGTTACATCTGCTTATTTTGACAGTAAAAGGCTGGGATCTATTTATCAGTCTAGTTGCACGGGTAAACCCGTGAGGGCGGGACAGCAGGGAATACTGGTCGAAGCAGAGGGCATAAAAATACTTGTAGAAAAGACAGAGGGAAGCCACATTACGTCAGTGAGAAAGAAGCTGAAAATTAGCAGCCAACTACTCGGGACCAACTACATTGCAGATCCTACTCTGGTTTTTATCAAGAACACAGAAATGAACAGCAGAAGCACCAGACCTGATATTGCAACAGTTCTCAATGCACAGACGAATGATAGATTTATAAATGCGCAAGATCTTTTCTGACAAGAAAACTTTCTGGCACAGCACAGCGACACAAATTTCTTAGCAGTGGATGTGGCCACTGATTCGATGTATTCATTCCACTTGAAATCGACTGAGAGAGTGAGACCGAGGAGGCGCAGCTTATTGCTTTCGAGGATAATGTACCTCGAACAAAGAAAGAACAAATTTAGCGAATAGAGAATAATAAAAAGAATATTACAAAGAGGCGTTTTTTACTGCATATAAACGAAACTGCTATCATTTAACCACCATAGACAACCGCTTCTAGTCCACTATCAGAATGGATCAAGCTAGTCTCCCTGAAAGCAAAATACTGCGCCTCTTAGGTCTAAACCTATCAGCTGACCTCAAGTGGAATGACTACATTGAGTCCATAACTAAATCTGCTGCTTGGAAGGTTGGTTCCCTTTGTAGGGTTAGCAAGTTTTTCTTGTCTAAATCTATCTTACTCATATAAATCTACCATCCGCCCGTGCATTGAATACTGTTGTCACTTCTGGTCAGGTGCCCCTGTTATTCATCTCGAGCTTCTTGACAAAATCCAACGAAGATTCTGCAATATAATTGATCCTGACCTGATAGCTTAACTCCAGTCACTTTCTCACCGACGTAATGTGGCTTCCCTCTGTCTCTTCTACAAATACTTTACGACTTCTGCTCTGACGAGCTTAGCTCCTTGATCTGCTATCTGCATGAATTTACTACATCTACTAGACTAGCAACTAGGTCCCACCCGTTTACAGTGAAATCAATCAAATGTAACCGAAACTTCTACTCTTAAACTTACTTTGCTCGCACTCCCCGCCTGTGGAATTCCCTACTGTATACTTGCTTCCCTGAAAACTACAATCTCCAAGAATTTAAATGCAAAATCAATTGCCATCTTTTATCTTCTTGACTCATACCTTTTCCCTGACAACCCTTGTATCATGTTCTTCTTCCTTTCCACTTCACTTTCATGAAGCCTTCTTCACACTTGTATTCTCATCCTTTTCTTACTCATTCTCTGACTCCCTTGTAACTTGTTCCTCTTTCTCATCACTCACCTCTTATGTAAATCCCCTGCGCATCAGTGGCATTTCAGCCTTGCTTGGAGTGAAATGAATTTTTTAAAAATATATTTAACCTGTGCACAGAGACGATCCTAAGAGCATTTGAAAATGGATCAGGATTGATTATATTGGCGGACATCATCTTAGCAACGCTACACCAATATCTTGCTGATGGCAGTTTTTAAGGTAAAACTAAAAGACCGACCAATCCGTATGCGGATGAGAAACAAGTTCGGAAAGTATAGAAAATAGAGTAAAAAAAAAGCATATTTTATTTTCACCGTATTTATTTAGCATATAATTAAATGGTTGGCTACTAGTCGTTTCGGAGTACACCCGTCCACAAGGGCAGCTATTGCAGACTCTTGTTCAATTCACAGAACAAGTGGTTTATACTGCAATTATGCTGGCCATAGTTTCAATTTCTAGGTGAGAACGCAAACTCTAGCGCGATCAGTTTCTTAAGCAAGGTCAGTATGTTCCGAACCTCGGCCACGATGACTTGTAACTTTGTGCTAGCCCATTTATCGATGGCTCCTGAACGGTTTAGTCTACTCATTTTATCTCACAAGGCTTTGGTGAACCGACGGTATGGCTATTCAGACACTTTCAAACGGTGACGAACACAAGGATCGCTTCCAGCGGATGAATAAATTAACCGCAGTAAAATTCGAAATCGAGTCTCAAGGTTAGAAGGCGAACATATACAGAAAAAGAAAGCTAACCCAAAACTACTCAAATTCTCTAATAATTTTTCCGATGGACCGGAGGAAGCGAAGCTTTCTAATCCAGTTGTAGAGTTCGGGAGTATTGCCACAAACCCACTCCCCGAAATTCGTTTAGACACGCAGCTAAATTATGGATCTAAGTAATTAAATTATAATTTTAAAAATTTTAGCCAAAATTCACATAGCTATTTCTTTTTTCCACAGTCAGACAAATTTTTTATTGTTCAAATTAGAAATATATGTTCACGAAAATGGCTTTTTGGTATTTCCAAGATGTGATTCACACTCGCTGCATCATCATCATGTTGTTATACGTATTTGTTTTGGTGCCCTTCTACACGGAATGGACTCTTCCTCTTGTTATATGTGATTACCTGTGTTACTTCCGGAAGAGCAGCTAATCAGGAGCAGCTAACGACAACTTCTAGTCAGGCAATAAGCAGCGTAATAATACCTTCGGACTTACTTATTTTTAGTTACTTATGTCTACTTACTTATTATCAGCACTTCCGTTGAATATCTTGTTTCTTGTTATACTAATACACTCTTTTGAACTTACCTTCTTGTTCCGTGTCTTACTTCCGACACAAACCGGTCACGACAACTTTGCGATGAAGTTTCACCACAACTCCACAGCAGTATTTCAGTTCCCTGTTTAGCTGTTTGTTACATCACATTCGCTAGTTGTACAGCAATAGGTATTCATAGGCTTAATTTCGCAAAATAGACTTTAAATCGGTCAGTTAAGTGCCATACGTGATACATGCTTGGGTGATCATGTCTCTTTCGATCCATGACTGACTACGCACAAGATTTTACCAAAGAAGCCTGTCATTTCTTTCTGCGGTAGACTGGTTGCCAACCAATGCTGCAGAACTCAATATATCCTTCTATACAACCCATAGCTGGAGAGAGAAGACATAGATTCATACCTGACAAAGGTTTATTTGTGCATAAGTGAATGCAACGAATTCAACTAGAACTCGAATCGGCTTTCCGATTTCCCACTCCAAGCCGAGATCCAATGCACCACAATTTCTTTTGCTTAGGCGTTCCACTACTGAGTCCTCGGATCAGACTTGGCAAATCTTTACAAATATATACATTATTTCATGCCCATTTGATGCTATACGACTACGTCTGGGTAGGTATACCTCTTTAAATACCTGGATTCATTCCTATTGATTGGGTGCTCTACACTAAAGCCCTTGTACCCAACAAAGTTAATCTTTGTAACTATCTACAATTATCCATGTGTAAGTAAAGGTGCTCAACCAGCTGAACACGTAGTCAACTCAAATCCTCGTCGCTTTTGATATATGACTTCATTTGAATCAACTTTGTCCCCCTCTAGAAGCTTTTCTTTGTTCTTTAATCCATTAAAGTAATCTTTACTGGCTTCTTACTTTGATTCTTCATCCTCCGGTTGACCACCATATTGAATTTAGCATGCGTCACTTGAATTGCTCCCAATAACTTGATGGCGTACATTCTGGATTTACTATTTCTTCGTAAAGGAAACGTGACCAACAAAAGTCGTTCAACTACCTCTGTAGTATATTATGAATATACGACATATTAATTCCACAAAAATAATAGACCATTCCGTTTTGGCTACAAGGAAAGAAGGAAAAGACATATCAGAGACGCAGTTTGGTTCAATTGAAAGAAATAAAGAAATTAAAAACACTCTGCTAAAACTTTGCACACAATAGACGATACTGTTTTGATCATGAGGAAAGACGGACATGACATCTCAGAGACAAAGTTTGGTTCTTGCGAAAGAAAGAAAGAAAGAAAGAAAGAAAGAAAGAAAGAAATATATTCGCCAAATACGCATGCGTTAAAAACCCTGTTAGTAACAGTACCCTGTTTTCAGCTTTTATGCATGCATAAAAAGGCTGGGTGCATACGTAGTGTGAATCCTAAAATGCTAGCCTTTTTCATACGGTGCATGGGATAAAAGTAAAACTTAACGCTCCGACAATAGACGTATATGGCTTAGACAAGATAGCTCACTTATTCTTTAACTCACCAACAAAATAATCATTTCTTCATTTTTACAAGTATTATCATAATATTGCTTGAATTTACACTTTTTCAAGAGTTATCGTTGAACATTCTCTATACTAAAATTTCCAGATATTATAAAATTTCTATTTAACTTATTCATTCTCTTTGTCTGTTTTCTCAAGCGATTCAGCACGACAACTTCTCAACCTCAAAGATCCTAAACCCAACACAAGAAGCTCACTCAATTTAACGATGCAATACGGGAATTTTTACGAGTATTTCATAATCGTAAAATTCGCAAAGGAGCTTATTGAGAGAAAAATTGTTTGGCTCGAAACAGTGACGCAATTTTCTGTGCAGTAGGCCAAGCAGATGATTCAATATAATCTTTTTACTTCGTGCCAGCGAAAAAAAAAAACGATGATCTGAAACTGTTGAGTCTACGTGTGTGGCCAGCTAATCCGTGGTGTAAACTCTTGCTAAGACATTTATTTTTTGCTATATTACTTCTGAACGAGGAAAATACAATTATTTTGTCGGAAAAAGTAACCGAAATGATCAAATTGAAAAATACAATTATTTCTATCGGGAAGAGTAACTGAATTTATTGAATCCTAGTAAAAACGATTCTAGTCATAATATTGTTATTCTGTTTTGGCAGATTGTGACCCTAGGTCAAAACTGAACTGTGAGAATATTCTGTCCTAGGCGACCGGATGTCAGGCTATTGGTAACAGAGAATGAGTTCACTACCCCTCATTAGTGAATGGCCCAGAGACTAACCGAAATGGACAACTGTTAGTGTTTTAACTTTGAGCTGGTAAGAGTTATACAACAAGGGTAAGTTAACCACCCCCCCATGACTACTCTTTACTACCTCAGTGCTTGTTTAATAAAACAAGGATGCAAGACGAAATAAGTTAGTTGGGGGTTTGATGCTAGAAAGAGTAATTTTGGGTCTGTTGCTAGAAAGATATTAGTTGAAGCCAGTGATTTAAATGAGACGATAGAAAGAGATATTCTGGGCCAGTGATGTAAATAAGACCGTCGGACTGAAACGGACGTGCTGTTAAAAGGCAATTGAGTAAACCCTGTCTCCGAGAATTATATATTATTGAAATACCAGTCAACTGTTGAGTATCACCAGGTTAGAATATGCTTATTATTATTGTGTATATAATCGATATATAAATTGCTGTGGATTCCGGGTGAGGAACCACACAAAATAATGAACCACAAAACAGGTATTTGACATAGGAAAATAGATTATATTAAACGTAAATTGGAACGCAGGTTAGTAATCCAGGAATACGATTAGTAAGGAATATGTATATACAAATCTTTGAAGTGTAGCCGTGCTGGAATTAGTATATCCATGTAATACTATTCTTGCTGAATAGAGCCCAGAGCTACTATGACTGCTGACGCGATATTCTCTGTGTAACTTCGATATTTCTCGGTATCTTACGGATCAGTTCGGTACTCTCCGATAACTCTACTGTTCTCATAATGGCAGGAGTATATGTATATCATAGAACAAGGGGAGATTCCACAACATAATATATATATATATATATATATATATATATATATATATATATATATATATAAACTACACCCGTGGATTGAAGTGTTCTACTGGTTATATTCCGTACCGCAGATTGCGTAAATCAGGCCTAAAATATATACTCGGCCCCTCGCGTGTCAGGGTTAATATAGCCAGGTGATAATGAGCAATCCTGCTTTGGCTAGTCCGAAATCAAAACAAACACAACGTGAGCGAACTGATTAAGGGTCAGAAAGAATTGGTCAAGTCACTTCTGGGTTATCGGGTTATAGTATAACCGACAGACTGGTTCATATCCTGAATAATTTACGAGTATGTATTTAAGGGGTCATTTTTAATAAGTTGCGACAAGCAGATTAACATTCGGATTGATTTACTTCGTCGCCTTTTGCCCATTTAGACCCTCCTCTCGTTTGCTCGTAAATTATGGATTGTTAATAGTTCGCAACTTATTGTTCTGCATTTTTGTATGTATCTGTTAGCACCGGATACTGTGCTGAATAAATATATTAAGTACTCATTCACCTCGACAATGTAACTGAGGTCAACTCCTTAACAAATCGAACAATGTAAGATTTAAACAAAATTGCAATATTACTGATGACGGAATTTCCTGCTCTCCACCACAAAAAATTTGTTACTTTGTCATTTGGGTAGTTAGTCAGGACAAGAACTTTCATCTCTTCCTTCTATTTTACTAAAAGTAGTAATACTATAATCCATGTTATCATTGACAGCCGTATCGCTGACTAGCAGTATAGCCCGGCGTTGCTCGGGTGTAATGAAAGCTTTAAAACTAATCCATTTAGACTCAGCCTAAAGAATATTTGTGTGAAATTTGGTGAGAATCGGATAAAAATTGTGGTAAATAAAATAAAGGACATACAGAGAGATAAACAGACACACACACAAACATCTTGCCTTATATATATATATATATATATATATATATATATTATCGATTTTCTGCACTATTGTAAGAACTGCAAACTTGAAACTTCTGAATATCGTTTCTTATGTCTTTTGATTAAAATCGGACCACTCATTCTATAACCCAATTTCTTCGATTATCAATTTTAGATATTTATCGGGGATACCTCGACACAAAACCGAGCTAAGAACACTCGCAGACGCTTATAGTACAACTGTGTAAATTTTCAAGAAAATCGGTTCAGCCGTTTCGGAGTCTATCGGTAACGGACACACTTACTCACACACTGACAAAGTTCCATTTATAAATAAGTTTAGATATTAGTTTTATAATTTTTGTAATTTACAAAAGAATGTTAAGTTTAGCTCTCCAAACACTACAATTATTACATTTTAATAATTTCACTCCAAGCAATGTTCGTACTCAAGGGGTTACAATGAGAGAAATGACAAAGTACAGAGGGCATTGAAGAAAGGATAAAAGATGATCGGGATTCAGGAAGATAAAAGATAGCAATTGATATTGCATTTAAATTTTTAGAAATTGTAGCTATCAGGAAAACAAGTAAACGGGATAGAGTTTCAAGGGCGGGATATGTGAGAAAAGAAACTATTGTTGTAAAAGCGCCGGTTACATTTAACTATTTCAATAGTGATATGTCCTGGAATGGATATATATATATATTATTCGAAGTAGCTAAGCGGCTTTGGCAAATGTAACCGAGCCGAGTTCAAATTCCAGTTGAATTCTTTGTATTCACTTATGCGCAAATACCCTTGGGAAAGGTATTAATCCGACACTTATCCCTCCAGCTATGGGTTAAATGGCAGGACAGATTGGGTCCTATAGCCTTTGGTTGCAACCAGTCTACCGCAGAAAATAACGCCAACCTACTGCGGGAAAATCATCTGCCCAGTCAGTCATGTTTCTTCGAAACATGATCGCCTAAATGTGTATCACATATGGCACTTAACTGACTGACTGGCCGGGTAGAACAAACTAGCAATCAGCTGTAATGGACGGTACTCGTCGTAGTCGTATGCAGTATGCTGAGACGTTGGCATAGTCAATAGCTGTAGACCTATAGCCGTAGACCACTAGACGTAGACTATCCTCCGTCCTCGCCTTAGTCTGTATTTATGGCTAAAACCAGCCAACCATATTACTGTGAGGGGTAACCAAGGTATATGCATATTCATAGGTGGGAATTATATGCCAATCTCGTACCTCTGTTAAATTTATGTGGTCGTAGCACCAGGAATAAAAACCTCATCAGGTCAGTTGCCATAAAATATTTTTTTAGAAAAGACAGAGGGAAGATATTATAAAATTAGACTTCGTCCAGAAAAAAAAAAAAAACATATAAAGAACACACTTTGCTTTTCATACTTGTCAACATTTTCGTTAATATTAAATTCAAAAACTTTTATTCTAATAAAAAAAATATACCCCCTAAAATTCTACACAATATAATTTTATCATTGAACTATTGAACAGGTGAAGAGTCTCATCCCTTGTTCCCTGTTTAGGATGTGGTTTCCGGCTTTCTCTCCTCTAATCTTTTCACTCTTACGTAGCCCCCTGCACATCAGTGTCGTTACCGCCTTGCTTGGGGTGATATGATTAAAAACAAATCATCCCAAAATAGACCATATTCAATTTGATTCTAAATTCAACAAAATTATAAACAATTACAGTTATGAGTATTTATAGGCATAAAATTAAATATTTTAAATTCTGAGAGATAAATTAATCACTTAATTCTTCAATATTCAATTTTATCTATATTCTAAAATATTTTATTTTATCTCTTTTAATGCTTCAATACTTAAATCTTTCTACGTTCGATAATATTTAATTCATCTCTGCAAATTGTATTTTTAAATTTTTTTTATATTGTACGACAAATTCTAGAATATAATTTTCCTATTATAAATAAAATTATATTTAGAAGAATTTATAGAGATAAAATTAAATATTTAAAATTTTGAGAGATTAATTTTGTCTCTCAAACTGAACAATATCTGTATATTATTATATAGATTAATATATGTGCGTGAGACACGGAGTAATGGATAGTAACTCAAGATTGAAGAATCGGAGAGCTGAATTCAAATTGTAATCGACTTATGTGCACGGAAAAGGTATGAATGCATCTCTTCCCCTTCTAGCTATGAGTAAATAGTAGGAGAGATTGGGTCCCGTAGCCTTGGTTGGCAACCAGTCTAGAAAAGAAAAACTGGATGCAAACCCACTGCTGCTTTATACAAGGCCAGAAAAAGATAATCTGAAAAACAAATCCGCTTCCTCTCAAAGAAAAAACTTGCTTTTCTCCGCCGATAACTACTTCGAGCTGTAGCAAAAAAACAAAAAAAAACAGACGTTATTAACAAATATGTCCGGTCGTAGATAAACTTAACAAAAGGGGCAAACGGTTTGAAAGGTAATAGAACGGTGGGTGTAATTGACACATACATCCGGCCGTAGATAAAGCCAACAAAAGTGACAACCGGCTTGAAAAGCAATGGATCTGGCTGAGTGTGATTGATATATACATCCGGCCGTAGATAAAGTCAACAAAATGACAACTCGAAAAGGCAAAAATGCGTGTGTGAAGAGGCGAAAAAGGGGGATTTTCGTGGAAGTTTTAAGACTATTTAAAGCCTATAATTTTAGCTTAAAAAAGACTCCCGCTGGCTTGCGATTCCCGACAGCTCATTCGTGTGTACGAACTCTCTCCAGCTGCCCACTTGCTTCACACAAGTGTCACCGTCGAAAAATAAAAACGTAAGATTATATTTTTATACATACATGTTTCTCATTGTTTTCCAGAGGCAGTTTACATTACAATGGTTTGAGCCAACACAATATTTAGTACACGACACGTCGCTGTGGGCTTCTCTGATTTCAGATCATTCGCCCATGATTTTAGACGAAGGAGAATATGTACGTGTGATGAGAGAATGGTAGTGATTCTTGGATCAATAATATGGTCATAAATGAAGTCTATATTTTATTGGTTTGCATAATGTAAAGCTTGACTTAAATGTGGGCTGTCGAGTTCATTGTTAGAACGCATGCATTAATGTCTTTCATTGAGATATTAGAACATATATACGTCCAGTCCGGCATCGTATTCACAACAATAAAAGAAGTCGTTATTCGCAAAACGACAAAAAAGTTTGGTGATCTTTCATAATGCGAAAATTGATTTTTGATAAATTATTTAGTTCCTCTGTTATTGATTGACGCCTTAATTATGATAGCAAGCTGCGACAGGATTAAAGTTAGATAAGTATTTTTTCACGCACCAAAACAGTAGATAATGAAATGAATCTGCACCTGCTTCGTTAATCTCAGTTCATATTGCATAAACATATTCATTACTACTGATATATATATATATATATATATATATATATATATATATATATATATATTAACGAAATTTAACGAAACTTGGTTATAAGCAACCGACAATTTGTAATGAATTATTTTGAACATTAAATACGAGTATCGGTAAAAATAATGTTCAAAATAATATATATATATATATATATATATATATATATATATATATATAATCAAATTTGTTTTTTAATTAAAAATACATTGCCACACGGAAATTTTTATGTTTCAAGATTTCTAACTAGTCATCAGGTTGCCTAATATATAAGTATATGCTATGTTCTCCGGCTATCGAGTTCAACGCTCTCAGTTCGGTTACTGGATTGAACACACTCAACTGCTGGCGTATTTACATTTCGCAAAAGCATTACACGTTAGGAAATCTGCCTTTCTCTGATGGGCGCCGATAGCTTTGTGGTAGAATCTTCGACTGGTGAAAAATCTGTCGTGTTTCTCGACTGGCTTGAAGCAAACGAATAATCTAACCGTATTAATGAACTGTGAAACAGCGAAACAGTAACTGCATTAGGGTTATGGCTAAACTTATTTATAAATGGAACTTTGTCTGCGCGTGTGTGTGTCTGTGTTTGTGTCCGTTACCTATATACTCCGAAAAGGCTGAACCGATTTTCTTGAAAACTTACACAGTTGTACGATAAGCGTCTACGAGTATTCTTTGCTAGGATTTGTGTCACGGTACCCCCGATAAATATTGAAAATTGATAATCGAAGAAATCGGGTTACAGAAGAAATGGTCCGATTTTAATCAAATTTGATACACTCATAGACAAAGACATAAGAAACGATATTCAGAAGTTTCAATGTTGCAGTTCTTACAATAGTACAGAAAATCGATAATATATATATATATATATATATAAAAGGCAAGATGTGTGTCTGTTTATTTGCCTGTATGTCTGTATTTTTTCAGCCCTTTTCTTTTAGTTTTTGCTTCGGGTTGGGCTCTACTTAGCTATAATTTTAGTTTTTAGTCTCAGCCATGATGCCATTTAATCAGAGGACTTATTTAGCCTTCAAAATTCAGTTTACGACGAAAAAAACTTATTTGATATCAATACCAGGAAATGAAAATTTGACTTTTTCTTTCAGTCTACGGTTTCGCTTTAACTGAAAACAACTATTGCTTTTTAGTCTTTCGTGCCAACGTCCAAACAGTCTGAGCTCCAGGATCATGGATTAGTTTTAAAGCTTTCATTACAACCGAGCAACGCCGGGCTATACTGCTATATATATATATATATATATATATATATATATATATAAAATAAGGAACAACACATTTTAATTTAACGAAATGTGTCAAATTGGTAAGTTTTTTTTTCTGTTTATCCCTTTTTTAATCATCTTGTTTGATTTCATCCATATCATTCAATTTACATACATGCACTCGCGCATATATATATGGAATCAACACCAGACTAGCCGGGTTTCAACACGTTAGGCACGAGATGAAAAAATCCCCAAAACAACTCCAAATAAACACCAGCACCAAAAAGTGGGAGGAGGAAGGAGAAAAATTAAGAAGCGGAAACGGAAGTCGATTTTTGAAGCAAAGAAAAGGAAGCGAATGAAAAAATAGCCCGAGTTTGTAGAAAACCAAGATTTCCCTTTTAAGATGCGTACATTTAGTCATTATTTCAATTCGTTCGTTCAACAGGGCGCCTCTGTTCATATGTCTCATAATGGCCTATTTTTCTTCCTAGCACAAACTACAACAAATATTTCTACGTTTTTTCCAGCTTTGACCCTTCTTAATTTTTGCTTTACGCATACGTTTTTCCTCATGAAGCTCTTTAAATTTCCATTCACAGCTTTCTATCACTATTGTGGCTCCCCAATCTAAACGAAGAGTTATGATTATAAAATCGATTTTGAAATGGTTTATATAAATTCTTCTCTTTCGTGAAGAAAGTGGCTTTATTCAAGAAAGCGATTTAAAAAGTGAATTTAAGAAAGTGTACATCGGCTGTACTGAGGGTCATTTAAAACACTAGTAGCTCAGATCAGTTCAGTGCCATACGTGATACATGCGTTGGACCAAAAGATCTTGAAAGAGACATGACTGACTGTGCAGAAGATTATGACGCAGTAGGTTGGCATTACTTTCTGCGGTAGACTGGTTGCCAGCCAAGGCTATAGAACCGAATCTTTTCTATTATTTAACCCATAACTGGAAGAGACGGATTAATACATTTCCCAAGGGTATTTGTGCGTAAGTGACTGCAAGGAATTCAACTGAAATTCGAACGCGGCTCTCTGATTTCTCGTTCCAAGTCGATATCCACTGCACCACAACTCAGATCCAGTAGCGCAGATATTGTGTCGAAATTAATACAATTTTCTCAGTATTACCAATCTAGTCTTTAACAGTGACTTGTTTTTTCATTCATGGTACTAATGTCAGTCAAAGTGTCTTCAATTTCTGTAGCCCTTGGCTCTTAGTGGAGCATAGGCCATCGGCGAAACGTTGTCTTGTGCTGGTTCGTTGTCTTCAGGCTTCTGTAACTTGTCCCATTTACAGGTCGAGAAAGAACTGATAGAAATGCTCAGCTACCTCGACATATTTGAGAAAGACATAAGAGTACTCAAGAAACTACTGGCAGCAAACCGACTGCATAAGGACAGGAAACGAATTCAGCAGATATACAGAGACTAGCAGTATAGCCCGGCGTTGCTCGGGTGTAATGAAAGCTTTAAAACTAATCCATGGTTCTGGAGCTCAGACTCTTTGGACGTTGGCATGAAAGACTATAAAGCAATAGTTGTTTCCAGTTAAAGCGAAGCCGTAGACAAATTTGATTAAAATCGGACCACTCCTTCTATAACACGATTTTTTCGATTATCGATTTTTGATATTTATAGGGGGTACGTCGACACAAAATCTAGCTAAGAACATTAGCAGATGCTTATAGTACAACTGTGTAAATTTTCAAGAAATTCGGTTCAGCCGTTTCGGAGTCTATAGGTAATGGACACACACATACACACACAGACACACACATACAGACAAAGTTCCATTTATAAATAAGTTTAGATAGTTAAGGACGTAAGACAAGGATGTATCTTTTTAACGGATCTATTCAGCTTTTACAGCGAGACTATGTTGAGGACTCTAGAAGTTATGACAAGATTCGTTAACGGAGGCCACAATCTGAACAACATAGATGATCCAGTGCTGATAGCAGACACGGAAGAGAAACTACAAGAACTCCTACATAAGTCAGCTGAAGAGACTGACAAGAAATGGCTACAAATAAAACTGCAAGAAAAACAAATGCATAGCCATCAGCAAAAAGAGCAGCCCGAAATGCCAAATACAGGAGGTAGATACTGAAATCAAGCAGGTACAAAAATTCAAATACCTGGGAAGTCTTCTAACAGAAATGCCACACAGAGATCCGAAAGCGAATTGGCATTGCAAAGGACGCATTACAGAAGCTGAGTAGAGTATTAACAGACAGGAACATTTCACTAGAAACAAAGAAGAGAATACTGGATTGCTATATGATATCGGTTCTTCAATATGGCAGTGAATCGAAGATGGAGGAAAAACTTGAAGCAGCTGAAATGTGGTTCTACAGAAGGATGCTGAGGATATCATTCTCACGTGAGCAATTTTGAAAAAGCTGGAAACGGAAAGGAAATTCATACTGAGCATCAGGAAGAGACAACTAAAGTTCCTTGGACATGGAATGAGGAAGGAGGGCTTGAAGAATCTGATACTCACAGGCTAGATAGAGGGAAAGAGAGACAGGGGCAATCAGCGTGCAACATGATTGACAGGTCTGAGCAGGCGGATGGCAGAGCGAGGTTTGCATGGTGTAACAGGAGAAAGCGTGCTAAGAGCCACTAGGGTTAGGGTGACGTGGAAAGCTATGATCAGCTACGTCCTGAAAGGACAAGGCACATAGAAGAAGAAAAAGTGTTGACCATACACAAACCCCTTTAAGTCTTCGAGCAAGGTGGTCCATCTCCAAGAAGGTTTTAAAATCAGATTTTTTCTTCCTCTTAGATATAAGTATAGACAGTTTTGAATATCGCCCGATCACGCTCCTCCTCGGTCTTTTGAACAGGAAAAGAGGTATATCTTTTGTTTCTTGTTTCGGATTATGTTCAGTTCTACCTACAGTCTTTTTGTTCTCTATCACATCCAGTCGTCTTAGTGGCATTATCACTTTGCTTGGAGTAATGCTCTACCTCGAATGGCTCTTCGGCATTGTACATGGTGAATTCATTTTAAGAAGAAACGAATCGATGTTGAGGACCAGATTTGGAATCCCAGGATATTTACACTCTACTCCAAAAGCTGTAGTTGAAAGCAGTCTATTCTGTTATTTACTATTATGTGGGGAGAAGATACTGATTCATGCCTTTCACAAGGGCATTATCACATAAGTTAATGTAAACGCTTCTGCAAATTAACCGAAATAAAACGAATAATGTCTTCCTAGGATCTTTCATATTTCCCTGATCACGTATACGTTGTCACTTGGCGTTACTTTTCTCTTTCGACCGAATTGTACTTTATGTTTCAGACTGATGGATCCAGTTTTTTTCTTCGCTTTGATGACACCACTGACAGCTGAGATCCTGACACCAACAACATCTTCGATCTCTCTGCAAATCTTGCCAGTGTGTTTGTGCAGTGTTACAAGTTTCGTAAACTTCCTTGGAGTAACGTCCATCGCAGACAATGGTCGTAGGACAAATAATCGACAATCGAGACAATAGTGCCTGGGCGTGATAAAAATCTGATGCAATCACGGATGGCGCGATCAAAGACCAAATAAATTTCCTCATGTACCCCGAAAATAGATTCATATTACTGAACACCACTGCAAATGACCTAATCTGAGGAAAAATATACAAATCGATTACACCCTGCAACTCCAGTGGGTCTCAGACTGATCGTTATTATAAAAGAAAGGAAACTAAAGCATTTGTTTCAATTAATTTGCACAATGATGTAATGAACTCGGCTGTAATTTGAACGAGGCTCTCCGGTTATTCAATCCGAACTGTTATGTATTACTATTGTTCTTTAATTGCAACATATTTAATAGAAGATGAACAGAAATTATAAAAAAATAAAAATAAATATCTCAGAATTACAAATCTAGTTTCCAACTCGTTCAAGAACAAATGCCGAGTCGTCTTTGGCTACAACAGATTTAGGAGTAGAAGCACAGAAGTCATACCAAAAAGAATGCAAAAATATCTCGGGATTCCAAATTCTAGTCATCAGCATCATCTCTATCCTTTTTACAATGATGTTCACCCTGTACAAAGCCTACGAACCACTATGGGTAGATGGTCACAGAGTAAGAAGTACCACCCAAAGCAAGGGGATATAGCCACAAAGGAGCAAGGGGGTGACTGCTTATGAAAGGCTGCAAAATACTTCAAAGGGAAGTAGAAATACAATTCTAAATAGAAAACAAAGGATATACCACTAATCCTGTTCAAAATCTCGGGTATGAAAGTGGACCAGACAATATTTAAAACGATCTACATCGATTGAAGAAAAATGTAAATGAATAGTAATTAAATGTTTTAAACTGAGGCGTTCAAAGAATATAGTTTGAGTAGACTTTAGAAAAAACCGGAAACCCATTCCAGATATAAACCTTAACCCTGTTTAAAAAGACCGTGAAGAATAGCGAGCAAGACGACAGGCAAACTTTTCAACACCTATTGAAGAAAAAGTGTGAATAAATTGTAACTATATGTTTTAAGCTTAGACGTTCAACGTATAGATTTTTTGTTTAATCGTGTCACCCCAAGCAAGGCATTCCACTGCCACTATAGCGCAGGGGTTACATAGAGCGATTGGGTATAAGAAATGTCAGAAGGAGGGTGATAAACGACTTAGGATGTACATAGGGAGAGAGTGGGTGTGTGTTAGTGTGTTAGGCGGTGTCTATTGACCCTACATTTAAACTCCTGGAGGTTGTAGCCGTCGGGGAAGCAAGCATGCGGTAGGGAATTCCACAGGCGGGAAATGCGAGGAAAGAAGCTCTTGGAGTAGAAATTGCGGTTCACCTATTGAAGAAAAATGCAAATAAATAGTAATTAAATTTTTAAGCTGAGACGTTCAACGCATAGAGATGGAGGAAACCAATTCCTAAATATAAAACAAGAGATAAGAAACCGAAAACCCATTCCTAAACTTAAACAAGAGATAAACGTTTTCCCCGTTTAAAAAGACCGTAAGGGATAGCGAACAAGACGATAGGCGAACTTTTTTTACACCTATTGAAGAAAAAGTGTGAATAAATTGTAACTATATATTTTAAGCTTAGACGTTCAACGTATAGATTTTTTGTTTAATCGTGTCACCCCAAGCAAGGCATTCCACTGCTACTATAGCGCAGGGGCTACATAGAGCGATTGGGTATAAGAAATATCAGAAGGAGGGTGATAGACGACTTAGGATGTACATAGGGAGAGAGTTGGAGAGAGTGGGTGTGAGTTAGTGTGTTAGGTGTCTATTAACCCTACATTTAAACCCCTGGAGGTTGTAGCCGTCGGGGAAGCAAGCATGCAGTAGGGAATTCCACAGGCGGGAAGTGCGAGGAAAGAAGCTGTTGGAGTAGAAATTGCGGTTACATTTCATCGGTTTCACTGTTTCCTAGTTTCCAATCTAGTATCTCGTGCAAATTCACATCTAGGGGGCACCAGTGATTTAAGTTCGTCAGAGCTGAAGCCATGAAAGTTAGATTTTAGAAGAAACCGGAAACACATTCCTAAAATTAAACAAGAGATAAACTATTACCTTGTTTCAAAAGACCGTCAGGGATAGCGAGCGGGACGATAGGCGAACCTATCTTCACCTATTGAAGAAAAATGCAAATAAATAGTAATTAAATTTTTAAGCTGAGACGTTCAACGCATAGAGATGGAGTAGACTAGAAGAAACCGGAAAGGCATTCCTAAACTTAAAAAAGACATAAACCTTTACCCTGTTTAAAAAGACCGTAAGGGATAGCGGGCAGGACGATAGGCAAACCTTTCTTCACCTATTGAAGAAAAATGTAAATAAATAGTAATTATATGTTTTAAGCTGAGACGTTTAAAGTATAGAAAGCAATTCCTAAATATAAAACAAGAGATAAGAAACCGGAAACCCATTCCTAAACTTAAACAAGAGATAAACGTTTACCCCGTTTAAAAAAATTGTGAGGGATAGCGAGCAAGACGATAGGCGAACTTTTTTACACCTGTTGAAGAAAAAGTGTGAATAAATTGTAATCATATGTTCAGTGTTTTAGGTGAATACATTAGAAGTATAGAGTTGAAGTAAACTTTAAAAGGAACCGGAAACTCAATACTAAACAGGAAGTAAGATATAAACATCTACACCTGTTCAAAAGATCAGGGAGAGTTATCAATCCGAGCCGATAGGCGAACTCATCTCCACCTATTGAAAAAGAAAATCTATATCTTTGGATTCTAATTTTAGATGTACGCATGCATATCAGTCAGGTAAGTGTCATAAGTGATACACCCTTAGTTAATCATGTCTTTTTTTAAACATGACTGACTCATAGGAATATTGATAAATGAGAATTGTTAGGGTGCTTGGTGAGTGTATTTGAGAATAATCAACGTCAATATCCACTGGGCTATGTGTCATTAAGAATACCCCAGTGATTGTAAAAAAAGAGTTCGGTTCGAAATTCCTATCACCTGAAGAAGACCGGAGCATACAACGGCCAAAACGTCGTAGAAATGGCGACAAAGATGAGGAAAACACCCCGAATAATGTGAATCCTATGCGTCTTATACAGAAACTAAATGGCAATACTAGACCTCCGTAAATTCAACTGAAAGAAAATCTTATGACGGTTTCATGTTTAAGACTACTAATAAAAACTAAAATCGTTCTTCTTGAATCACTTCTAAAGAGCTTCTTCTGTGAAAAGTAGAGAAGAAACAGAAATCACAAAGTGTTAACAAGCTAAAAACATTGAGGGCACAAGGATAGTTTCCCGTGAGATATCTTTCATAAAATCAATAATTTTCAGGTCATTTATCAAATAGCTTAGAATTCATTTTGAAAATTATTTGGATACTTTTCCTTGAATGATAAATCATTTTATCATGAAAGAAAATGTTTCAACTATGTCACTCTCATATTTAAGCTGTGACCTATCCATGTGAATTAAGCATTTGGGCCTATTTTCATGCGAAATGGACTTGATTTTCAGATTTAGTGTGAAAAAATAGCCCAGAAACATGTGTCCATTGCCTAACAACATTTGGATAAAAAGAAAACTGACAACCGGTGTTATCAATATAATAACAAAAAATCGTTTGGTATTAAAATATCATCTTAAAATATATTCCACTAGGGCGACAATAGAAACTAACAGATTAAGCTGATATGACGCCTTGCTGGTCCTGGGCAGCAAGGCTTTTGATTGGGAGGTGGTGAGGAGCATAGAACCACCTCTTAATTGCTGTTATTCCTAGGTCCACACTGGCCTGGATTGGTAGCACCTGTTAGGGTCCCAACTATGGGCAAATGTTTAACCCCAAAACTGGGGTCAAGATACTATGAAAGTATAAAAATAGACTTTTATAGATATATATATACATAAAAATTGACTTTTATAGAAAAATATACATTTTTGAAAGAAAAATATTACTAACAATACACTTTTGAAGATAAAATTATTACCATAACACATATTTGAAGGAAAAATTATTATTCTCAGCAAAACATTTTTGAATACAAAACTAGAAGACATTTTCAGTTTTCTAAAATAAAAAAAAGAAGATCCATCAATATCTGACTAAATCAATCTGTTCAATAATTGTACATTTAAAAAAAACTTAAATTCAGAACTTTTTGGCATTAAATAACCCACAGAAGTGTTGATATGCCGTTAAACAAAACTGAAACACAGAGACGCCTTTCAAGATGTATTTGCAAACCTCAACGCCGTCCAGCTCTTCAAACGTGTATTTGGACTTCCTCGCGGTGTGTGGCTTGGCATTGTCCTACTGCATCAAAGCGCACTTTCGGTTGATCAGAGCCGGGTACTTTTGCTTCAACTTTTCATAGACCCGCTCAAGTTGCTGACAGTAAAGTTCGACACTGATGGCACGACCATTTGGAACCAACTCAAAATGCACGATCCCTTCAAAGTTCCACCAAACACACAACATGGCTTTCTTGCTGAATCGTTCTTGTTTTGGAAACGACGGTGTCCCTTGCCCTTTCTGAACCCATCGATGGCCTCGATTGTGCTGGACCAAATAGACCCATTTTGCAAGTGTTTACGAACTTTTGGGACAACCTAATACTAAACTTCGTTAAATGTTCTAAACGAAATTTTGGACGTTTCTTTAAAAAGCCAATAGACTAAACTTCATGCATTAACTTTAAAGACTCTAGATTCAAACTTTGGACAGAGCTTTGAGTAGCCAAGAAAGAAAAGAGCGGGTACCACTAATAAATATTTTAGGAAGAAACTTTAGATAGACGTTTGAGTAGCTAAGTAGCCAACTTTTATTCTTTCACTTAACAATTGTGTTACTTATTCTTTTGAAACCGCATTAAAGATAACCGCGGATAAGTAGGGTCTATTAAAGATAACCGCGGATAAGTAGGGTCTATTTTATCACAAATGTCCAATGGAACAGAGTAAACCAAAGCAGAAGCTTTAAATAATTCTTTCCACAACCAAAAAGCTGAGTAAGAAAATAAAACAAATGATAAGAAGATTTTTCGAGTTAGAATCGGAAAGAAATAAACTGTAAATTTTGAGAGATTTATTTTGGAGCCAAATGTAAAAACAGATATGGAACAAAATTAAAAGAAAATATAATAAATCAAATGCTTTATGAGGAAGACTACCAGAAATAAGACAAATTGCATAAAACTAATTTGATTTAAAGGAATAAGAATGTAATGATTCGAACCGAAAGAATGGCAATAAGAAGATTTAGAAAAATCTATCAATCTATCTATCTATCTATCTATCTATCTATCTATCTATCTATTTAATCTGTTCATTATCTATCTATCTATCTATCTATCTATCTATTCATTCTGTTCATTATATATATATATATATATATATATATATATATATATATTCTGTTCATTATATATCTATCTATCTATCTATCTATTTATTCTGTTCATTATCTATCTATCTATCTATCTATCTATCTATCTATAAATATATATATATATATATATTTTTTTTTTCTCCACCTTTGCAAATGTCATCGCACCTGTATTCCTATCCTTCTCTTGCACTTTCTCCGACACTCTCTTTCACTCTTCTCCTGCCTAAACCTTTATTCTTATGTAGCCCCCTGTGCATCAGTGACAGTACCGCCTTGATTGGGGTAAAACGATTAACAAGAAAAAGATAGTAAACAAAATAAGATAGATAGATGATGAAGAGAATAAAATAGAGAGTTCATTTTCAAAGCGACGTTTAGATTTGGTACAAGGCCGAAAATATGGGGTACCCAGTTAAGATCGGACTCAGTACTCAGTTGTAACATGTTCTAGTGAGACAAGCTTGGTAATCATTACACCACGTCGGGGAGTCACAGATAGATAGATAGATAGATAGATAGATAGATAGATAGATAGATAGATAATGAACAGAATTAGATAGATAGATAGATAGATAGATAGATAGATAGATAGATAGATAGATAATGAACAGAATTAGATAGATAGATAGATAGATAGATAGATAGATAGATAATGAACAGAATAAGAGATAGATAGATAGATAGATAGATAGATAGATAGATAGATAATGAACAGAATAAGAGATAGATAGATAGATAGATAGATAGATAGATAGATAGATAGATAGATAATGAACAGAATAAGAGATAGATAGATAGATAGATAGATAGATAGATAGATAGATAGATAGATAGATAATGAACAGAATAACAGATAGATAGATAGAAAAATAGATAGATAGATAATGAACAGAATAATAGATAGATAGATAGATAATGAACAGAATAATAGATAGATAGATAGAAAAATAGATAGATAGATAATGAACAGAATAATAGATAGATAGATAGATAATGAACAGAATAATAGATAGATAGATAGATAGATAATGAACAGAATAATAGATAGATAGATAGATAGATAGATAGATAGATAGATATATAGATAGATAGATAGATAATGAACAGAATAAGTTATAGATAGATAGATAGATAGATAGATAGATAGATAGATAGATAATGAACAGAATAAGTGATAGATAGATAGATAGATAGATAGATAGATAGATAATGAACATAATAATAGATAGATAGATAGATAGATAGATAGATAGATATATAGATAGATAGATAGATAATGAACAGAATAAGTTATAGATAGATAGATAGATAGATAGATAGATAGATAGATAGATAATGAACAGAATAAGTGATAGATAGATAGATAGATAGATAGATAGATAGATAGATAATGAACAAGAATAAGTTATAGATAGATAGATAGATAGATAGATAGATAGATAGATAGATAGATAGATAATGAACAGAATAAGTTATAGATAGATAGATAGATAGATAGATAGATAGATAGATAGATAGATAGATAGATAGATAATGAACAGAATAAGATATGCGGGAGAATATGAATACCGAAACTATTGAAGAATAACAGAACAGTGCAAGTTATTTCTTCGTAGTCATTACTATATTCATGTTCACCTTAATTGCTGTGATTGTAACAACAAACCTGAAAGCTTTTTATGTCATTTCTGCATGAACGTTCACTTGTAATGATATCTTTTGATCTCCCAACATTGAGTCAGGGCTAAACAATACCTTTTCCTCATCGATTTTGTTTTCTTTTTGTTCAAACTAAACAATTCCTAATGAAAGTCAATGAAATATAGCAAAGGCTGTTTGGTGCACGCGAAAAACAAAGTTTATAAACTTGGGCACTTGACACCGGCACGTATACATTGTTCGAATTAAAAAATAATGTAATAATATCGAACTATCTACCGATATGTCCATAAATATTACATCCTGGGAATAAGAGAGTTTAGTGTCTTAATACCTGGGAAGCGTTATAACTGAAGACGGAACGTGCGACACAGAGATCCGAAGGCCAATTGGAATGGCGAAGGAAGTATTCCAGAATTTGAGTAAAGTATTAAGAAGCAGGGCAATTTCGCTAGAAACAAGGAAGAGACTACTGGATTCCTACGTGATGTCGGCTTTTCAATACGGCAGTTAATGTTGGACAATATCTTCGAAGATGAAGGAAAGACTTGAAGCAGCTGGAAGGCGTGCTCAGAGCCACCACGGATAGTGAAACGTGGAAAGCCATGATCGCCTAGGTCCTGAAGGGACAGGGCACACAGAAGAAGAAGAAGAAGAAGAAGAAGAAGAAGAGTGTTTTACTTTCCATGGGCTCACTCTACTGTTATTCTCATTTTCGATCTCATTTTTGTTATTACCAAGTTTTGGCTAGTCTATTCTACGGGCTTCAGAACCACAATTCACATTGAAATACGAACGCATATGTCGGCATACAAGGTGAACTTTCAGCCTTTCAAATTCTGCCAAAATTAGAGGTTTGTCTTATTCTCCAGGTATAAAAAGTGAACCTGTGGTTTATAGTAAGTTTGTTAGGACGGGAGGCTAACTACTGCCTTGGTAACTATTGAGACAAATAAGGGAATAAAACAAAAAACTCAGATGGGTCAGTGTTGCAACAGTCCGTTTAACGAACGCATCTGAGACCAGTGGAACGTGTGGATCGTTAGCGGGGAAAAGACATGCAAAATACCGTAATAGCTCACCGTCTGATGAGATATTCTAGATTGGAGTAGTTAATTGATCTCTCTCTCTCTCTCTCTCTCTCTCTCTCTCTCTCTCTCTCTCATACTTATATATATATATATATATATATATATATGAAATGAATTGTTTGGACGTTATTTTTCATCGATACTCGTATTTAAGTAGATATTCTGTTTTTAATGAAAATAATTATCGATAAAAAATAATGTTCAAACAATTCATTTCAAATTGTCTGTTGCTTATAACCAAGTTTCTTTAAAATTCGTTGATTTCCGTAACATGTTTACATTTGTTGACATTACGAAACATTTCAAAGCAGATATGTTTGTTTACGATAGATCAAAAATTGTGTTATATAGGCTTGATAAAAACCTTGTTTAGACTGGAGGCTATTCGTGGTCGAGAGGTCTAAGACGTTACCAGATCAAATGGTAGCTTCTCCTATATAGATAGGGGTCGTAGGTTCGAATCCTGCCGAATGGCACACATTTCCGTAATAGAAATTTATCGTAAATAATCAGGCCGGTAGATATAAATATATAATACTGTTTCATTAAAAACAGAATATCGACTTAAATACTAGTATCGATAAAAAATAATGTTCACGCAATTCATTTCAAATTGTCGGTTGCTTATAACCAAGTTTCGTTGATTTCCGTAACATATATATATATATGAAGTGGGTGTGAAAATGAAGGAGTGATATTAGAATTTCGCATGAATTTTGTCCCTGACATACAACGACTTTTTCGAAAATTGCAAAAATACAATAACAATCAAACTAGCGCACATGTCGTTTGAAGTTAGCAAAACATTTTGGTATATATATATATATATATATATATATATATATTAAATTAGAGAAAATTTTCAAAATTCAAAGGTGTCGGATGTACATTTCGACATAGGATCTCTAATAGAGACTCTACATCACGTCAGCGACATTGTTTTTCCAAATGAGTGTGGAGGGGTTTTTGGTTAACAACCGTCACAAAGTGGAAAAGGACAGAGCTGGTAGTCGCGGGGTTACAGGGTGTTGAAATGGTATATTTAGGAAGGGGAGGAATAGGAGTTCATATTTTATAAAGATAGACAACTAAATAAGTTAAATTACTTTTTAAAGTTAAGATTCTGGGCTGTTTGAAGAGGTGTATTTAGGCGACAAGGAATGGGTTTCAGTATAAGATTTTAAAAAAATTTTTAGGTTTATTTGATTAAACCTTTTAGGTAGAAGCGAGTTAGATGCCAATTACAGGAAGTTATCAGTTTAAAAATTATTAGAGAAAGAATATTAGAGAAAAAATATTAGAAAAAATATGTGGTAACCAAGGAAAAAGGGTTTAGTAAAAGAATCCATATTTTCTAAAGATAGGCAATTAAAGGAGCTTGGGATAGGAAGGTAGGGGGGTTAAAATACTTTTTATGGTTAACGTTAGGGTAAAATTAAGATTAAAACTTAAATTGAATCCTTTTAATTTATATTCTAACATCTAGTCAACGGGGATTTACATTCTAAATTTAAGTATTCGAATAATTTGCCTTGTGCCGGCACTTACTGATGAATTCCCTCCTAAGATTCAGTAGCCGGTGTTGGTGGGGGTATTTTGATATTGAATTTTTTTCCAGTAAACATAGACAGCACCTATCACGAAAATTCCTCGGAATACGGGCTGAACCTATCAGTTTCCAGCCAATTTCAGGATCCAGCCCTTCTTTTTCAACACCCTCTAACCCCGCGACTACCAGCTCTGTCCTTTTCCACTTTGTGACGGTTGTTAACCAAAAACCCCTCCACACTAACTCAGGGCCTTCGCTATTTGTAAAAACAATGTCGCTGACGTGATGTAGAGTCTCTATTAGATATCCTATGTCGAAATGTACATCCGACACCTTTGAAGTTTGAAAATTTTCTCTAATTTATATTGGCTCTGTATTCTTAATACAATGAGCTCTCTGCCTGCATCAGTTTTGAATGTTAAAAATTTTTAATATTGATTAGGAACAGGTTCTTGGAATTTACCTTCCTACTCTTCCACTTCGGATTAAAGAAAAACAAATATATATATATATATATATATATATATATATATATATATATATATATATCTTCCACTTCGGATTAAAGAAAAACAAATATATATATATATATATATATATATATATATATTTGTTTTTCTTTAATCCGAAGTGGAAGATATATATATATATATATATATATATATATATATATATATATATATATGACTATGTCGAAAGAGACCATGAATTTATCTCTTGAAAAGAAATCTAAATTTCTAATAAATTCTAATTTCTATATATATTCCAAGAACCTGTTCCTAATCAATATTAAAAATGTCAAGAACATTACCTTCTTACTCTTCCACTTCGGATTAAAGAAAAACAAATATATATATATATATATTTGTTTTTCTTTAATCCGAAGTGGAAGAGTAAGAAGGTAATGTTCTTGACTCTTTCAGGTTTTCCAGTTTTATTAGAAATTTAGATTTCTTTTGAAGAGATAAATTCATGGTCTCTTTCGACATAGTCAGTTTGTATACGAATGTTCCACTAAATGAAACTATTGATATCTGCGCTGACATGTTGTATAGAGGGAATTTTGGTCCAGTAACAATTCCAGAGGAGGTTTTCTTGGAATGTATGTGTTTGGCCACTGAAGTAGTCGAATTTAGTTTTAATGATACCATGTTTGCACAGACAGATGGCGTTATGATGGGTAGTCCTTTGGGTCCTGTCCATGCTAATATCTTTGTAGGACATCATGAGCGTTTGTTGTTTGAAAAGGTTGATGAGCCATTAATATATCAACGTTATGTTGATGATACCTTTTCTTTATTTTACAACACTTCAGATGCTGAACGTTTTTTAGTTCAGTTGAACTCCTTACATTCCTCTCTTCCATTTACTATGGAGACAGAGAAGGAGGGATGTCTTTCTTTTTTGGATGTCTTTGTTCAACTACGGGATGATGTTTTCGTGTTTCGTAAACCAACTTTTACCGGTTTGTATACAAGTTGGAACTCTTTTGTTCCTAAGTCCCGCAAAATCGGTCTTACAGAAACGTTGGTGCACCGTGCCCTCAATATTTGTTCCCCTATATGCTTGAGCAGTGAACTATTGCGCTTGCAAAGTATCTTTGAGGCTAATGGGTATCCAACCAATGTGGTTAAACGTGTTATAGATCGCAAGATCAAACGGTTTAAGGAACCAAAAGTCGAAGGACCGAGTCGCTGTCCTTTATACTTAAAATTACCCTGGCTTGACACACACACACATATTTTTTAATTTTTTTAAATTTTAATTTTTTTTTTTTTTCATAATTTTCATGTATATGTGTATTTTAGTATGTGGATGTGCATATTTGTATATATGTGTATATATATGTATATATGTATTTATGTATGTGGGCTATATGTATTTTTTGAAAATTTTTTTTTAGCTATTTAAATGCTCCTTTTCATAATATTCATTAATTTTTTATATTTTTTTATATGTATGTGTGTGAGTGCATATGTAATATGTATATATATGTGTGTGTGTGTGTATGTATGTATATGTGTGCATGTATATGTACACATATATATTGTGTGTATATGAATTTTTTGTATATAGGTGTGTACACACATATATATATATATGTGTGTATGCGCATGTATGTGTATATAAGTGTGTATGAAATTGAATGTATGTGTGTGTATGTGTATGTATATATGTATTCTTAATCGTAGAATTGTGTGTGTGTATATGTATGTATGTGTGTACTTCTATATGTATGTATAATTGTAAATGATTTTTTTTTTTACCTAGTGTTGTCTTTATTTAGTTTAATTCAAATGACCTAATTTTTTTTTTTTAATAATTTTATTTTAAATCCTATATCTTTTTATTCCCTTTTATTAATAATCATGCCTTTTTAAGTAAAGGCCTTTTTCTAATACTTCAACGTTTTTGGGAAATTAGGTTTTTGAATTTGTCCAGCGTCTGTAATATTTAAAAAAAAATTTCTTTCTTTTCTTTTCTTTTTCCCTCCCTTCCTTCCTTTATCTCTCTTATCTCCCACCTTTTTTCCGTGTTGCTTAACCTTATGTCGATTTAACACGGCTGTCTGTTAATTTTTAGTTACAATTCTCTCTTTTTTTTTTTGCGAACACAGACGATGTCAATTTTTTTCTTTTCTTGTTTATTTGATTTTATTTTATCTTTTTCTTTTTCTTTTTCTTTTCCTTTATTTTTCCTTTTTATTTTCTTTTTTAATTTCTTTGCAAATCTGTTTAAAAAGGAAAAGTAGACTAATTTTTCTCCAGTTTCTGAAAGGATTTTTCTGTTGCTGAGGTGATGCGTTATCCCCCGTGGGGATCTTCATATCGAAATGGCCATTCAACATCTTTGAATTAATCCTTTTTTAATATATATATATTTGCTCTGTAATATTTTATTACATGGAGCTCTCTTCCTGTATCATTTTTTAATATTAAAATAAAATTTTTAATATTAATTAGGATCGGGTTTTTGGAATTTACCTTCCTGATTTTTTACCTTGGATTGAAGTATCTGAATTAAAATATATATATATATATATATATATATATATATATATATGTATATATTCCATTTTTAAACGAGTTATTCCGCTACCGAGGTTTCTACCATGAGTGGTGTCTTCGGGCGATTTTATCACATGAAAACACCATTCATGGTAGAAACCTGGGTAGCGGAATAACTCGTTTAAAAATGAAACATTTTCAAAAGTGCTACAATATCATTGTATAGAACAATTGTTAATACAAATGTGTACTAGTCTAACCCTATTATGACCAAAAACTAAGTATTAAACAATATATATATATATATATGTATTGTAATTTTGTTACTACAATAGTGATCTAAACATATTTATAAATGGAACTTTGTCTGTGTGTGTGTGTGTGTGTGTGTGTGTGTGTGTGTATCCTTTACCTATAGACTCCAAAACACCTGAACCGATTTTCTTGAAAGTTTACAGAGTTGTATTATAAGCGTCTGCGAGTGTTTTTAGCTAGGTCCGATTTTAATCAAATTTGATACACTCATAGACAAAGACATAAGAAACGATATTCAGAAATTTAAAGGTTGTAGTTCTTACAATAGTGCAGAAAATCGATATATATATATATATATATATATATATATATATATATATATAAAAACAAGATGTTTGTGTGTGTGACTTTTTTGCTTCGGGTTTGGCTCTAAGTAGGTATAATTTTAGTTCTTAGTCTCAGGCATGATACCGTTTACTCAGAGGACTTATTTAGCCTTCAAAATTCAGTTTACGACGAAAAAAACTTATTTGATATCAATACCAGGAAATCAAAATTTGACTTACATCCATTCATTTTTCTTTCGGTCTATGGTTTCGCTTTAACTAAAAACAACTATTGCTTTTTAGTCTTTCGTGATAACGTCTAAACAGTTTGAGCTCCAGGACCATGGATTAGTTTTAAAGCTTTCATTACACCCGAGCAACGCCGGTCTACACTGCTAGTGATTCTATAAACCATTGTAATAACAAAATCACAATATTAAGCACTATTTTATATCGAATACTCTTTATATAATTAGTGCTTGTCAGTGGGTTTTTACTGTACGTGCTCTTACACTTTTCTGTAATATATATATATATATATATATATATATATATGTTTTCGTGTAAAAGTCATGGAAGTAATTATTCTGGAAATTTTCCAGAAGGTCTCAGCATTGCTGACTTGATCGAGACATCGTCTGTCAATTGCAGAATTTATTTTACCCAAATGCCATTTTGTCTAATACAGTCAGCGAACCTTTCTCTGTGAGCAATCAATTTAGTAATTTGAGAAAAACAGAATTTCGTTTCAGATATGTAGCCGTCAGATTTTTGAGAGAGACATTTGTCAAACATTCAGCGAGCTGTTTAACCAATATATATATATATATATATATATATATATATATATATATATATATGTATATGGTTACGTTATTATAAGCCGATTGTTTAATTTAATCCTATCGTTCCTATCAAATCGTGAAATGAAAGTCATTTAGAACTGGCATAGCTTCTATATCGTTTCATACGAAAACTCTAACCATGGATATATAATACCCAGCGCAAATTACGCCATTTTAATTATAATTTAATTAAATTTTCAGTACCTGATTTTTTTACCTAAATAACATCTTGTTCATAATGTTAACTCAAAATACAAATTTTGAAGTGCTTGCATGAAAAATATTTCAAATAAAGATTTATGTTTAATATATTTTTTTGATATTTTCAAAATCGGGTTTGATATATCCATGGTTAGTAGTGGTGTAACTTTAATTGATGGTTAGTGTTCCAGGGTTAACTTTCTATCCTATGTCCTAAGTTGTTCCTGATCTTCATCCTGGTTTGTTCATTTCTCAAGCAGACATTTATGCACGTGTCTCCACCATTTACACCCGTCTCACTAGGAAATCCGTCAAGTCTGACAAAATAAACCCGGCTGCTGCTATTGAAAAGGATCTGCAATCGCTGCTTAACTCGAGCAGAAAATAGCTTGTATATTTTAATCCCTCCATAACAAAACAGCTCTTCTCTTAACCAACACGGGAAAAAAGACTCTCCTGACCGCTAGTCTCTAACACATTGCGTCTCCTTAGCTTCCCTTTTTCAACCGACGTGAAGTCGAATGACTAAATTCAATCAATAGCTAGATTTATAGCTAGGAATGTTGAGTCACAGTGTCGTGCCATAAGGCTTTCCCCCTCAGAGTCCACTTTCTACATTTATAAATCTACAATTCGTCCGTGTATTGAATACTGTCAACATATCTGGTCGGATGTTCTTGTTATTAATCTCGGTGTTCTTGAAAAAATCAATAGAAGGATCTGCAATGTAATAGATCTTGAATTGGTATCTAAAATTCAGGCACGGAGGTCACGTAGATTTCTTCTGTCTTTTCTGCAAATAATTTCGTAGCGAACTGTTTTTCCTGGTGCCCCGTCCACATGAATTTAAGCGTGCTGCTAGACTGATATCTAAGTCCCATTCGTTTACAGTTGAAATAGTTAAAAAAACAAAAACGAACCGCCACTACTACTCTCTCAGTTTCTTTTCACTCACTTTCCACCAGTAGAACTCCCTTATCAGGAAACATTCAATATTCTTTAATCAAACAACCAGTGTTATTTTCGGTGGAATTTAAAAAATCTGTCTTTTAAGCCATTTTTCAAGGAAACACGTTTCTCATTTCCAGTAATTGTTATCTCCCTTTCTTCCTGATATTTTATTTGAAGTAATGTGAAGCGCCAAGATGCTTCCAGATATACGCTCTTTCAGATAAATCACTGAAGTAAGCGCAATTGTTTATCCTATTTATAATATCCTACTAGATTAACCGGTTAGCGACTCCGACTGACACCAAATCAGGCGAGTTTCAATCCCGGCCAAAAGAAAGTGGGTGTCTAGCCACACTGATGAGCTGTGATACAGCAAAACAGGCTTATGAAAAAGGCTAAAGTTCAACAAAAAAGAAACTCCAATATGAAAAATGCTAAAGTTCAACAAAAAAAAATTCCAGTATGAAAAAGGCTAAAGTTCAACAAAAAAGAAACTCCAATATGAAAAAGGCTAAAGTTCAACAAAAAAGAAACTCCAATATGAAAAAGGCTAAAGTTCAACAAAAAAAGAAACTCCAATATGAAAAAGGCTAAAGTTCAACAAAAAAAAACTCCAATATGAAAAAGGCTAAAGTTCAACAAAAAAAAAACTCCAATATGAGAAAAAAGGCTAAATTTCGAAAAGAAAAACATGAAAATGAGAGAAAAATGTTAAAGTTTGAAAAGAACTATCTCTCCTAAACCCATCAATTTGCTCGTTAGATAGGTTATACGCTGTTTTCTTCTTGCCTTCAGTTTCCCTGTGAGTGTCAAATTTTCTAAACCCTCTTTCCACATTATGTGTCCCGGAAATTTCATCTCTTTCTCTTTCTGATGTTCAGTACAGACGGGCTTTTTCGCTCAAATTTGGTTGTTGGTCACATGCTTGGTTCGTGATTTTCTCAGCATAGAACCACATTTCAAGTCTTTTCTTCCTCTGTGAGGAGATTATCCAGTATTTACTGCCATATAGGAGAATTGAGATTGCATAACCCTAGAGTAGTCATTTTTCTTCTTTTTTTTTTATCTTACGACATTTTGCTGTTTCTTCATACTTTGTTTCGTTTTTTTAAAGGCATATTTTTCTATTCCAATGTGTCTTCGGATTTCAGCCTCGCAATTTCTATATATTAGAAGGAAAGCTAAAGTTAAACAAGAACGAAACTTCAATGTGCGAGAAAAAGGCTGAAGTTCGACTAGAAAGATCAGTCATATAAGTAACATACGTGATACACCCTTGGGCGATCATGTCTAGAAAGAGACATCACTTACTGGGCAGAAGTATATCCCACAGTAGGTTGCCATTACTTTCTGCGGTAGACTGGTTACCAGCCAAGGCTATAGAACCCAAACTGTCCTACTATTTAACCCATAACTGGAGGGATAAAACGAATTAATACTTTTCCCAAAGGTATTTGCGCGAAAGTGAATGCTAGGAATTTAAATGGAATTCGAACTCGGATCTCCGATTTATTGTTTCGAGTCGATATCCACTGCACCACAACGCACATACTGTCAGGATAGCCGAGTGGTGTAAGGCGCCAGACTCAAGGCACGTGGTACCTTAACCAAAGGAAAGATATAGACACAAAAATCAGAAAGAAAGAAAGAAAAAAAAGAAAGAAAGGAAGAAAAAAAGAAAGAAAGGAAGACTAAAGTAAGAAGTGAAACAGAAAGAGTTTAACGGAGAAAAAAAAAGAAAAAAGACTAAAGTTAGTAAGAAGTAAGATTAAAATGAGAAAAGAAAGATAAAAGTAAAGAAAAAAAAATGTAATGTGATCGATCCCGACTTGGCAGCTCGGATACAGTCGCTTTCTTACCGACGCAATGTGGCTTCCCTGTGTCTCTTCTACAAATACTTTCAAAGCTTCTGCTCTAATGAACTTAACTCAGCGGTACCCCTATCTATGAATTTTCTTCGAGCCACAAGATTAGCAACTAGGTCCCACCCTTTTACCGTGAAACTGATAAATTGTAAAGGCAAATTCTACTCCATCAGCTTCATTTCTCGCACTTCCCGCCTGTGGAATTCCCTTCCGCTTACTTGCTTTCCCGACAACTACAATCTCCAAGAATTCAAATGTAACGTCAATAGTCATCTCCTATCGCACTGACTTGCATCCTCTCTCTCATGCTCCTTTTTCCGTCCATCCCACTCTCATCAGTATTCTCTTCCTTCTCATACCCTCTTCCTGGTACCCCCTGTAACCTGTCACTCTTTCTCATAACGTTTCTCCTATGTAACTCCTTGCACAACAGTGGCAGTAAAATGCTTTACTTGGGATCACAAGATTATAAAAATAAAAGCAAAGAATATTGAATGTAAAAACTGAAGATGATAAACAGTGACGAAGTCGGCGAAAGAGAAAATGATCAAACTGAAAGAAGTTAGGAAGATTTTCTAAAAAAATGAATAAATAAAAACAAAACAAAAAAAAAAAAAAAGAAGAAAAAAAAAAGAAGCCCGGAATTATTTTGTACGCTATTTTATGGTTAAAGCTAATCATAATTTGATTGCCATTGTATACCTTAAACTACAGATAAAATGAACTGTTGGTCAGTTTGCAATAAAGGTGTATTGCAAGTTATTTTATTTTAAAATTGTATTCTGGTTATTTTACTATAAATATATATTCATGATATTTGTTTATATAACTATGTATTGTAGGCATTCTTTTATGTGAAAATCTATTTTTATACTTTGATAATGTTTTGTTTTTGTTTGGCGGTTCAATATTTGCTAATTGCTGGGGCCCTAACCGGTGTCACCACCCAATATCAGGACAGACCTGGGAATGCTAACAATTAAAAGATGGTTCTGCGCTCCTCAAAAGTTTATCGTCATACCAGGACAAGAAAGAAAGAAAGAAAGAAAGAAAGAAAGAAAGAAAGAAAGAAAACAACCAGAAAAAACGAAAAAAAAAAAGAAATACGAAAAAAGGAAAGAAAACAACAAGAAAGAAAGAAAGAAAAAGAAAGAAAGAAAACAAAAAGAAATGAAACGAAAAGAAAGAAAGAAAGAAAGAAAACAAAAAACGGAAAGAAAACAAAAAGAAACAAATAAGAAAAAAGGAAAGAAAACAAAAAGAAAGAAAGAAAGAAAAGAAAAGAAAAAAGGAAAGAAAACAACAAGAAAGAAAGAAAGAAGGAAAACAACCAGAAAAAAACGAAAAAAAAAAAGAAATACGAAAAAAGGAAAGAAAACAACAAGAAAGAAAGAAAGAAAGAAAAAGAAAGAAAGAAAGAAAACAAAAAGAAATGAAACGAAAAGAAAGAAAGAAAGAAAACAAAAAAGGAAAGAAAACAAAAAGAAAGAAAGAAAGAAAAGAAAACAAAAAACGGAAAGAAAACAAAAAGAAAGAAATAAGAAAAAAGGAAAGAAAACAACAAGAAAGAAAGAAAGAAAGAAAGAAAGAAAGAAATAGGAAAACACGGAAAGAAAACATCAAGAAAGAAAGAAAGAAGGAAAGAAAGAAAACGAAAAGCAAGAAATAATAAAAAAAGGAAAGAAAACAACAAGAAAGAAAGAAAGAAAGAAATGAAGGAACGAAGGAAGAAGACGAAGCCAAGTTTATGTAAAATGAAGGAAAATATAAATAATCACAGAAAGGAAGACGATCATAAAAAAGAAAATAATAAAAAGAAATAGTTAAATAAAAACGGACGTCAATTCAAACAGAAATAAAAAGGAAAGGCAAACGACGATAAGCGGATGTTGACTTAATTTCCCCAAAACCGCTAAAGGGAATGATAAGCGATGTATTTTGTTTTCGAACGTAATATCGCGTGAAATAAGAACATTATTCGCCTCTGCGTACTTTTTTTTCAGAAAGAATCTATGACGCATCAGAAGATATATATATATATATATATATATATATATATATATCAGATTAACGGGAAAAGATGCAGCATATAAAATCTGATGCCAACAAATATTTCAGTAACATTGATTAAGATACATTTGAAATCCTTCAGTGTATTGATACGCTATATCAAATATAGAATAGGAGATAAGGAAGTTGAACATATAATAAGTTGCTCTGAAGATTGTTTCGACTAATACCACCAATAGTTATAACTTTAAAACATTAACAATAGAGACGCTGAGGTATTACTGTAACTGTAGTAAGAAAGTCAAGTAAAAATGTGTTGTTTTTGTGTAAGGGATACTGTGGTATGTTTAGGTCAATAATTGCGGCTAGCTAAGTCTAAACATTGGATGTGCGTTGTGGTGCAGTTGATATCGACAAATCGGGGTGCTGAGTACGAATTCCAGTTGAATTTCTTGCATTTGCCTTGGGAAAGGTATTAATCCGTCTCTTCCCTGCAGTCATGGGTTAAATAGCAGGGCAGATTGGGTTCTATAGCCTTAGTTGGCAACCAGTCTACCGTAGAAAGTAGGGGCAACTTACTGCGGGATAAGCTTCTGCCTAGTCAGTCATGTCTCTTTCGAGACATGATCGCCCAAAGCGTACATCAGGTATGGCAATTAACTGAATGAAGTCACAATATAAGACCGAATAAAACCAGTCTTTCCCATCCCACCTTTGGCCTTGCGACACATTTATTTCAATGTTCAAAAATATTAATCACTTACGACTATGCTTCCTAAATTTTCTGAATTTAAATGCAGTACTATATTGGCAAAATGGCTTCCACTTATCGCTGAATTGACTAAATGCAACTTTAAGATCTATGCAAAGAGTTTCTTCTATCGTCATTCTCGGGTGTGGAACTCTTTTCTGGCTTTTAAAGGTCTGATCTCAGATTATCGTTCGCAATCCGAGATCAAAAGGAGATACGAAAATGTAAAAATAGCGACTTTTTCTATCATCTTGGAGTTCGTTTCATAGTGACAGCCTGAATGCTTTTCGATGTCTCAGATAAAAATGTATGTGCGAATCAAATGGCGTATTATAATGTCTATATGTCTATAAAAATCTGCCAGTTCAAATGGGATCGGATTGTCCGTGCTGGTAGCGTATCAGAGATTGAACATTACTCATCCCAGATTATCTCAAACGAAGACAGAAATAAAATGTAGCGAGAGGTGCTAGAATTACGGAATTTCCCTCAGACTGTAATGCTGTTAATCCATCCGATAGTTTAGACACAATAATGCATATTTGCATAGCTTTCTTTAGTTTAACAGAAAACAAGGTCAAGTTAGTGCTCTACATCAGACGCCCAGATAGATCGAGAGAAACATTTCTTTTTTTAATAAATATTTATGTCACGCATGATCAAAGTGCCACTTGGGTTACTAAAATAGATTGTTGTACAAAAGCAGAAAGAAGAGATAAGTTCAGATCATGAAGTTATGTAGGGTAGATAATCTAAACTTATTTATAAATGGAACTTTGTCTGTGTATGTGTGTGTGTGTGTGTCTGTGGGTGTGTGTCCGTTACCTATAGACTTCGAAAAGGCTGAACCGATTTTCTTGAAAATTTACACAGTTCTACTATAACCGTCTGCAAGTGTTCTTAGCTATGTTTTGTGTCGAGGTACCCCCGATAAATATCGAAAATCGATAATCGAAAAAATCGGGTTATAGAAAGGGGTGGTCCGATTTTAATCAAATTTGATACACTCATAGACAAAGACATAAGAAACGATATTCAAAAGTTTCAAGGTTGCAGTTCTTACAAAAGTGCAGAAAATCGATAATATATATATATATATATATATATATATATATATATATAAGGCAAGATGTTTGTGTATATGTGTCTGTTTATCTGTCTGTATGTTTGTATTTTTTCAGCCCCTTTATTTTAGTTTTTGCATCGGGTTTGGCTCTAAGTAGGTATAATTGTAGTTCTTAGTCTCAGCCATGATACCATTTACTCAGAGAACTTATTTAGCCTTCAAAATTCAGTTTACGACGAAAAAAACTTATTTGATATCGATACCAGGAAATCAAACTTTGACTTACATCCATTCATTTTTCTTTCAGTTTACGGTTTCGCTTTAACTGGAAACAACTATTGCTTTTTAGTCTTTCGTGCCAACGTCCAAACAGTCTGAGCTCCAGGACCATGGATTAGTTTAAAAGCTTTCATTACATCCGAGCAACGCCGGGCTATACTGCTAGTGAGTATATACGTTCTCTTCAAAAATTTAAATTACAATGTCAATCGATATCAACTCCCCTCTTTTTTTTTTATTCTTCTCGCTCTATAATACTTATATTTTTTTATTTTCCCATTAAGTAATTCTTTGTTTTTAGTAGCTTTACTCTAATGTTGGAATTATCTCGAACTTTTGTTCTCATCTTGGTTGATATAGGTGTTATAATAGACACAGCGTTTCGACTAAGTACCCTCTGATCATCATCAGGTGTCCATAGATTGGCTTATATGTATTATTTCGTTGATTATTGCGAAATATCCTGTTAAATCAATTATTGCTCTTTCATGCTGGAATTTGGTACTCTCAATACCAAGTCCAAGGATCGAACTCATGACAACTAGATGATATTAACACATGTATAACCAACTACCACACCACCGTCTCGACATTAGTAGTGTATTTTTGGAGCCTTTTATATTCAGTGTCAGATGGATTTTGACAACTGGATTATGATAGTGGATTCGTGCCACTTCTCATAATTTTTTATTTATTTCTGAGATGAGTAATTTTCAATAAACTTGGAATTATTTCGAACTTTTGTTCTCAGCTTGGTTGATATAGGTGTTGTAATATACATAACATTTCGACCAAGTACCCTCTGGTCATCGTCAAGTGTCCATAGATTTATTGAAATAAATACAATCTATAGACACCTGACGATAACCAGAGGGTACTTGATCGAAACGTTGTATCTATTATAACACCTATATCAACCAAGATGAGAACAAAAGTTCGAAATAATTCCAAGATTATTGAAAATTACTTATCTCAGATGATACAAATTAGCTTTACTCTCTTGTTTGAGGTGAGTTGACTAAAAAAAGATAGTAATGAATAAATACGCAGACGATCTGGGTGGTCTCCCAAAATTCAAGATGACCACAGCCCGATAGCTGATTTATCCTCTGACCCAGCTATCACAGCTCATTTTGAAGGAACACATTACTGAACACACCTGAAGCTTTCACAACTCATGATAAACAGTTTTACTCTCATTAAAATTCCTTCATTTGAACATCTTTGGAGATTCAAGCTCACTTCAGATCTCAACGTCCTGAGTTGAACGATAAACTACATCTGGCAGCAAGATTTCTGATTGGTAGGTTTTGAGGAGCGTGGAAACAATTTTTATTTCTGTTGTTTCAAAGTCCAACCCGAAATGAGGTGGTAGCACAGCTATACGCAAATAGTTAACCCCCAAAACTGTGGTTAAAATAGGTTCTAGCAACGGTTAACCTTAGGCATGAAGAGGTTAAAAACGAAGGGTTTGGAGAAGCATCCTCTCGGGAAGTCTTTTCCATTATCTGTCATATGAAAATAAAGTGCCGACATTTGAGTTTAAACTGCATCTGGCAATGCTTCTGATTGGTAGGTTTAGAAAAGCGTGGAACCATTAATTTTTGTTGTTTCAAGGTCAACCCTAACCCGGAGTGGTAGCACCTGTTAGGGTCCCAGCTATTGGCAAATAGTTAACCCCTAAACTGGGGTCAAAACACTATGAAAATATAAAAATAGATTTTTATAATAAAAATGCTAGCAATAAATTTTTGAAAAAACGATATTACGAACAATATTTTTTTTGTAAAGAATAGCAACGCATTTTCGAAAAGAAAAATATATTGCCAGCAATCAACTTTAGAAAAAAAATACCAGCAATGCATTTTGAAAAGACCAAATATTACCAGCAATTAACTTTAGGAAAAGAAATGCCAGCAACGAATTTTTAAAAAGAAAAAAATTATTACCAGCAATAAACTTTAGGAAAAAAATACCAGCAATACATTTTGAAAAGAAAACATATTACCAGCATTTAACTTCAGGAAAAGAAATACCTACAACGAATTTTTGAAAAGAAAAAAATATTACCAGCAATTAACTTTAGGAAAAAAAAAACCCGCAATGTATTTTGAAAAGAAAATGTAGTACCCGTAGTAAAACTATGAAAAATTAATATATTAATACATATTTTATTTATAGGACCTTATCCTAAATATCATGTCGGCATTAAATAACCCACTGAGGTTGATATTTCGTAAAACAAAGCAAACCAAGGGACACCTCATCGCGGTGTAATGGTTAGTAATCTTGTCTTGTTAGAACCTATTACAACTTAGTAGTAATATCGATCCTCACTGGGTACCCTATACTTTCAGCCTTGTGTCACATCTAAGCGGCGCTGAAAAGTCAGCAAAATAAGCAAAACAACCCGAGTAAACTAAATAAATGCTCGATTGCCATTCGTATGTATGATCTATAGCTTTAAACGTCAGCAAAATGGTCTTTGCACGTAAGTAAAATGCAACTAATTCAACTGGAATTTGAACTTGGCTCGCTGCATAATGAGAAAGATCACATTTGGAAGTAGGAGCCCAAAGATACCCCGACGTTGCATCCAACATTTTGATATAACGCAGCTTAGGGTGAGACGGGCTAAGCAGAGAACTGTTAATGCCCTATAAGAATAAAACAAAAATAAATTACGTAAGATCAAGCCTGGACCTGTGCCCAGGACAATTCCGCGTCGAATCATCTGAACTCAATGGAGAAAAGAGACACTGAACTACAACAACCAATTAAATTACAAATCATCTGAACAGGGATCAGTTTTTGAGCGACTATTGTAACTAATAGCGTATTTCAAAACATGTATACAATTACAAATTACAAATAACCCCCCGAAGCACAGGCTAATAATCTCTCGAGATCAACGGATGCCAGTAGCAAGAACAGGGATCAGTATTAGAGCGACCACCGTAACTACTTGGGTATTTCAAAACATGTATACAATTCATCTGAACAAGGATCAGTTTTTGAGCGACTATTGTAACTAATAGCGTATTTCAAAACGTGTATACAATTACAAATTACAAATGACCCCCCGAAGCACAGGCTAATAATCTTTCGAAATGAACGGATGCCAGTAGCCAGAGAAGAACAGGGATCAGTTTTTGAGCGACTATTGTAACTAATAGCGTATTTCAAAACATGTATACAATTACAAATTATAAATGACCCACCGAAGCACAGGCTAATAATCTCTCGAGATCAACGGATGCCAGTAGCAAGAACAGGGATCAGTATTAGAGCGACCACCGTAACTGCTTGGGTATTTCAAAACATGTATACAATTCATCTGAACAAGGATCAGTTTTTGAGCGACTATTGTAACTAATAGCGTATTTCAAAACATGTATACAATTACAAATTATAAATGACCCACCGAAGCACAGGCTAATAATCTCTCGAGATCAACGGATGCCAGTAGCAAGAACAGGGATCAGTATTAGAGCGACCACCGTAACTGCTTGGGTATTTCAAAACATGTATACAATTCATCTGAACAAGGATCAGTTTTTGAGCGACTATTGTAACTAATAGCGTATTTCAAAACATGTATACAATTACAAATCAAAAATCACCTCCCCAAGCACAGGCTAATAGTCTCTCGAAATGATCGGATGCCAGTAGCCAGAGAAGAACAGTGATCAGTTTTTGAGCGACTATTGTAACTAATAGCGTATTTCAAAACGTGTATACAATTACAAATTATAAATGACCCACCGAAGCACTGGCTAATAATCTCTCGAGATCAACGGATGCCAGTAGCAAGAACAGGGATCAGTATTAGAGCGACCACCGTAACTGCTTGGGTATTTCAAAACATGTATACAATTCATCTGAACAAGGATCAGTTTTTGAGCGACTATTGTAACTAATAGCGTATTTCAAAACATGTATACAATCACAAATCAAAAATCACCTCCCCAAGCACTGGCTAATAATCTCTCGAAATGATCGGATGCCAGTAGCCAGAGAAGAACAGGGATGAGTTTTTGAGCGACAATCGTAACTGGTAGCGTATTTCAAAACATGTTTTTCAATATCTGACTGCGCAAAATTTATGCTTTATCCGCATGTCTTCGTTCGATGCTCTATTCATTGTCGTTCGCAATCCGAGATCAAAAGGAGATACGAAAATGTAAAAATAGCGACTTTTTCTATTATCTTGGAGTTCGTTTCTTAGTCACAGCCTGAATGCTTTTCGATGTCTCAGATAAAAATGTATGTGCGAATCAAATGGCGTATTATAATGTCTATATGTCTATAAAAATCTGCCAGTTCAAATGGGATCGGATTGTCCGTGCTGGTAGCGTATCAGAGATTGAACATTACTCATCCCAGATTATCTCTAACGAAGACAGAAATAAAATGTAGCGAGAGGTGCTAGAATTACTGAATTTCCCTCAGGTTGTCATGCAGTTAATCCATCCGATAGTTTAGACACAATAATGCATATTTGCATAGCTTTATTTAGTTTAGCAGAAAACAAGGTCAAGTTAGTGCTCTGCATCAGACGCCCAGATAGATCGAGATAGACATTTTTTTGATGAATTTTTATGTAACACATGATCGAAGTGACACTCGAGTTACTAATAGAGGTTGTTGTACAAAAGCAGGAGGAAGAGATAAGTTCAGATCATGAGGTTATGTAGGATAGGTAACGGTTAAACTTAGGCATGAAGAGGTTAAAAATTAAGTGCTTAGAGAAGCATCCTCTCAGGTGTCTTATCCATTAAGTAGCTGTCATAAGTACCCACATTTGAGTTTAAACTGCACCTAGCAAGGCTTCTGATTGGTAGGTTTTGAGAATCGCTGGCGCCCCCTAGGTACGAATTTGCACGAGATACTAGATTAGCAGCTAGGTCCCACCTTTTTACAGATAAAATGTAACCACAATTTCTACTCCAACAGCTTCTTTTCTCGCACTTACCGCCTGTGGAATTCCTACCACATGCTTGCTTCTCCGACAGCTACAATCTCCAGGAGTTTAAATGTAAGGTAAATAGTCACCTCCTAACACACTAACTCGCATCCATACTCTCAAACACTCTTCCCATCTACCCAACCCTCATCCTCGGTATCCTTACCCGTCTATCTGACATTTCCTATATCTAACCACTCTTTCTCATCACATTTCCCTATGTAACCCCCTGCGCAATAGTGGCAGTGGAATGCCTTGCTCGGGGTGAAATGATTAAAAAAAAGACTTCTTAATTTCTGTTGTTTCAAGGTCGACCCTGAAACGGGGTAGTATCACATGTTAGGGCCCCAGCTATGGGCAAATAGTTAACCCCCCAAACTTGGATCAAAACAATATGAAAGTATAAAAATATATTTTTATAGTAAAAATGCCAGCAATAAGGTTTAAAAAAACAATATTACCAACAATATTTTTTGAAAAGAAAAAAAATATTACCAGTAAAATGTTTTTAAAAAATAAAAATATTAATACATATTTTATTCATAGGAACTTATCCTAAAAATCATGTCGGCATTAAATAATCTACTGAGGTTGATATTTCGTAAAACAAAACAAACCAAGGGATACCTCGGCGTGGTGTAATGGTTAGCAAGCTTGTCTTGCTGGGACCTATTACAGTTTAGTAGGGATTTCGATCCTCACTTTCAGCCTTATGTCACATCTAAGCGGCGTTTAGAAAATCAGTTAAACAAAACAAGTAATGTAAATCAGACACCCTAGTGGCATTCCTATGTGTGATCCATCGCTAAAAATGCCTGCAAAATGATACAGGTGGGGTGTGTGCCAACAATCTGGATTAATTAGGCAAATTGTCCATTGAACTCACACGAGAACAAGTATAATCGACTTCGTTTTGATGTAATTAGAGGAACCGTGCTACTGGTATCAAGTGATTTTGTAAAAAATAATATATAGGGGTACATAATAAGCATTCGAGAGCAGATGAAAAAAAGTTCTGATACTCCTTTTCGAAGGCGTTATTTCTAGTATATTTGACTTTGCAAAAGTAGCAAACATTTTTCCAACCTATTTAGTGATGAGTTTCAATTGTTCTGTGATAACCTTGAATCTCAAATCAATCTCTAAGCAAAGATCTTCATTGAGAATGCTACCGTTCATCATGACTTGGTTGTAATTTACGTTCAGTTCGGTAATAGAGGAAAGTTACTGACTTGGCACTGATATGAAGTGGAGTGATTATGTTGAATCTACTGCTACGAAAATTGGTTCAGTGTTCCATACCAGACATTCTTTCTGGTCAGAATCCATCTTGCACACTTAGAAATCTGCTATTCACCCGTGCATTTGTTATTGTGGCCATCGGACAATACAATGCCGACTCAACACTGCCGACTAAGCGCCGGGACGACTCAACACCAGAAAAACAACTTATTCAGAACCGAATAAAAGTAACGTATTAAAGAATAAAACCTTAATTAGAGAATATGTTTCTTCAAATTTCTTCATTAAAAAAGGAATTATTTAAAATGTCAACAAGTTTTTTTGCTTTCTAATAATTTTTAATAAAATAAATCGAAAAAAATTACTTTTATTTTTTATAATAAAGTTATATTATTCTAGTGCTGAGTTGTCCCAATCCTAAGTTGTCCTGTTGCTCAGTCGTCGGTGTTGAGTCGGCAGTGTTGGGTTGGCGTTGTTAAGTTGCCCCTTCTAGTGCTGCCATCTCTGATTTGGTTGCCTCAATATATATATACGCATCGTTCATTCAGTAATATATATGAAATTTGTCAGGTAACTCATGATAAATATATATATATATATATATATATATATATATATTAGTCATTCACATACAAGCCTGTTTCGCTGTATCACAGCTCATCAGTGTGGCTAGACGCATCCACTTGCTTCTAACCGGGATCGGAACTCGACCGATTTGGTGTCAGTCGGAGTCGCTACTCCCTAAGCCATCGACGCATGGAATCAGTGAAGGGAAATTTTAACGTGTTGTATATAAGCAGTGTATACACACGCCAGTCACCGAGAGAACTCAATTCATTTATATATATTTGAAACATAGTCGCTACTCTAGCATCTACGCATCGTACATTCAGTAATGAATTAGAGCACTCTAACTACTGGTGTATGTATACATGGTATATCACACGGTATAATCTGCCTTCTTCTACCAAGCGTCCATAGCTCAGAGATAGAATCGCGCTGACTGACGCCAATTCGGTCGGGTTTCAATCCTGGGTAAAAAGTAATCAGATGTCTAACTGTACTGATGATCTGTGATACAGCGAAACAGATCTGTCTGCGGATGACAGATGACTATATATATCATGAATTATTTGACAAATTCCAAATAAGGATCTGTAATATAATCGATTCTGACCTGGCATCTCAACCTCAGCCACTTTCTCGCCGACATAGCATACCTTTCTGCTGTCTTTTCTAAGAAATATTTTTATGTTAATTGTTCCGATGAGCTTTTCCTATTGTTTCTTTGACTGTTGTTTACCGGCCAAGTTCACTTTTTCTTTTCTCCGAATAGGACCTGATGCAAAAAAAAGGTTCTTCACTAAGAATTGTTTGCAACGGCTTCAAGACCGATTCTTTACATGTTTCTTAATAGCTTCAGTAAACGGAATAAAGAAAAGAACCAACATATTTCTACTTATTCTTTTTTTTTTTTCGCAATTGATAAATACAAGAATAATTTACAACCTGTTTCACTTCTTGAGAAAAAAAGCTAATTTGCCTAAACAAGTAATCCCAAAATCCAAAGCTATTGCTTGTAGAAAATTGCCGAACGAAATTAGAAACACTCATTGTTGTGTTACATCGCAATAAACCTTCCACACGTAAATAACTTGATTATGAAAAGAAACCGCTTGGTAATTTCGGCAACGAATCCAACTCAGAAACCAGCAGCTATGGTCCAAATTAAAACGACTGATTTAAACATAGCAGAGCATATTTAAAAAGAAAAGGAACTACATTGCCAGTTCTGGAAAAAAAACTCCTTATAAAAGACGCGAAATATTGATAGAAAATAGATAACATTTTAAACAAAAAGCGTGATAATATTTTGTAAGCTGCGGTTAAAAAATAACTATAAAACTTTTTCCTAGGTTCTGTACCCCTTCACAATATAGACGATCACAGCTCGCCCCAACTTCCTATCTTTTTTAACGCTGAGTAATTTTTGCATTTTTACTATCCCTCTCTCTTCCTGTGCTGCGATTCATTTACACAAGATTCATGGATACGTTATTCACTGTTTTCCTTGTCTTTTTGATCTTCGATATGTCCTGTGAGTATCGAATTTTCCTTGCCTTCTTTCCTCATTCCTTATCCCAGAAATTTTATTTGTCTCATTCAAATTATCCTTTTTTGTTCTCATTCTCCTTAAGACTTCGTTTCTGTTCACTTGCTCTATCTATCCTATTCCCAGCATCCTTCTGTAGAACCACATTTCTGTAGGTAGATAGACTAAACTATCGCCCGGTTCACACCCCACCCACGTCTATTGAACAGGTGAAGAGGCTCATCCCTTGTTCTCTGTTTAGGGTGTAGTCTCCGGTTTTCTCTTTTCCAATCTTTTCACTCTTACGTAGCCCCCTGCACATCAGTGGCGTTATCGCCTTGCTCGGGGTGATATGATTAAAAAAAAGTCTTCTGCTTATCTATCAGTATTTATTGATATATAAGATGATGGATATTACATAGCAGTCAACCACTCTTTTCTTTTTTTGAATAACGAAATTTTCCTGTTTCATAATATTTTGTCTAATTTTTGAAAGGCATCTTTCGCCATTCCAACGCCACTTCGGATTTCGATGCCACATTCTCCGTCTCCGGTTGAAACATTTTCTCGGTATTTAAATTGCGTTGTAGTACAATCGATATCGGCTCGGAACGAGAAGCCGGGGAGCCGAGTTCGAATTCCAGTTGAATCCATTGTATTCACTTACGCGCAAATACCCTTGGGAAAGGTATTAATCCGTCTCTTCCTTCCAGTTATGGGTTAAATAGCAGGACAGATTAGGTTCTATAGCCTTGGTCGGCAACCAGTCTACCGCAGAAAGCAATGGTAACCTACTGCGGGATAATGTTCTGCCCAGTCAGTCATGACTCTTTCGAGACATGATCACCCAAGCGTGTATCACGTATGGCATTTAACTGACTGACTTATACCATTTCGACATCTCCAATTAGTTGTTAGCATAAACTAAATTCTTGATAAAGGATTTTGTATGTAGATTTTTTAATGTCATGTTGTAGCAAAAGTTGAGTGATTATGGCTCTTCACAACTTCAATAAATTGTTAGAAAAGTGGAATGGACTTTATTTTCTTAATGTGGCTTCAACTTACGTCTGTCTTTGTATTTCACTTATAACAACTCAGTGAGAGAATAGATGGATTCATGCCTTTCGTGAGGGCAATAGCCCGAAAGGGCAATAGACTAAACTGAAATTTGAACTCGGCTCGCAGCATTCTCATTCCGAGCTAATAACCAACACATTACCCACACTTCTGTATTTAGATTCTTCTTTTTTTTTTCAGAACGTGAACGCTCATGGCTCTCCTTGACGTCTTTTGTAGCTATTAACTTTTTAACTATTTCTCCAATTTCTTAGTCTGACAACCACATACACATGCTTTTTAGGTAGGTTACTTCCGCTTGCCTTCGATATATCCTGTGAGTTTCAAATTCTCCAAGCCCTCTTTCCTCGTTTCAGCTGTTTCTTTCTGATTCTAAATCCAAGTTTCATTTTTGCTTCAGTGTTCCTCAAAATGTGTTCGTTGCTCACAATTTCCGCCCGTGATATTCTCAGTAACCGTCTCGACAATCGCATATCCTTTCTTCGTGTCATTTCTTTATCAAATGACACTTTATCAAATGTCACTTCTTTATCAATGAAGAAATTGTCCTATATTCACTTCCACAGGTGAACATTACGAACGGCACATGTTAGCAACGAGATAAATTTAAAGAAAAACTAGAAAAGAATTATACCTGATGAAGGCCGAAGAGCTGATCGGCTGTGATTTTTTTTTTAATCATATCACACCGGGCAAGGCGGTAAGGCCACTGGTGTGCAGGGGGCTACGTAAGAGTGAAAAGATTGGAAAATAGAAATCCGGAAACCACATCCTTAACCTGTTCAATAGACGTGGGTGGAGTGGGAACCGGGCGATAGTTCAGTCCATCTACTCCAATAGAAAAAAAAATAAGGAAAAGTGAAAAGATTAGAAAAGAGAAAGGTGGAAACCACATCCTAAACAGGGAACAAGGGATGAGCCTCTACACCTGTTCAATAGACATGGGTGGAGTGTGAACTGGGTGATAGTTCAGTCTATCTACTCCAATAGAAAAAAAAATAAGGAAAAGTGAAAAGGTTGGAAAAGAGAAAGCCGGAAACCACATCCTAAACAGGGAACAAAGGATGAGCCTGTACACCTGTTCAATAGACGTGGGTGGAGTGTGAACCGGGCGATAGTTCAGTCTATCTACTCCAATGGCGTATTAATGATAAAGATGAGAATTATATTTTCTTACATTCAGATTATATAAGGTTTTTTGCCTTCAGTATGGCAATGTTTCGTCCAATCTACTCGCCAGCCTTCTCCGTTGAGTAATTAACACTGATTGCACCTGTAGCTATATCACTCAGCTGATATCTTATTAAATAGAAAACAGCCGAACCGGTCACAGAATGGATCCGGGCATTTATTTCCTCCCGATGGTTATCAGTAAGTAAAGTGGACTTCTTAAATACACGGTAAGCGGCTCGATCAGTGGGTGGGGGGAATGACAAGATGACAAAAGAAACAACAATATTCTGTGAAACCGTGACTGCTGACTGGTAAAATATCAAAAAGGCTGAGAGCGACCACAGAAGAAAACAGACGCCCATCTTGGCTTTGTTGGTCAATAGCAGTAGGTTACAACCCGAGAATAAAACCTGGTTTGCCGTGAGAAATTGTCATGGTTTCCCTCGTGGGTAACGATCTTACGGAAAAGTTATATTTAAGCCACAACCGTTTGACTGGAAGAAGCTGTACCCTGTCAATAGACCCTATGTCTAGTTTGGGTTGTAACGCCACACGACCTCACATGTTACAGTGGAGAATGCATTAGTTAACTCCTTTTAGTTGGTTGGTTGGTTCATTTAACCAGCATATCAACCTTCATTAGGTCATTTAATGCTGAAAATCGTTTCTGATTTGATTTATTTAGTTTATTTGTTTTATTGTTTTTATTTTGCAAGATTCATTGGGATTTGTTTTTAAGAGCAGGGTCCCCAAGTCCTACCCTTGTTATTTAACCCATAACTGGAGGAAAGGAACGGATTAATACCTTTCCCAAGGGTACCAGTGCTTAAGCGAATGCAGGGTATTCAACTGGAATTCGAACTCGGCTCACTGATTTCTCTTTCTGAGCCGATATCCACTGCACCACAACGCACATCCGTCTCTAAACGCTTACAGCACCTGGTATTCCCAAGCGGTCACCCATCTAAGTACTGACCAGGCTCAACGTTGCTTAAGTTCGGTGATCGAGCGAGAACAGATGTATTCAACGTGATATGGCCGTAAGCCTCCTTTTAGTGTTTATCATTTTAGTGGCTGACACTATTAAATATAGTCGATGATCCAAATGATTCAGTCAGTTAAGTGCCTTACGTGATACACACTTTGGGCAATCATGTTTCAAAAGAGACATGACTAACTGGGCAGAAGATTATCCCGAGGTAAGTTGCTATTGCTTTCTGTGGTAGATTGATTGCCAGCCAAGGCTATAGAACCCAATCTGTCCTTTTATCTGACCCATAATTGGAGGGAAGAGACTGATTAATACCTTTCCCAAGTGAATGTAACGAGTTCAACTGGAATTCGAACTCGGCTCCCCAATTTTTCGTTCCGAGTCGATATCCACTGCCCCACAATGCACATCCTTTTAGTGTTTAACATTTTAGTGACTTAAATCTTAACAATAGTGGATCCAAATGATTAACTTGCCAATCATTTCTGAAAGTTAAATACTTGTAATTTTTCAAAGATATCACAGGCTGACTCAAAAACATGTTTTGGCAGTGGCTATTCAAAGGAGTAGATGAAATCTTATACGTCCACAGAAATACATGTTAAGATCATTTGCACTTGCTTTGAAGGATTTATTCAATGCATCTTTTTTGGTCTGAGTTTGCAGCAATCCAGTGTTTCATGCCACAAGCACATTCTCAGACATCTACATCTCATGAGAATCAAATCTAGTTGATGCCAGTGTTTAGAGTTGGTGGCTGTCCTGGAAGTACGTGTTGGTGATGCATAGCTCATGAAGCACACAGACAGCTAGACCATATTGGAACGGTCTGGATCTTCTTTGATAGCTGATTATAAAACCCATCTTTAAAATTCTTGTGAGGAGTATAAGGTTGAGACGTAATGCAATGAAAGTAAGTAGATTCATTCCTTGAGGAGTTCCACCCTCTTCAACAAGTTTTTCACAGCAAAGGTTTCTTGAATGTCTACTCAAAGCCACTGAGTAGAGAAATGGAAGATAGAAATTATAATACACTGATCCGAGATAGCGAAAAATGATTTCCCGAAAGTAAACAAAGTATGAAGACAAAAGAAAGTGTCATTAAAAACAAAGAAAGGACAACAGAATTGTTAGTATTATCAATTCTCCTCTCATAAATAATTATTCAACTAATACACTGGTCATACACGGAAATAAATTCAACCACAATTTTGACCTAAAAGCCGCCATATTCATCAAACGAGTAACATTCTTGAGAGCGCTGCCATCAAACATTATCAAAATATTAATCTACGCCCCAATTTCTTCTCAATCTCACCGTTTCTATTAGAAACAATACTCTTCCACAACAACATACACAACAAAAATATAAAAAAGTCCATAGAAAGTGGTTAGTTGGCATCCCTTTTTAACATCTCATATCATAACATTATACTGTACATTAAAAATTATCTTCAAACATGAACTATGAGGTTTTTGAAATGTTTAACATTTTCACTTAATCTTTTGAATATTTATGAACTTTTTTTCTAATCGCCAACAATATTTCTTTATAGATCAGTCAGTTTAGGTGCCATACGTGATACACGCTTGGGCGATCATGTCTCGAAAGAGACATGACTGACTGGGCAGAACATTATCCCGCAGTAGGTTGCCATTGCGTTCTGCGGTAGACTGGTTGCCGACCAAGGCTATAGAACCCAATCTGTCCTGTTATTTAACCCATAACTGGAAGGAAGAGATGGATTAATACCTTTCCCAAGGGTATTTGCGCGTAAGTGAATACAATGGATTCGGCTCCCCGGTTTCTCGTTCCGAGCCGATATCCACTGTACCACAACGCACATCCTTCTTTATAGATACGTTAGTTAAAATAAGGTTGTGCGCTGTGGTGCAGGGGATATCGACTCGGAACGCCAATTCACGGAACCGAGTTTGAATTCCTTGCATTCACTTCCGCGCAAGGAAATGTATTAATGTTGTTTTTTTGTATATTGTAGTTGTACACCGAGTCTTTAATAGCGTCCTATCGAGTTATCACTTTGTTCTTTTGTCTATGGCACATGTGACTGCGTCTTTAAGCTGAAGGCTCAATGTGTATGCTTCTTCTATCGGTGTTTCAGTTTTTATTCGAACATCAGCGTCGGCTAATTAAGACATGTTGACTTAAAATCTTATTCAATAAGAATAACTGTAAAATAATATCCATACAGAAATAACGTTGCATCACAGTTAAAAGGATTTTAAAAAAAAAAGGTTGAATCCCTTGCATTTCCTTATGCACAAATACCCTTGGGAAAAGTATTAATCCGTCTCTTCCTTCCAGTTATGTATTAAATATTGGAGTAGATAGACTAAACTATCGCCCGGTTCACACTCCACCCACGTCTATTGAACAGGTGAAGAGGCTCATCCCTTGTTCCCTGTTTAGGATGTGGTTTCCGGCTTTCTCTTTTCCAATGTTTTCAGTCTTTTTTTTTTGTTTTTTGTTTTTTTTTTTCAATTGGAGGAGATAGACTAAACTATCGCCCGGTTCACACTCCATCCACGTCTATTGAACAGGTGAAGAGGCTCATCCTTTGTTCCCTGTTTAGGATGTGGTTTCCCGTTTTCTTTTCTTTTCCAATCTTTTCACTATTACGTAGCCCCCTGCACATCAGTGGCGTTAGCGCCTTGCTCGGGGTGATTTGATTTAAAAAAAAATGAATAAATAACTGAACAGATTGCGTTCTATAGCCTGTCTGGCAACCAGTTTACTGCAGAAAGTAATAGCAAACTATAATTTAATAATCTATAATTTAATGCCCTGTCAGTCATGTCTCTTTCGAGACATGATCGCCCAAGCGTGTATCACGTACGGAACTTAACTGACTGACTGAGTTAAAATAAAATTCATTTCAATTCTTTGCCTTGAGAAAGTCCTTCACGAAAAGAAACGTGTAGACGAGAAACATAGTTTATTCATTTTTTTTCCTGTCCTTTCTGTCCATATTGACCCACTTTTTTCCAGAAACTTCTGTTCATCTTGACCCCCCCCTCCTTTTCGAATAATTTCTGTACACATTAGCCGACCTTTTTTCTGCTTATTTCTGTCCGTTTTGATCTCCCGAACCATTGGCTTGTCATTTTTTTACCATTTCTGTATAGGGCTAGGTATTGTATTCCTGTTTGAAAACATCCTGCACATATATAAATCTACCATCCGCTCGTGCATTGAATACTGCTGCTATATTTGATCGGGTGCTCCTGCTATCAACCTAGGGGTACTTGACAAAATCTGTAAGAATCTGTAATGTAATTGATCCTGACTTGGAAGCATGGATACAGTCACTTTCTCACCGGTGCAGTGTGGCTGCCCTGTGTCTCTTCTACAAGAAATTTCACGGCTTCTGCTCTATTGAATTTAGCTCTCTAGTGCCCCTATATATGAATTTACTCGAGTAACAAGATTAGCAACTAGGTCCCACCATTTTACTGTGAAACCAATAAAATGTAACCGAAAATTCTACTCCAACAGCTTCTTTTCTCGCATTTCCCACCTGTGGAATTCCCTTCCGTTCACTTGCTTCCCCGACAGCTTCAATCTCCAGGAGTTTAAATATAAAGTCGTTATCTCCTATCTCACTAACTTGTATCCTCTCTCTCATGTTCTTTTCTCCGTCCACTCCACTCTCATCAGTATTCTCATCCTTCTTTTACCCACTTCCTGACACCCGCAATAACCTGACACTTTTTCTCATAATTTTCCTGCTATGTAACCCCCTGCACACCAGTGGCAGTGAAAAAATCTCGACACCCCTTTTTCTGAACATTTCAGTCCGTCACGACCCCACACTTTTTCTAGTCATTTCTATCGGTCATGGTACTGATGATGATGATGATGAATTAACTCTTAAATTAGGTTAATGAACCAAATTATTTCCGTTCATTTTGAGTAATGCCAAGCTCCCCGTTAGTCTATCTTTGAAAATCTTTTTTTGTTGACATTGTCTGAACAGAAGGCAAAATAACACGGAAAGTTCACTTTAATTCAAGTAAAAATTTCATCAATCTTTTTGCTTTCCGTGTCAGTATGTTATACTCTATAGCCGAAACAAAGAATGAAATACACAAAAAAAACTCAATATTTGCCTACCTTAATTAGCTTATTCTCTAAGGCAACAAATACAAAAATTCCATGTTATCAAATTCTATATTTTCCGCGCAAAATAAATACCATTTTTATTTTCATCGTCTTTCTCAGATATGGAACTTTAAATGAATAGATTTTAAGAGTCGAATGACTTTTGTTGGTAACTTTTGCACTTGTTTTGCTTCTCAGGAGAATAATGGCGGCGATAAGAATAAAGAAATAAAAGAAACTGAGAAAAAAAGAAAAAAAAAGATGTGAAGAAATAGACCAAAGGTATGCTAAAAAATATGTATATTAAATTGATCAAAATTTATTGATGTAATAAACTATAACCAATTTAAAATCTTTTTAACATTCCTCAGTTTTGACATATTTCATCATTTCTTTTCTTTTATTTCATTAGGATTTTTTTTTATCTTAGAAGGCAAGTTCTCGCGTTTCAAAATTTCTTTAGATACCCTAAGATCATTCATTCCATCGATGTGCATGTATCGCAATGGTTAAAAACCTAAACAAATTTGTTGCATTCGCTTTCGCACAAAGACCCTTAGAAAGTTTCAAATATCCAACTGTCCCCTCTCCAGTTATGAGTTAATACCAGTCTGGGCTCTGTAAACTTGGGAACATCTACTTGAAGAGATGCAAACCTTTGATTTCAAAAACATCAAACAGAAACAATAATTGGAATTCAAAACTAGACTGAAGAGGGATGGGCTTCGTCATGCCATCTTATCCGAGAAACACCTTTATTGTTATTACTGTAGTGCACACCTAATCGGTTTGGAGATTTTTATATATATATATAATCATATCGCCCTAAGCAAGGCAGTTTATTGCCACTGGTGTACAGGGGGTTACATAGGAGGAAAGTTATGAGAAAAAGTGACAGCTATTATGCACGAAATTCACGACCGTGTTGTGATTATTATACCTAATTAGAAAGAAAGAAAGAAAGAAAGAAAGAAAGAAAGAAAGAAAGAAAGAAGGGCTTTATATTAAAGATAGAAAAATCGATTGGAATAAAAAAGAATGAAGTTAGGTAAAGGGAAAGAAAGAAAGAAAGAAAGAAAGAAAGAAGGGCTTTATATTAAAGATAGAAAAAATCGATTGGGATAAAAAAGAATGAAATTAGGTAAAAGAAAGAAAGAAAGAAAGAATCATCTATATTATAAAAAAGACCGTCGTGAAACATATTCATTTATACCTTATACACACTTGTGAACACATCCACATATGTACATACAAATGCCAGTGTACATGGGTGTGTTAATTTGTGGAGTTACACATACATACGTATCCATGGAATTGGGAGTGGTCGTTTAATGACTTGGTAGTCAACATATTCGCGACTGGTCTGGATACCCCCAACTGAGATGAAGCCAATGTCTCTGTCCTTAATCTTTTTACTTATTTTTCTGTTCAATTAAAAGAAATGCTTGTTCCGGCAAAAATGTTGTACTATATCGAACGAATATTGTGTAGTCTGATGAAATGAGCTAATTTAACTCATTGAAATTAATTATAATTTATATCCAATTTAAATGACATGTTGAATTTTCCTTTATAAATATCATATAGCTCTGGATAACATCCATTGAGTTCTCTATATAGATATAACACTTAATATTTCATATTAGGTTGATCTTGTTGGATTATTTTCACCGTTGTGAAGCTCTCTCTCTCTCTCTCTCTATATATATATATATATATATATATATATAGACAGAGTTTGTCTCTTTGCAGATTCATACCGATTTCACAGATTCGTGAGGACACCTTTATGATGAAAGAACCAACGGAAAAAAGAGCGAAAGAAACAACGAACGAACGAAAGAAAGAAAGAAAGAAAGATAGAAGGAAAGAAAGAAAGAAATGAACGAACGCACGAGAGAACGAAAAAAGAAAGGAAGAAAAGGAAAGAACGAGTCCATCATATTACAAACGAATATCAGTAGAAGAAAGAAAAAGACAAACAAAAAAGAAATAACGGAAAAAAAAAGAAAGAAAGGTGAAGTGTCTTTTTACTGACAGGAAATGAAGGAACAGAAATAAAATTAATGTATTTTATAAATAAAATAAAATGACACCAAAAGGAAAGAACAAAATTAGTAAAATGAGAAAAAAACGAGAAAAGAAAAGAAGAAATGGCGTAGACTTGAAACGCGTAGAAACAAAAAAAAGGGTAACATAAAGAAAAGACATCAGAATAACGAAGACCAAGAATGAAAGATAAAATTAGAAAGGGAAAAATACATCTGCAAAAACGAAAGAAAAAGATAGCATTTACAAAGAAAGTAAAAAAGTAGCAAAAAATACGAATGAAAAAGAAGACAAAAATGGAAGGTAAGAAAAAGTTTCAGATTCGTAATTTAGGTCAACCAACATTACAAAATTTTATAGGGTTACATTTTAACAAGCAAAAAAGAAAAAGTCTCAGATTCGTAATTTAGGTCAACCAACATTACAAAATTTTATAGGGTTACATTTTAACAAGCAAAAACGAAAAAGTCTCAGATTCGTGATTTAGGTCAACCAACATTACAAAATTTTATAGGGTTACATTTTAACAAGCAAAAAAGAAAAAGTCTCAGATTCGTGATTTAGGTCAACCAACATTACAAAATTTTATAGGGTTACATTTTAACAAGCAAAAAAGAAAAAGTCTCAGATTCGTAATTTAGGTCAACCAACATTACAAAATTTTATAGGGCTACATTTTAAGAAGCCATTTTCCTTTGCAGAGAAGAATGCAGACCATTTCTTAATGTTGAATTCAGTTCTTATTTAATTAAAGTTACGTTTACATTTTCCTTAGTAAATAACACAAAACTCAAGATCTTTATAAACAATGTCGACTGACACCCGATGAACAAAAGCCTTTACAACTGTCAAAGCTAGCCAAGAAAATATTTACAATCATAAAAGCTATCCGTGAGAATTCACTGGCAGAAACTGTCGGAGAACATAATTTACTATTTATTTACTTATTTACGACTAGGCCAGGGCCGTCAAAACTGACAGCAAAATATTTAGAGTGACATGCCCTCTAAAATGACGGCAACAGATATATTAATGTACTTACTGTTGAGTATTTTACATTACGACATTAAAAAAATGATCCAAAGGAGAGGAGAAGAATATATATATATATATATATATATATATATATATATATATATATATAATAAATGCAAAAATGTTGAATGAATATTTCGACATAAAATCCCTAAGAGAGATTTTACATCTCCTCAGCAACGTATATCTTTCAAAATGGAAATCAAAATAAGAATAAAAAGAGAAAGCGAGAAAATATGAATAAAAAGAGAGAGAGAAAAAATATATATATAACGTTTATTTTTTATTATAAGAGTATATATATATATATATATATATATATATATATATATATATATATATATATATTCTTCCCTACTAGTTGACATGAAGATTGCAACAAATAAAATAATGCAATGTTAAGACAAACATGTGGAAAGAACTTTTCAACTGGTTGTAAAGTTTAATAAATTGAATTAATATTTAATAACAGGTAGCAGAGAGAATAATCTAAGCCGAAGTTGCCTCACTTTTGTCTCTCCCGCCATGAGCAAGACAAGAGGGATATATATATATATATATATATATATGTATATATATATATATATATATATATATATAAACTTATTTATAAATAAAACTTTGTCTGTGTGTGTGCGTGTGTCTGTGTGTGTGGGTCAGTTACCTATAGACTCCGAAAAGGCTGAACCGATTTTCTTGAAAATTTACACAGTTCTACTATAACCGTCTGCGAATGTTCTTAGCTAAGTTTTGTGTAAAAAATCGATCATCGAAAAAATCGGTTTATAGAACGAGTGGTCCGATGTTAATCAAATTTGATACACTCATAGACAAATACATAAGAAACGATATTCAGAAGTTTCAAGGTTTCAGTTCTTACAATAGTACAGAAAATTTGATATCGATACCAGGAAATCAAAATTTGACTTACATCCGTTTATTTTTCTTTCAGTCTACGGTTTCGCTTTAACTGGAAACAACTATTGCTTTTTAGTCTTTCATGCCAACGTCCAAAGAGTCTTAGCTCCAAGACCATGGATTAGTTTTAAAGCTTTCATTACACCCGAGCAACGCTGGGCTATACTGCTAGTATATATATATATATATATATATATATATATATATATGTGTGTGTGTGTGTGTGTGTGTGTGTGTGTGTGTGTGTGTGTGTGTGTGTATTAAAACAGAGACGTTATTCCACGGTTAAGCAGAAGTATGGCCTAATTTCAGACGAACCTTCATCAGCTTCCATCTTTATTGTATAGAAGATTTTACACGAATGAATCATGGTTCATGTCTGTCTTAATGTTTACATATATTTGCTCTATATGTATTTATATACGTATATATTTAGAGCTCTCTTAAACAGTTATCCTACCACTTAATGTACAGGATACTCTTTGGATTCTCCTATATCTACACCGCATATATATATATAAACATAGTGATGATCCATTTATACTGTCTTAATATGTATAGGAAAAACTACTAAAAAGTTGTAAGTTTAAAAATGTATTTTTTGACAGTATTTATAATACTATTTATAAGACTATTTATAATTTATAATAGAAATAAATAAATACTGTCAAAATACATTTTTGAACTGATATATATATATATATATATATATTTATATATATTATGGCGTTAAATACAAGAAGTTTTTTAATGTGATCGGCTATGGCAAATTTTAAAACTAAATCTCTGGTCGACCGGTTTTGTCCCCTCTCATCAGAATTGTAAACGGGGAAAAATTATCAAAAATAAGTCTGTTATGGGTGACACGAATGAACGGAAGGGGAAATTTTGATTTTACTAGGAGTTATTACATCTGAAGATGCTAAGGACTAAGCAGAGCAAGCCCAAGCAAACACTCCCTTTGTTTACAAAGAGAGAGCCGACTAGACCTGATAAGCAGCGTCTCCAATACCGTCAAATGGAATAGCGCGTGTGATCTGGCCAAAATGAAGAACCAATCCACACTAAACTCTGCAGTATAACTTGGATTATTTATCAGATGATCAGCTATAAAAAAAAACCCGTTTGTGTTTCGAATGGTATCACCAGACGAAAAATTTCCGTCTCCTTTTCTTGCCCATCCTTTCCAAAGCTTCTTCATTGCTCCATGGTATTCACAGCATCCTTCTGTAGAACATTATTTCGGTTGTCATATTAAAGGCCAGACATCATATAACAATCCAGTATACTCTCTTCTTTGTTTCCAGTAAAAATTTCCTGGCTCTCTGTTATGACCGAAGGGATATAAGAAAGATAACACAGACTCGGATATAAGGTTGAATAGTATATTCTTGAGAAACGTAGTACAAAGATAAACGTGGACTAGAGAGTACTTTCTCTCGCAGGCGTCCTGACTCACTCATTCACTCACTCTGTGGCTACTAGTCAGTGACTATATTTAGTTGTCCCTCCCACTAAGGGCAACATGTGACACATGGACAGTTTATGAGTGGGAATTTCCGGGCTATATGGCCCGGCCAAAAAATACCTGTCTATTTTTGCCCAGTCGTGCTTCCACCCTTCGGCGGAACTACGACTGGGTTAGTGCTCTCTGCTCGGAAGCAGAGAGCGCTGTCTACCCGAAGGCAGATAGCTGACAGTTTCAATAGTAGCAGAGGCAAGTCTACTACTCAATGACTTTTCACTCAGAGTTGGTAGCCATATTATAACGGTGTGGAAGAGTCCATTTGCAGGTAGGTCGCCACAATACACTCAATATTCTACTCAGCTTCTGGAATGCATCATTGTCCTTCGGATCTTAGTGTCATACTTTTCTTCTTCTGTTAGAACACTTCCAAGATATTTAAATTTCTGTACGTTCCTGATTTTAAGTACCCCCAACTTGTAGTTGGCATTTTGGGCTTCCACTTTTCTTACTGTTCCCTTTTCTATCTACGGAATTTTCGGGTATTTATCCTTTATAAGTAAACGAAAAAAATCGAATAATAATGTATTTATTTAGAAGTGTTTGGGCACTTAAGCGTTTTTTGTTTTTTTTAGTGAATATAATGGTGCGAAGGATAGGTCAGTCAGTTAAGTATCATACGTGATACACGCTTTAGGCAATCATGTCTTCAAAGAGACATGACTGATTGGGCTGAAGATTATCCCGCAGTAGGTTGCCATTACTTTCTGCGGTAGACTGGTTACCAACCAAGGCTATAAAATCCAATCTGTCCTATTATTTTACCCATAACTGGAGGGAAGACACGGATTAAGACCTTTTCCCAAGGGTATTTTTGAGTAAGTGAATGGAAGGAATTCAACTGGAACTCGAACTCGGCTCCCCGATTTGTCGTTCCGAGTTGATATTCATTACACCACAAGCGTGATGGGTAAATTGTCAAATTTTATTTTGCGCATGGGCTTTGTTTATTTTGATTTTGCCGATTACAAATTATAGTAGGGTCAGTTGGACACCGTCAGTAAGTAAAAGCAACATAACACAATCCACTCCGCCAGAAATTTGAAAACAGTTTGCTGTACTGCTTGGCATTCACGCTGAAAACTCTAATACGAACATTTCAGTGTGCTTAGACGTCCATCTGAAGACAGTGTAAAGGATTCGGAAAGAGTTAGATGAATCTAATGGTGATTACGAAGATACGACTGTTCGAAAAACTCGCTCTGATCATTCTGAAAAAAATTGAGTTGTTAGTGAGGAGCTTAGACTCGATACGGAGGCCTACATCAAGTGCCCTGAAGAGATAGTGCTGCCCTGGGTCAAGAGTGTGGCTTCTGACATTTCCTACATGTAACCATTCTCGGTATCACTACCCGCCTATCACCCACCCTCTGAAATTTCCTACATTTAACCATTCTCGGTATCCTTACCCCCTATCACCCACCCTCTGACATTTCCTACATTTAACCATTCTCGGTATCCTTACCCCCTATCACCCACCCTCTGACATTTCCTACATTTAACCATTCTTGGTATCCTTACCCGCCTATCACTCACCCTCTGACATTTCCTACATTTAACCATTCTCGGTATCACTACCCGCCTATCACCCACCCTCTGACATTTCCTACATTTAACCATTCTTGGTATCCTTACCCACATATCACCCACCCTCTGACATTTCCTATATTTAACCATTCTCGATATCCCTAACCGCCTATCACCCACCCTCTGACATTTCCTACATTTAACCATTCTCGGTATCCTTACCCGCCTATCACCCACCCTCTGACATTTCCTATATTTAACCATCCTTTCTCCACTCTATGTAGCCCCCTGCGCAGTAGTGGCAGTGACATGCCTTGCTCGAGGTGAAACGCTGATAAAAAAAAAAAAATTGTACTGATTGGCTTTCGCAAACAAACAGTATATGCAAGGCAAAGCAACAGTAATAAGGCAAAAAGTTCACAAACTAAGAATTGGTGTTGACATGCAAGAGTGGAATCGGAGATTAATGAACGTAGAATTCTGACTTTAGGACAAAACAGATTGAGTCAGATGTGGCCTACTTTATTAGTGAAAAGAAAATCCCAACATGCATCTGTGAGGTGTTTTGCAGTCATTCCTAACAACATTGGAACCAACATGTCCGTATGCTTGTTAATTTTGTAGTCTAATACTTGAAAGAAATGCATTCCATTAATACAAGCACCCACAGAGCGATAAGCAGAACACTGTTGGTCAAGCCTAATGAAGCTCCAATACCAACATTTCAGACTGTTTGGGTGTTCATCTGTTGACAGTGCAAATGATTTGGAAAGAGTTGTATGATATATCTAATCAAAATCATGGTGAGATTCAGCCAAATTGTCTGGAGTCTGTAGTTGAAGCCAATGAAGCTTTTATTGAATAAATTTACTCTGTAGTGTTTGAAAATATTTTTGTATAATTTTAATAAATATATCTGTTAAAATGAACTGTCAGTATTATTTTCATTTTTGCGTAATTTAGAAGACAATTTATTCATCAAACACTGTTTTGTTTGTTTTGCCATAATTCTTTACGTCCTTCAAGGTTACGTTGATTTAATTTGTTATTCATGATATTAAATTTTATTCTATCGATTATTATTGGTTCAAAATTTCATAATTTTCGGTACAAAATACACTAACCTTCTGTCAGTGAGAGATTACCAATTTTGAACCCGCATCACTTGTGTAGTACTCGCTCTTCTTATTATTGCTGCTCACCATGGTTTTCTGTGGTCAGTCAGTCAGTTAAATGCCATACGTGATACACACTTGGGTGATCATGTCTTGAAGGAGACATGACTGACTGGGCAGAAGATTATCCCGCAGTAGGTTGCCATTGCTTTCTGCGGAAGACTGGTTGACGACCAAGGCTACAGAACCCAATCTGTCCTAGTATTTAACCCATAACTGGAGGGAAGAGATGGATTAATACCTTTCCCAAGGGTATCTGTGCGTAAGCTAATGCAAGGAATTCGACTGGAATTCGAACTCGGCTTCCAGATTTCTCGTTCCAAGCCGATATCCACTGAACCACGACGCACATCCTCTGTGGTAGGATTTATTTTAATAATATTTTCCAAATATATTTGCTTTTTAGTTTTTATTTATTTTTATTCATTTTTTTATTAGTATACCATGCCTCATGCATTAGAAACTGATATGTTCCGGAAAGGGATATATATATATATATATATATATATATATCATTCGAGGTAGATAAGTAGTTTAGGCAAATGTAACCGTGTAGGACAATCTAGTAAGTAGATGTAATGTACGGTACTCGTAGTATGCAGTATCCTGAGATGTAGGCGTAGTCAATAGTCGTAAACCTCCAGTGGAAGATCTCGTAGTAGATCAATGTTTATTGTACGAATATGTACAAATGTGGGTCGAAGCCTAATACGGGGATGGGGAAGGCTGGTCATCATCTGTCCTAATTTAACTTAGCTATTCACTTTCGTTGACCCTGGCACACTACAATAATCCTTAGTCCATAATGCCACATTCTTACTGACCATTCTTAATACGTCTACCATAATACCTCAGATACTCTATGAAGTCCTACTTAACTCCCACATGATTGAATAAACGCCGCTTAGATATGGCACAAGGCCGAAGGTATGGGTACCCTGTGAGGATCGAACTCACTACTCAGTTGTAATAGGTTCTAGCGAGACAAGCTTGCTAACCATTACACCACGCCGAGGTGCCGCTAGTGGTAGATCTCCGGACGTCCTCGCTTTAGGCTATATTTATGGTTGTCACCTGCCAATCACATTCCAGTGAGGGGGGGGGGGGAATAAAGGTGTATACATATTCGTCACCTATTCATTACATCAGAAACAAACCGGATCCTTGTTTGTGTAGCTCAGCATTTTTTATAAATGAAGTTTGGAAGCAGATCAGAACGTTCATAATTCGCAAGCTGAATCATTAAAAACGCAACCTCCGGCAAAGTCTACTGCACTCGATGACTACCTCAAAACATTTGAAACAAATATTTATCATTTAATTTGTTTATCTTTCTGGCAAATTGCATTTTCAGAACGTAATGACTTTACAGCTTTAACGCTTGTATTAAACAAAGCCACCTCGAACTATGTGAACTGGTATAGTGCAGCTACCAGAAAAGTATCCCGCAGATAACGAAATCACATCCCGTCTGATAAACAAAAGTCAACTCGAAAAGTTACATATTTTATTCAAATCATATATTCGTAAATATATACGTGTTAGAGAAATCTTGCGTGCATGCAAATATATATATATATATATATATGTGTGTGTGTGTGTGTGTGTGTGTGTGTGTGTGTGTGTGTGTGTGTGTGTGTGTGTGTGTGTGTGTGAGAGAGAGAGAGAGAGGTACAGCGACTTCAACTTGTTAGCCATCACGAGTAAATTGCCATTGAAAAATGCTGGAAGGATATGATCTGATACGCCCACACGTATATATATATATATATATATATATATATATATATATATATATATAAACCTAGGTCACGTAATAACTCGTTTACATATAGAAAATATTCAAAAGTTCTACAATATAATTGTATTGAACACTTTTTAATACAAATGTGCACGGGTTTAATCTTATTATGACCAGAAACTAAGTAATGTATCGAGGCAGCAGATAATTTTCTAAACATTTACTGTTAAATATAAGAGACAATGAATGTCGATTATATTTAATCATGAGCCGTTCATTGTATTTTGGCTTTAATTGAAAATAAAGACAAGGATTCTCCAACATTTGGATAATTTTTTATTAAATTGCTTCTAAGCTTACGGCTCACACGAACCATCTTCAAAGAGGTTACAAGGGCGTTTGCCATAAAATCATCCACCATCAAAGACGATTTTATCTTGTGTTGACATAAAACTTTGCTAATCCTCACTCATACACACAGTAAAAAGAACCTTCAGATATTTGAGGTCATCTGGTCATAACACATTACATTGCATTTAAATATATGGTTCTGTTAACATTTCGAGTTCTCACGTGGTGTGACGTCATAGAACCACATGACAAATTTACGAGCTGCGTTTGCTAATTGATAACTGTTATTGTTGCTGTTATTTAATAAAACATTATCCAAATGTTGGAGGATTTTTGTCTTTATTTTCACCTGAAATTAAAGCCAAAAGACGATGTTTAGAAGGGCTCATGATTAAACATAATAAACATTCAATGTCTCTTATATTTAACAGTATATATTTAGAAAAAATATATATATATATATACAACTTAATAAAGAAAATATTAACAACGTTCAAAATATTAATTTAATACGGGTATCAATATAGAAATAAAGCAAATATAAAAATAAATCTATCTATCTATCTATCTATCTATCTATCTATCTATCTATCTATCTTTGACCTGTAAGTTCTGAAGACCTTTTCTTTGTTCGCTTTCTCTCTGGCTTATTCTGCAGTTATAAGAATTTCCCTTTGGTCAGCATAACACAATGTCCCCTTTTTTTCTCCCAACAGCCGACTGAATCCTTGATACAAATGAATACATCAATATAAAGACAAACACTAAAGATCTACGTTCGGAGAAAGCCCAAAGCCACTCTTTCTCAGTCGATATTGATATCATTTAAATATGAGAGATTTAGGCCCATGATCTTATCAGTCTCTACAGGGACAGCGCTACACCATTTCTTGATATGTCTACTGAATCCCCGATAGGATATCTTTATCTTCAAAAAGATGTTCTGCTTTTCCCCAAAGGTTCTTTTATTCTATAATTTTTTTTCTATTTCTCTATAATTGTCCTCAAGTAAACATGGCCCAGTGATTTGACACAAAGATGTTCTGCTTTTCCCAAAAGGTTCTTTTATTCTATAATTTTTTTTCTATTTCACTATAATTGTCCTCAAGTAAACATGGCCCAGTGATTTGACACAAAGATGTTCTGCTTTTCCCCAAAGGTTCTTTTATTCTATAATTCTTTTTCTATTTCTCTATAATTGTCCTCAAGTAAACATGGCCCAGTGATTTGACACAAAGATGTTCTGCTTTTCCCCAAAGGTTCTTTTATTCTATAATTTTTTTTCTATTTCTTTATAATTGTCCTCAAGTAAACATGGCCCAGTGATTTGACACAAAGATGTTCTGCTTTTCCCCAAAGGTTCTTTTATTCTATAATTCTTTTTCTATTTCTCTATAATTGTCCTCAAGTAAACATGGCCCAGTGATTTGACACAAAGATGTTCTGCTTTTCCCCAAAGGTTCTTTTATTCTATAATTTTTTTTCTATTTCTCTATAATTGTCCTCAAGTAAACATGGCCCAGTGATTTGACACAAAAATGTTCTGCTTTTCCCCAAAGGTTCTTTTATTCTATAATTTTTTTTCTATTTCTCTATAATTGTCCTCAAGTAAACATGGCCCAGTGATTTGACACAAAGATGTTCTGCTTTTCCCCAAAGGTTCTTTTATTCTATAATTTTTTTTCTATTTCTCTATAATTGTCCTCAAGTAAACATGGCCCAGTGATTTGACACAAAGATGTTCTGCTTTTCCCCAAAGGTTCTTTTATTCTATAATTTTTTTCTATTTCTCTATAATTGTCCTCAAGTAAACATGGCCCAGTGATTTGACACAAAGATGTTCTGCTTTTCCCCAAAGGTTCTTTTATTCTATAATTTTTTTTCTATTTCTCTATAATTGTCCTCAAGTAAACATGGCCCAGTGATTTGACACAAAGATGTTCTGCTTTTCCCCAAAGGTTCTTTTATTCTATAATTTTTTTTCTATTTCTCTATAATTGTCCTCAAGTAAACATGGCCCAGTGATTTGACACAAAGATGTTCTGCTTTTCCCCAAAGGTTCTTTTATTCTATAATTTTTTTTCTATTTCTCTATAATTGTCCTCAAGTAAACATGGCCCAGTGATTTGACACAAAGATGTTCTGCTTTTCCCAAAAGGTTCTTTTATTCTATAATTTTTTTTCTATTTCACTATAATTGTCCTCAAGTAAACATGGCCCAGTGATTTGACACAAAGATGTTCTGCTTTTCCCCAAAGGTTCTTTTATTCTATAATTCTTTTTCTATTTCTCTATAATTGTCCTCAAGTAAACATGGCCCAGTGATTTGACACAAAGATGTTCTGCTTTTCCGCAAAGGTTCTTTTATTCTATAATTCTTTTTCTATTTCTCTATAATTGTCCTCAAGTAAACCTGGCCCAGTGATTTGACACAAACATGTTCTGCTTTTCCCCAAAGGTTCTTTTATTCTATAATTCTTTTTCTATTTCTCATTAATTGTCCTCAAGTAAACATGGCCCAGTGATTTGACACAAAGATGTTCTGCTTTTCCCCAAAGGTTCTTTTATTCTATAATTTTTTTTCTATTTCTCTATAATTGTCCTCAAGTAAACATGGCCCAGTGATTTGACACAAAGATGTTCTGCTTTTCCCCAAAGGTTCTTTTATTCTATAATTTTTTTTCTATTTCTCTATAATTGTCCTCAAGTAAACATGGCCCAGTGATTTGACACAAAGATGTTCTGCTTTTCCCCAAAGGTTCTTTTATTCTATAATTTTTTTTCTATTTCTCTATAATTGTCCTCAAGTAAACATGGCCCAGTGATTTGACACAAAGATGTTCTGCTTTTCCCCAAAGGTTCTTTTATTCTATAATTTTTTTCTATTTCTCTATAATTGTCCTCAAGTAAACATGGCCCAGTGATTTGACACAAAGATGTTCTGCTTTTCCCCAAAGGTTCTTTTATTCTATAATTTTTTTTCTATTTCTCTATAATTGTCCTCAAGTAAACATGGCCCAGTGATTTGACACAAAAATGTTCTGCTTTTCCCCAAAGGTTCTTTTATTCTATGATTTTTTTTCTATTTCTCTATAATTGTCCTCAAGTAAACATGGCCCAGTGATTTGACACAAAGATGTTCTGCTTTTCCCCAAAGGTTCTTTTATTCTATAATTTTTTTCTATTACTCTATAATTGTCCTCAAGTAAACATGGCCCAGTGATTTGACACAAAGATGTTCTGCTTTTCCCCAAAGGTTCTTTTATTCTATAATTTTTTTCTATTTCTCTATAATTGTCCTCAAGTAAACATGGCCCAGTGATTTGACACAAAGATGTTCTGCTTTTCCCCAAAGGTTCTTTTATTCTATAATTTTTTTTCTATTTCTCTATAATTGTCCTCAAGTAAACATGGCCCAGTGATTTGACACAAAGATGTTCTGCTTTTCCCCAAAGGTTCTTTTATTCTATAATTTTTTTTCTATTTCTCTATAATTGTCCTCAAGTAAACATGGCCCAGTGTTTTGACACAAACATGTTCTGCTTTTCCCCAAAGGTTCTTTTATTCTATAATTTTTTTTCTATTTCTCTATAATTGTCCTCAAGTAAACATGGCCCAGTGATTTGACACAAAGATTTTGTTCTGCTTTTCCCCAAAGGTTCTTTTATTCTATAATTTTTTTCTATTTCTCTATAATTGTCCTCAAGTAAACATGGCCCAGTGATTTGACACAAAGATGTTCTGCTTTTCCCCAAAGGTTCTTTTATTCTATAATTTTTTTTCTATTTCTCTATAATTGTCCTCAAGTAAACATGGCCCAGTGATTTGACACAAAGATGTTCTGCTTTTCCCCAAAGGTTCTTTTATTCTATAATTTTTTTTCTATTTCTCTATAATTGTCCTCAAGTAAACATGGCCCAGTGATTTGACACAAAGATGTTCTGCTTTTCCCCAAAGGTTCTTTTGTTCTATAATTCTTTTTCTATTTCTCTATAATTGTCCTCAAGTAAACATGGCCCAGTGATTTGACACAAAGATGTTCTGCTTTTCCCCAAAGGTTCTTTTATTCTATAATTTTTTTCTATTTCTCTATAATTGTCCTCAAGTAAACATGGCCCAGTGATTTGACACAAAGATGTTCTGCTTTTCCCCAAAGGTTCTTTTATTCTATAATTTTTTTTCTATTTCTCTATAATTGTCCTCAAGTAAACATGGCCCAGTGATTTGACACAAAGATGTTCTGCTTTTCCCCAAAGGTTCTTTTATTCTATAATTTTTTTCTATTTCTCTATAATTGTCCTCAAGTAAACATGGCCCAGTGATTTGACACAAAGATATTCTGCTTTTCCCCAAAGGTTCTCTTTTATTCTATAATTTTTTTCATTTCTCTTTATAATTGTCCTCAAGTAAACATGGCCCAGTGATTTTGGACACAAAGATGTTCTGCTCTTTTTCCCCAAAGGTTCTTTTATTCTATAATTCTTTTTTTCTATTTCTCTATAATTGTCCCCAAGTAAACATGGCCCAGTGATTTGACACAAAGATGTTCTGCTTTTCCCCCAAAGGTCTTTTTATTCTATAATTTTTTTTCTATTTCTCTATAATTGTCCTCAAGTAAACATTGCCCAGTGATTTGACACAAAGATGTTCTGCTTTTCCCCAAAGGTTCTTTTATTCTATAATTCTATTTCTATTTCACTATAATTGTCCTCAAGTAAATATGGCCCAGTGATTTGACACAAAGATGTTCTGCTTTTCCCTGAAGGTTCTTTATTCTATAATTTTTTTCTATTTCTCTATAATTGTCCCTAAGTAAACATGGCCCAGTGATTTGACACAAAGATACCTGCTTTTCCCCAAAGGTTCTTTTATTCTATAATTTTTTTTTTTCTATTTCTCTATAATTGTCCTCAAGTAAACATGGCCCAGTGATTTGACACAAAGATGTCTTTGGCTTTTCCCCAAAGGTTCTTTTATTCTATAATTTTTTTTCTATTTCTCTATAATTGTCCCCAAGTAAATATGGCCCAGTGATTTGACACAAAGATGTTCTGCTTTTCCCCAAAGGTCTTTTTTATTCTATAATTCTTTTCTATTTCTCTATAATTGTCCTCAAGTAAACATGGCCCAGTGATTTGACACAAAGATGTTCTGCTTTTCCCCAAAGGTTCTTTTATTCTATAATTTTTTTTTCTATTTCTCTATAATTGTCCTCAAGTAAACATGGCCCAGTGATTTGACACAAAGATGTTCTGCTTTTCCCCAAAGGTTCTTTTATTCTATAATTTTTTTCTATTTCTCTATAATTGTCCTCAAGAACATGGCCCAGTGATTTGACACAAAGATGTTCTGCTTTTCCCCAAAGGTTCTTTTATTCTATAATTCTTTTCTATTTCTCTATAATTCTTTGTCCCCAAGTAAACATGGCCCAGTGATTTGACACAAAGATGTTCTGCTTTTCCCAAAAGGTTCTTTTTATTCTATAATTTTTTTTTCTATTTCTCTATAATTGTCCTCAAGTGCATACCAGTGATTTGACACAAAGATGTTCTGCTTTTCCCCAAAGGTTCTTTTATTCTATAATTTTTTTTCTATTTCTCTATAATTGTCCTCAAGTAAACATGGCCCAGTGATTTGACACAAAGATGTTCTGCTTTTCCCCAAAGGTTCTTTTATTCTATAATTCTTTTCTATTTCTCTATAATTGTCCTCAAGTAAACATGGCCCAGTGATTTGACACAAAGATGTTCTGCTTTTCCCCAAAGGTTCTTTTATTCTATACCCTCTTTTTCTATTTCTCTATAATTGTCCCCAAGTAAACATGGCCCAGTGATTTGGAGCACAAAGATGTTCTGCTTTTCCCCAAAGGTTCTTTTATTCTATAATTTTTTTTCTATTTCTCTATAATTGTCCTCAAGTAAACATGGCCCAGTGATTTGACACAAAGATGTTCTGCTTTTCCCCAAAGGTTCTTTTATTCTATAATTTTTTTTCTATTTCTCTATAATTGTCCTCAAGTAAACATGGCCCAGTGATTTGACACAAACATGTTCTGCTTTTCCCCAAAGGTTCTTTTATTCTATAATTTTTTTTCTATTTCTCTATAATTGTCCTCAAGTAAACATGGCCCAGTGATTTGACACAAAGATGTTCTGCTTTTCCCCAAAGGTTCTTTTATTCTATAATTTTTTTCTATTTCTCTATAATTGTCCTCAAGTAAACATGGCCCAGTGATTTGACACAAAGATGTTCTGCTTTTCCCCAAAGGTTCTTTTATTCTATAATTTTTTTTCTATTTCTCTATAATTGTCCTCAAGTAAACATGGCCCAGTGATTTGACACAAAGATGTTCTGCTTTTCCCCAAAGGTTCTTTTATTCTATAATTTTTTTTCTATTTCTCTATAATTGTCCTCAAGTAAACATGGCCCAGTGATTTGACACAAAGATGTTCTGCTTTTCCCCAAAGGTTCTTTTGTTCTATAATTCTTTTTCTATTTCTCTATAATTGTCCTCAAGTAAACATGGCCCAGTGATTTGACACAAAGATGTTCTGCTTTTCCCCAAAGGTTCTTTTATTCTATAATTTTTTTCTATTTCTCTATAATTGTCCTCAAGTAAACATGGCCCAGTGATTTGACACAAAGATGTTCTGCTTTTCCCCAAAGGTTCTTTTATTCTATAATTTTTTTTCTATTTCTCTATAATTGTCCTCAAGTAAACATGGCCCAGTGATTTGACACAAAGATGTTCTGCTTTTCCCCAAAGGTTCTTTTATTCTATAATTTTTTTCTATTTCTCTATAATTGTCCTCAAGTAAACATGGCCCAGTGATTTGACACAAAGATATTCTGCTTTTCCCCAAAGGTTCTTTTATTCTATAATTTTTTTTCTATTTCTCTATAATTGTCCTCAAGTAAACATGGCCCAGTGATTTGACACAAAGATGTTCTGCTTTTCCCCAAAGGTTCTTTTATTCTATAATTCTTTTTCTATTTCTCTATAATTGTCCTCAAGTAAACATGGCCCAGTGATTTGACACAAAGATGTTCTGCTTTTCCCCAAAGGTTCTTTTATTCTATAATTTTTTTTCTATTTCTCTATAATTGTCCTCAAGTAAACATTGCCCAGTGATTTGACACAAAGATGTTCTGCTTTTCCCCAAAGGTTCTTTTATTCTATAATTCTATTTCTATTTCACTATAATTGTCCTCAAGTAAACATGGCCCAGTGATTTGACACAAAGATGTTCTGCTTTTCCCCAAAGGTTCTTTTATTCTATAATTTTTTTTCTATTTCTCTATAATTGTCCTCAAGTAAACATGGCCCAGTGATTTGACACAAAGATGTTCTGCTTTTCCCCAAAGGTTCTTTTATTCTATAATTTTTTTTCTATTTCTCTATAATTGTCCTCAAGTAAACATGGCCCAGTGATTTGACACAAAGATGTTCTGCTTTTCCCCAAAGGTTCTTTTATTCTATAATTTTTTTTCTATTTCTCTATAATTGTCCTCAAGTAAACATGGCCCAGTGATTTGACACAAAGATGTTCTGCTTTTCCCCAAAGGTTCTTTTATTCTATAATTCTTTTTCTATTTCTCTATAATTGTCCTCAAGTAAACATGGCCCAGTGATTTGACACAAAGATGTTCTGCTTTTCCCCAAAGGTTCTTTTATTCTATAATTTTTTTCTATTTCTCTATAATTGTCCTCAAGTAAACATGGCCCAGTGATTTGACACAAAGATGTTCTGCTTTTCCCCAAAGGTTCTTTTATTCTATAATTTTTTTCTATTTCTCTATAATTGTCCTCAAGTAAACATGGCCCAGTGATTTGACACAAAGATGTTCTGCTTTTCCCCAAAGGTTCTTTTATTCTATAATTTTTTTCTATTTCTCTATAATTGTCCTCAAGTAAACATGGCCCAGTGATTTGACACAAAGATGTTCTGCTTTTCCCCAAAGGTTCTTTTATTCTATAATTCTTTTTCTATTTCTCTATAATTGTCCTCAAGTAAACATGGCCCAGTGATTTGACACAAAGATGTTCTGCTTTTCCCCAAAGGTTCTTTTATTCTATAATTTTTTTTCTATTTCTCTATAATTGTCCTCAAGTAAACATGGCCCAGTGATTTGACACAAAGATGTTCTGCTTTTCCCCAAAGGTTCTTTTATACTATAATTTTTTTTCTATTTCTCTATAATTGTCCTCAAGTAAACATGGCCCAGTGATTTGACACAAAGATGTTCTGCTTTTCCCCAAAGGTTCTTTTATTCTATAATTTTTTTTCTATTTCACTATAATTGTCCTCAAGTAAAATATGGCCCAGTGATTTGACACAAAGATGTTCTGGTTTTTCCCAAAGGTTCTTTTTATTCTATACCCTACTTTATTTTCTGTAATTGTCCTCAAGTAAACATGGCCCAGTGATTTGACACACAAAGATGTTCTGCTTTTCCCCAAAGGTTCTTTTATTCTATAATTTTTCTGCTCTTCTATAATTGTCCTGGCAAACATGGCCCAGTGATTTGACACAAAGATGTTCTGCTTTTCCCCAAAGGTTCTTTTATTCTATAATTTTTTTCTATTTCCCTCATAATTGTCCCTTACAAACATGGCCCAGTGATTTGACACAAAGATGTTCTGCTTTTCCCCAAAGGTTCTTTTATTCTATAATTTTTTTCTATTTCTAAGTAATTGTCCTCAAGTAAACATGGCCCAGTGATTTGACACAAAGATGTTCTGCTTTTCCCCAAAGGTTCTTTATTCTATAATTTTTTTTCTATTTCTCTATAATTGTCCCCAAGTAAATTTTGCCCAGTGATTGACACAAAGATGTTCTTGCTTTTCCCCAAAGGTTCTTTTTATTCTATAATTTTTTTCTATTTCTCTATAATTCAGTTCTCAAGTAAATATGGCCCAGTGATTTGACACAAAGATGTCTTGCTTTTCCCCAAAGGTTCTTTATTCTATAATTTTTTTTCTATTTCTCTAGATAATTGTCCTCAAGTAAACATGGCCCAGTGATTTGACACAAAGATGTTCTGCTTTTCCCCAAAGGTTCTTTTATTCTATAATTCTTTTCTATTTCTCTATAATTGTCCTCAAGTAAACATGGCCCAGTGATTTGACACAAAGATGGTTCTGTTTCTTCTCCCCAAAGGTTCTTTATTCTATAATTCTTTTCTATTTCTCTATAATTGTCCTCAAGTAAAGGCATGGCCCAGTGATTTGACACAAAGATGTTCTGCTTTTCCCCAAAGGTTCTTTTATTCTATAATTTTTTTTCTATTTCTCTATAATTGTCCTCAAGTAAACATGGCCCAGTGATTTGCACAAAGATGTTCTGCTTTTCTCCTCTAAAGTTATTCTTTTTATTCTATAATTTTTTTTTCTATTTCTCTCACTGTCCTCGTTAAACATGGCCCAGTGATTTGACACAAAGATGTTCTGCTTTTCCTGCTGTCTTCTTATTCTATAATTCTTTTTCATTTTCTACAATTGTCCTCAAGTAAACATGGCCTAGTGATTTGACACAAAGATGTTCTGCTTTTCCCCAAAGGTTCTTTTATTCTATAATTTTCTATTTCTCTATAATTGTCCTCAAGTAAACATGGCCCAGTGATTTGACACAAAGATGTTCTGCTTTTCCCCAAAGGTTCTTTTATTCTATAATTTTTTTTTTCTCTATTTCTCAATTGTCCTCATAAACATGGCCCAGTGATTTGACAAATGCAGACAGTTCTGCTTTTCCCCAAAGGTTCTTTTATTCTATAATTCTTTTTCTATTTCTCTATAATTGTCCTCAAGTAAACATGGCCCAGTGATTTGACACAAAGATGTTCTGTATTTTTCCCCCAAAGGTTCTTTTATTTTATAATTTTTTTTTCATTTCTCTATAATTGTCCTCAAGTAAACATGGCCTAGTGATTTGACACAAAGATGTTCTGCTTTTCCCCAAAGGTTCTTGGCCTGTAATTTTTTTTTCTATTTCTCTATAATTGTCCTCAAGTAAACATGGCCCAGTGATTTGACACAAAGATGTTCTGCTTTTCCTTGAAGGTTCTTTTATTCTCTATAATTTTTTTCTATTTCTCTATAATTGTCCTCAAGTAAACATGGCCCAGTGATTTGACACAAGATGTTCTGCTTTTCCCTGAAGTGTCTTTTTATTCTATAATTTTCTCTATTTCTCATAATTGTCCTCAAGTAACATGGCCCAGTGATTTGACACAAAGATGTTCTGCTTTTCCCCAAAGGTTCTTTTATTCTATACTTTTTTTCATTTTCTTCATAATTGTCCTCAAGTAAACATGTCTTAGTGATTTGACAAAAGAGCAGCTCTGCTTTTCCAAAGGTCTTTTTTATTTCATAATTTTTTTTCTATTTCACTATAACTGTCCTCAAGTAAACATGGCCCAGTGATTTGACACAAAGAAAACCTGGTTACAGCAGTGATAAACAAATAACTAAGAGGGTTGAATTAAAGAGAGATAACTACAAGACATCTGGAAGTGACAAGGTACATTGAACGAGAATAATATACCCCAGTGAAACAGTTCGAAAGGCTTCCAACCGAATCCTTTATTACTATCGAAATGATATACCTCTTTCAATGGGGTATATTATTCCGATAGAAATAATATACCCCATTATATCTATCGAAATAATATATCTCAGTGTTAGCATTCGAAAGGTTTCAAACCGAATCCTTTATTTCGATAGAGAGTTCTGCTTGAAATTCTAAGCACCTGAAAAAGGCCATCGACTGAAACATCGTGAATATGACAATAAAGATGAGGAAAACTGTCCGAACAATGTAAATAAAATAAATAGTCATATGTCTCTAAAATTTTACTACTGCTTCGAATAAATCTTATCTGAGTAAACATATACAGTACTGTGCAAAAACATTAGGACAAAAACTATTTTATCTTTTAGGGGGCATTTGGCAGAAAATAAACGATTTAAACTTAGTAATTTTATTTGATTTACTCAGCATATGATTTAACAAGAAAAAAACACTTGTTACAAAATAAATTTCATATTTAGTCTAATAGCCTTTTGCTTTGATCACAGCCTCCATTCTGTCAGGCATTGACGTCACAGGCTTCTTCAATGTATCTAATGGTATCTCCTGCCGAGAAGCTTATATTTGTTCCCAAAGTGTGTCTTGCGAAGTAACATTATATTTTTTTAACATCATCTTTTTTATCCACAATATCCCATAAATGTTCAATAGGATTGAGATCAGGGCTTTGTTGGGACCAATTCAAATACCGAAGCCTTCCTTCCTCTTCCTTTTTAGTTAAAAAATTCTTACAAAGGTTTGGCTTTTCAACATGTATTTGAATTTCGGTGAGGTTTTTAGGAAAATTACTCATGTCCTAATACTTTTGCACACTACCGGTAGTGTGCAAAATGTTAAGACAGGGGTGATTTTAAACTTTATTTTGATGCCACATAAAAGATAAAATAGTTCTTGTCCTAATACTTTTGCACAATACTGTATATCTTCCCGGTGGGCGACGCATGTTTAAGCATTTCACGAGAATTTACAAAAAAAAATGTGTCCGTCTTCTGTCAATGTATCGAAAGATACGCAAACCTGAAGAAATTGCTTTTCAGAAGCGCCAAGTCATAGAGAACGTTATATACTCGAGTACACAACACATACGCTTCTCGTGCCGTCATGGAAGCCATGCGATGAAAGTCTTATAAAGCGCGTTTGTCTCCATTATCAATGGGAAAGAATGGTGCTTTCCGGTCTCAGTGTTTGTTAAGTGACAAGAATCAGCGAACCGCTGTCAGCTGTTTGTAAACAAAGTTGGCAAATGTTTTCTGCTTCGGGAATAATGATAGGGAAACTGGAAGACATATTGGCGATAACTATTAAGTATCATTTCCCACAGTGTCAACAAAAACTTAAGAATCAATACCGCTTACATCGCAAAATACTTTGGCTTTTCAATATACGCTCTAAAACAGACAGGCAGACGAAAAGACGACTGGCTTAACAAAACGTTCGCAGCCTTACAAAAAAACAGCTTCTAGTTTAAACAACATTCAATATACATAATACTTTTTAGGGTTCTTTTTTCTATATGTTGTGTTCATGCAGTAAATGGGCGATCAAGCTTTTCCCAATGTCCTATCTCTTGTGGCTTTTAGCAATGTACATTATGCGTTTTAAGGTTCACTTCTTCTATATATCATAACCCTAAAGGTGGTGTAATGGTTAACGAGCTTGTCTTGATAGAGTCATTACAACTGAGTAATGAATTCGATCCTCACTGGGTTTCCAATATTTTTGGCCTTGAGCCACATGTAAGCTACTCTTGGAAAATCATCATATGAGCACTTGAGGTGATGTAATGGTTAGCATGGTTGTCTCGCTAGAATCATTACAATTGAGTAGTGAGTTCCATCCTCACTGAGTGTCCAATATTTTTAGCCTTGTGCCACATCTAAGCTACGCTTAAAAATCATCATTACCTCGAAGTGGTGTAATGGTTAGCAAGCTTGTCTCACTAGAATCATTACAATTGAGTTCAATTCTCACCGAGTGTTCCTTAATTTCGGCCTTGTGTCACTTCTAACCTACGCTTAGAAAACTGCCATTACAATTGAGTAATTCGATTTTCACTGAGTACCGCATACTTTCGGCCTTGTGCCAAATCTAAGCCTAGAAAATCACCTTCTGTATACCGTTTCTTCAGAAATGGCCTTTAGAAATGTTTCTGTTTCTCAAGAAAACGTAAAGATGACGAACATAACGAAACGTTTGCAAATTTGCAAAAACAGTTTTTTGTTTTTATGTACGACATACGTTTTATTTTTTTCTTTCTTTCTTTTATATGCTGCATTCTTGAAACGCGATTCAGAGATCCAAACGCGAATTTGCATGGCGAAGGACGCGTTCTAGAAGCTAAGTAAAGTATTAAGACACAGGAATCTTTCACTAAAAACAAAGAGAGTACTAGATTGTTATGCGATGTCAATTATTCAATATGGCAGTGAATGTTGGACAATATTAACAAAGATGAAGAAAAAAATTGAAACAGCTGAAGTGTGGTTCTACAAAAGGATGCTGCGGATATCATGGACCGAACATGTGAGCAAGGATGAGGTTTTGGAAAGAATGGAAACGAAAAGGAAATTAATATTGAGCATCAGGAAGAGACAACTGAAGTTCCTGGGACATGCAATGAGGAAGGAGGGCTTGGAGAACCTGATACTGACAGGTCAGATAGAAGGAAAAAGAGGCAGAGGAAAGCAGCGGAAAACATATTTGAAAGGCCTGAGCAGGTAGATGACAGTACGGGGGCTGCGAGATGTTACAGGAGAAAGCGTGCTAAGAGCCACCAGGGATAGGTAAGACCATGATCTCCCCTGAGAGGACAAGGCACATAGAAGAAGAATTCTTGCAGTACGTGGGCAATCAATCACAATCTCCTTTCTCTTATGACCTTTAGTAGTTTTTGTCTCTCTGGTAAGCCTCTCGCTTCTCGTTCCACCGTCCATGCACAAAAGCTCGTCAAATAGTTGGTTCACCGCCTACCCTTAACTCTTTTATCCTCGATATGCTCTGTGAGGGGTAACGTTTGCAAACCCACCTTCCTCATTATGGACACATGGTCTAGTGGATATAGACGTCGGTTAGTTCCTGTGACTTGACCCAAAGAGTTGTGAGTTCAATACCAGGCTACAGCGGTGGTGAACAATTAACTTACAGGGTTAGAGAGAGATGACTCATGACTTCCAGAAAATGCTCTAGGCAACGACCTAGAATGATATACCTCAGTGATTGTAATAAGTGGCTCGGTTCGAAATTCCTAGCAGCTGAAGAAGGCCGGAACGTACTATTGCCGAAACGTGGCAACAAAGATTAGGTCATTAGTAAGAATAATGTAAATACTGTAAATACTATCTCATCTCAAAAGTATAGACAATTGCCTTGCTTTAGTATATAGAAGAAATTATGTTATTCTCTAAACGTTTTAAAACAATCCGAAGGATCGTTATGATAGGAAGTTTCTCTAGATTTTCCAAATCGTTTCTACCACTTGAATATTACACAAAAGACAGAACATTAAGAAACAAAGAAATATTTGAAAATAGTCTTCCAAACATTGGTTTCTTTATAAACTGCGTCAAAAACTTTAAAATGAATATGATTCGGTCTTTGTGTCTTTGTGTTTTGATTTCTGGTCCCAACGGACCACAATAACTTGGTGACGAGGTCACAGCTATAGTAATTGGAAGTAGAGCCTCAACAGAATGCAAAAGGTTTTAGGTCGCTTTGTAGGCGAATAATAATTTTCCACAGATGAAGTGTCGCAAGGTTCTTACTACTCTTGCTACTCCAACGGAAAACGAATTAGTCTCTAGTCTCTCCAGCTCAGGATTTTACAGCTAAGATCCGCTATTCCGTGTACACAGCAGCGAAGTGTCCTCATTTCCTTTGCACTTCGAAGAGAATTTCATCCTGACAGTTACTTCCTAACAACCGCTACTTTATGAAATAGACTCCCGAGGTGATGCTTCTTGATTTCTAGAATCTTAACAGTCTAAGTATCCTGATAATCAGCATTTAGTTCCTCCTTCTTCATCCCACGATCACAGAACAAACCTATTTATTTTGAATCGATGTACGTTGTGGTGCAGTGGATATCGACACGGAACGACAAATCGGGGTGCTGAGTTCGAATTCCACTTGAATTCATAGCATTCACTTACGCACAAATACCTTTGGGAAAGGTATTAATCCGTTTCTTCCCTCTAGTTATTGGTCAAATAATAGGACAGATTGTGTTCTGTAGCCTTGGCTGGCAACCAGTCTACCGCAGAAAGCAATGGCAACCTACAGCAGTATAATCTTCTGCCCAGTCAGTCATGTCTCTTTTGAGACATGATGGCCCAAAGCGTGTATCACGTATGGTACTTAACTGACTGACTGACTATCTTGAGTGCCTCTTTCACCATTGTTTGAACCTTTAGTAAAAAAAATACTCTTTCTTGAGAGAAATAAGGCTCGCAATTAACACTTGAAGAAAGCACATTGCTCGAAACGTTGCAGTAACTAAAAATATGAGTATGTATGAATGGAAATCATGTAAATAATAATAATTCCTCGTATCAGAAATTCAAATAGAAAATAATCGGAACCAATTGGCTCCTTTAACCCACTCTTAGCCATTTTGCCAGCCTCCTGATCCCTTTAAAACTGCAATCACTACTGAAAAAGCAGTATTGTCATATACAGAGATTGTGGTTTTGTACACTAAAAATACACTGAGATTCTTGTAAAATCTGAGATATTTCTAAAGTATACATCGTGATTCATTTGAGCGAATCTCTTAATGGGGATAATTTTTTTTTTGTGGTGGGGAGTGAATTTGTTTTGGGTTTTGGGGTTTGTTTTGTTTTTGTTTTTTTGTGGATGTGCGTTGTGGTGCAGTGGATATCAGCTCGGAACGAGAAATCGGGGAGCCGATTTCAAATTCCAGTTGAATTCATTGCATTCACTTACGCGCAAATACCCTAGGGAAAGGTATTAATCCATCTTTTCCTTCCAGTTATGAGTTTAATAACAGGACAGATTGGGTTTTATAGCCTTGTCTGGCAACCAATCTACCGCAGAAAGCAATGGCAACCTACTGCGGGATACTCTTCTGCCCAGTCAGTCATGTCTCTTTCGAGACATGATCGCCCAAGCGTGTTTCACGTATGACACTTAACTCACTGACTGAATATAATAGTTGAATGATGATTAAGGATTCTACTGGTCATAAAAAGGGGTATCAATTTTCTATTGTTATGAAGTAATAAACTGATCCCCGACTAATTACTACGTAATAATATAGTACGTCGCTTCTCCCTCTAGCTATGAGTCAAATAATAGGACAGATTGGGTCTTATAGCCTTGGGTGGCAACCAGTCTACCCCAGAAAGTAATGGCAACCTACTGCGGGATAATTTTCTGCCAAGTCAGTCATGTCTCTTTCGAGACATGATCGCCCAAAGCGTGTTTCACGTATGGCACTTAACTGACTGGTGGTGAGTTTGCGTGATTACTTTTCTGTTTTTATCATCTGTTCACTTCTTATTCAACGCCATATTTGAAGACTTAAGCTCATCTGTTTTATTATCTCTAAGCAAAGGCTAATACAACGAGAATTCATTGACACAAATCCAATATGGCGAAGGCAAATTCGATTTATCTTCTATCAATTCTTTTTGCATGCAACATGACAAGCGATACCAACTCCGAGAGACGAAGCATCCATTATTAACTGTTTATCAAATAAATAAACAACGCAACAAGAAAGCCCAACGCCATTCTGTTTTAAAGTCAAGATTCATTTTTGAGTATCTTCACAATTTACGGCAACGCGTGTTAAGGATAGATAACACTGGTCAACACGATTTTTGGTGTCAAGAAACAAAACAGTTTTTTAAACTAATTTGATGTTGCTTCAGTTTCAGTTTTGTTTAACGGAAACATTTTCTCTTTCTTGCTTGTCACTCATGTTCAATGTTATTTAGGTCCATTTTGATACCCCAGCAGCAATCAGCCATCATTCATTTGACCCACTCTCAACAAACAACAACATTTGTTATTTAACCCATAACTGGAGTTATGGATTAAATAACAGAACAGAAAATTTTGGGGCTCCATAAATCTCCGCACCCACCTCTGCCAAAAAGGTGGGGTTTTAAGGTATTTTTTTAAATGTTCGGTTATAGTGAGACGTTTATATAGTCAGATTTTAATGACGTTTTTGTTCTTATTTTAGAAAACTGAAGATGTTTTCTAGTATTGTATTCAAAATGTTTTGAGAATAATTTTTCCTTCAAAAATGTGTTACAGTAATACTTTTTCTTCCAAAAATGTATATATTTCTATAAAAGTGTATTTTTATACTTTCATATTGTTTTGACCCTAGTTTGGGATTAACTATTTGCCCATAGCTGGAACCCTAACAGGTGCTACCACTCCGCGTCAGAGTGAACCTGAGAACAACAGCAATTAAGAGGTGGTTCCATGCTCCTCACAATCTCCCAATCAGAGGCCTTGCTGTCGTATGCAGTTTACTTTCATACCCATGACCTTTGAAGGTGCTGATTCCAAAAATCACCTTAAATTTTCATGGTTAGCTACCGTTTTGTGCTGTAATGAAATTGCTCATTTTTGGAAAATAAGATCAATTTAAGATCGTGGTTGATCCCAAAATTTAGTACAAATAAAGTTAACGATCATGTCTCGAAAGAGACATGTCAAACTGGGCAGAAGATTACCCCGCAGTAGGCTGACATCACTTTCTCCGGTAGAATGGTTGCCAGCCAAGGATATAGAACTCAATCTACCTTGTTATTTAACCCATAACTGGAATTAACGAATTCAACTGGAATCCGAACCCTGCTACACGATTTCAAATTTCAAAACAATATCCGCTGAACCACAACGCACATCCTGCAAAAATTGATTTCTCCTGGCTTTCACTCCAGGAACCTTCAGTCAGTTAAGTGCCATACGTGATATACGCTTAGGCGATCATTTCTCGAAAAAGACATGACAGACTATGCAAAATCCTGCAGTAGGTTGCCATTACTTTCTGCAGTGGACTGGTTGCCAACCAAGGCTATAGAACTCAATCTGTCATATTATTTAACCCATAACTAGAGGGAAGAGAAGGATTAATACCTTTCCCAAGGGTACCAGTGCTTAAGTGAATGCAGGGTATTCAACTGGAATTCGAACTCGGCTCGCAGATTTCTCTTTCCGAGCCGATATCCACTGCACCACAACGAACATTCGTCACTAAACGCTTACAGCACCTGATATTCCCAAGCGGTCACCCATCAAAGTATAGACCAGGCTCAACGTTGCTTACGAAGTTTCAGAGAAAATAGAAGCAAAAAAGACACTGAACAGCTGATATTTTCGAGAAAAATAATATGAAAGAGGACTTAGAAAATTCGATATTCACAGGACATATTAATGGCAAGAGGGACAGAGGAAAACAGCTCATAACTTGTCTAAATAGTTGCCAGAGCAAGAGATAAAAAAAATAAAAAATTACTCAAAGATACAAAGGTCAGGAAATTGTAAATCGCCAATGTTCTGAATGAACGTGGCACATAGAAGAAGTCTCTGTAATCGCTTCATTTACTTGAATAAATATTGCGGGGTTCGCAAGGATAAGATCAGGGGGTCCGTGGATTAACTCATCACGTGAAACTCAAAGTATAAATTTTCATTGTCTGGATATTTATTTTTACTTATTAATATTATCAAATGGCAAAAGCCTGCACTATCGCCCAGTACATGTCAACGTTATTTATACAAAAAATTATTTTACACAGTCTAGAGCTTGATGTTGTGTAAAATCAAAAAGCACATCCTTCTCACTTAGTGTGTTTCAAAAATACTCTGTGTAATCTAAACTTATTTATAAATGGAACTTTGTCTCTGTGTGTGTCTGTGTGTGTCTCTGTGTGTGTGTCCATTAACTATAGACTCCGAAACGGCTGAACCAATTTTCTTGAAAATGTTCACAGTTGTACTATAAGCGTCTGCGAGTGTTCTTAGCTGGGTTTTATCTGAAGTACCCCCGATAAATATCAAAAATCGATAATCGAAAAAATCGGCTTATAGAAGGGATGGTCCGATTTTAATCAAATTTCATACACTCATAGACAAAGACATAAGATAGGATATTCAGAATTTTCAAGATTGCAGTTCTTACAATAGTGCAGAAAATCGATAATATATATATATATATATATATATATATATATATAAGGCAAGATGTTTACGTGTGTGTCTGTTTATCTGCCTGTATGTTTGTATTTTTTTCAGCCCTTTTATTTTAGTTTTTGCCTCGGGTTTGACTCTAAATAGGTATAATTGTAGTTCTTAGTCTCAGCCAAGTTACCATTTACTCAGAGGACTTATTTAGCCTTCAAAATTCAGTTTATGACGAAAAAAAGTCATTTAATATCGATATCAGGAAATCAAAATTTGACTTACATCCATTCATTTTTCTTTCAGTCTACGGTTTCGCTTTAACTGGAAACAACTATTGCTTTTTAGTGTTTCGTGCCAACGTCCAAAGAGTCTGAGCTCCAGGACTATGGATTAGTTTTAGAGCTTTCATTACACCCGAGCAACGCCGGGCTATACTGCTAGTTGACAATAAAACTATTTGTAAAGTTCTATTAGTTTTAATTTACACGAAATTTTAATTTTTAAATAAAACAAAATTTAATTTCGTTACATTTTGCATCAACATGCAGTATTAATTTATTTTATTTGAACACGTATGTCTAAAGTAAGCTTAAAACCAGTTTTTACTACGTTAATGCAAAACTATAATCTGTTTTTAGTAAAAAAAATTGTATAAATTTCATAAGCGTTTAAAACTTCAAATATAAAAGTGTCCTTAAGTCAAGTTTGAAAACCTCTGGCGTAACCTTTGAATTATTAAGGTTTTGTGCTGTATTTTATTTTTCCTTTTGTTCTAAGATCAAAACAATTATCTTGTGTGTATAGAGGGAAAGTAGACGGCATTCAGGAAATTATTTTAATTCTGGCAAGCCTGAAAATATTTGTGAAATCTGAATTGAAAATGAATCAATCAGGATAAAAAGAAGCCCTCCGTTGAATTTGAGCCCGTAACATGAATACGTGGACATGCTTTGTGGTGCAAAGGAGATCGGCTCAGAAGGAGAAATTGTAAAGCCGATTTCGAATCCCACTTGAATTCGTTTCTTCACTTACACACAAATAACCAGGGGAAAGGTATTAATCCACCTCTTTTCCCTTCTGCTATGGGTTAAACAGATTGGAAACAGGACAGATCGGGGACTGAAATAGAACAAGAGAGATTGGGTTCTATGGCCTTGGTTGGGGACTATTCTACCGCAGAATGTAATAGCAACGTACTGCCGGAAGATTTTCTACCTAGTGAGTCATGTCTCGAAAGTGGCATCATTGCCCAAAGCGTGTATCACATATGACAATTAACTGACTGAATTTGAATATATTCCAGTCTCACCTTAAGAAATTATTTTATGTAACTCGCGAGGTGTGATGGTATTAAATCACGGGTAAAATCGTTGAGTGCTTGTATGATCCATAATTTTTTCAACTTCATATTTTCCAAGTCAAATGTTTGCTAATTATTCAAACAGTTATCTGAATATACCTGTCAAATAACTACAAGAAGTTTATGAATTTAGGCAGGCATAATTGTGTGAATTAAAGTATCAAGAACGTAAATGTAGTCTGTAATGAAAAGGTTACTCGCATTTATTGATGCTTCTGCTTCTATACGCCATTTCTCTTCAGGATATTGTTGATCATGGTTCTTCATGACCATTTATACATCGTAACTATTAGCAACGTTTATCCCTTTGCCAAGCATTTCACCTATCACTATTTGTCTATAGGGACACATGACTCAGTGGATATAGACGTTGGTTAGTTCCTCTCACTTGACCCAAAGAGTTTTGGGTTCAATACCAAACTACAGCAGTGGTGAACAAATAATTTACAGGGTTAGAGAGAGATAACTCATGACTTCCAAAAGAAACACTAATACGCAAGAAATGGAGTTCATATACCCCAGTAATTGTAATAAAGGTTTCAGTTCAAAATTCGTAGCACCTGACGAAGGCTGGAGCGTACAATGGCCGAAACGTCGTACAAATGGCAACAAAGATGAGGACAATAGTCCGGATAATGTAAATACACTTTCCACCTATCAGTTTTGCAATCCATTTACAGGCTCGTCAGGCTGACTCCCCTATCTATTTTGCCTTCGATATTTTCTGTGAGTGTGTTGCAAAGAAAATAATACATAGCATCCTCCGTTGATCGAAATAAAGAACTCCAAGTGAGTATAAAATCTACCATGGAATGATTATAGAGTGTTTTAACGGGGGGTCACGACTATTACCCTAAACAAGACTTAATATTATAACTTCTAGAAAGCGAGTAATAGAGTGTAAAATTCTCCAAGCCTCATTAAATATTCCAGAGATTTCAAATTTCTCTTTCTGGTTTTGAGTATAAGCGTTCTTATTAGTTTCATTTTCTTTGTTGCTTAAGCTGTTTGTTCATTGTTTCCTGTTGCTGTTTTTTCTTTACCATGTATCGGTAGCAGAGCTTCACACAAAATTTGATCATGAAAGTTCTTTGATATTGTCAAACATTGTAAAGATCGCAGAACCATTGTATGTACCTTATTTAATAATTCAACACGAGTAAAACATATAAAGCCTAATAGGCAAACTGAATCGGTAATAATGCCAATATTCAGTATTATTACTGAAGCATTACTGAATCAGTAATAATGAGCACAGTTCTGTTGACCATCACAGTTATTGCAAGTACAGTCCAAACATAGATAGATAGATAGATAGATAGATAGATAGATAGATAGATAGATAGATAGATAGATAGATAGATGTTGTTTTTTTTTTGTTTTTTTTTTGTTTTTTTTTGTAGAACCATATTTCTGTTGCCTCCAGATTCCTCTTTGTTTGTGAGTTTTTCCGGCATTTTTCCCCTTTATCTGGCCTGTTAGTATCAGTTTCTCCAAGCCCTCTTTCCTCATTGCATGTCCCAGGAGCTTTAGTTTTCTCTTCCTGATGCTCAATATTAATTTCCTTTTCGTTTCCATATTTTCGAACACCTCATCATTGCTCACATGCTCGATTCATGATATCTGCAGCATCCTTCTCTAGAAAAAAAACTGCTTACCACCTTGAAAATAAATGCATGTCCAAAAATGTTCGCATTCTTGAACTGGCTACAGAAAAATATATATTATGACGAAATAATGAGCTCTATTCTCACTTTCCGCCATACATTCTAGGGTATGTACCACGTCTAGGCTATGCTTAGCCTTTCTCTTTTAATACAATACGTCAATCCTCAGCGGAGATCAAAACTGCATTTTTGATATAATTATAATCAGGTGTACATGAACTTTATAATTCACAGTTCTCTGGGAGGGACAACTAGATATTGAGCCGTAAGTTAGTTGCAGTCAGCATTTGCCTCTGCTACTATGACACTGTCAGCTGTCTGCTTTCGGGCAGAGATCACTAACCCAGTCGTTGTTCCGCCGAAGAGTAGAATCATGACTGTAGAAAGATAGACAGATATTTTTGACCTGTCTATATGGCCGAGAAGACCCACATTAAAAAGACCTTGTGTCACATCTCGCCTTACGTGGGAAGGTAGGTAAATACCGTTGTGAGTCGTAAGTTGTAGCATTGACTACAGTAGTAGTTGCAAAGCTATCTTCGGGCAGAGAGCACTAACCCAGTCGTGGCTCCGCCGAAGGGTAGAGTCACGACTGGGTAACAACATACATGTATTTTAGGCCGGGCTATATGGCCCGGAAGACCCACACGAAAATGACCTTGTGTCACATGTTGCCTTAAGTGGGAAGGCCAACTAAATACTGTTGTGAGTCGTAAGTTGGTGAGTTGCTTAGTTGGGGTTGGATCTGGAATCACAGTTGTAGTTGCAGTTGCCCTGAGCTCCACTCAGCTAGAATCAGTTACCCGGACATACTATTTCACTTCAAGACTGTATATATATATATTATTTCTACTAATAGTATTCTTGAATTGACTAACCCGTGTTCCAGTTTGTATGTTTCGTTCAATATAACTTGCATTTTCTATCTCTATATCTGTTTTGTTATTTATTATTTTGTGCAGTTCTTCACCCGGAATCCACAACAATTTGCATCTAGAAATAGTTACATCAGGCAAGTAAAAATGTCTTACGATCTTAAAAAAAATTGACATTACATAAAACTTCAGCACCGTTTACATTGTTATAAATGAAATTTTTCCGTTTCTCAGTACTTTACTTTGCTTTTAGAATGCAACTTCCTAGATGAGTTTAATTTTATAAAACTGATGCTGAAAATAAAATAAAACCTATTTTAAAGGTCAAATATCCATTGCTGAATATTGGCATTTTAATCAAAGTAAATAAGAAAAATATAGTTTCATATTTATTTATCGTATAAAAGCCAGAAAGAACACTGTAGGCGTTATATAACAAGAACACTCAGGGTTAAATGACCTATCTATAATATTCTAAATGTGGTGTTTAAAAACCCTGACGTTACTAATGCTATGACAATGTAAAGAATAATCGTGAGTTAAAGAGATTCCTATTTTTGTTTTTGCTTTGTTTTTTTGTTTTTTTTGTAATTATTTACAACTAGCAGTATAGTCCGGCGTTGCTCGGGTGTGATGAAAGCTTTAAAACTAATCCATGGTCCTGGAGCTCAGACTCTTTAGACCGTGACATGAAAGACTAAAAAGCAATAATTATTTCCAGTTAAAGCAAAACCGTAGACTGAAAGAAACATGAATGGATGCAAGTCAAATTTTGATATCCTGCTATCGATATCAAATAGGTATTTTCGTCGTAAACTGAATTTTGAAGGCTAAATAAGTCCTCTGAGTAAATGGTGTCATGGCTGAGACTAAGAACTACAATTATACCTACTTAGAGCCCAGACAGAAGCAAAAACTAAAATAAAAGGACTGATAAAAATACAGACATACAGGCAGATAAACAGACACACACACAAAAATCTTACCTTTTATATATATATATATATATTATCGATTTTCTGCACTATTGTAAGAACTGCAACCTTGAAATTTCTGAATATCGTTTCTTATGTCCTTGTCTATGAGTGTATCAAATTTTATTAAAATCGGACAACTCCTTCTATAACCCGATTTTTTCGATTATCGATTTTCCATATTTATCGGGAGTACCACGACACAAAACCTAGCTAACAACACTCGCAGACGCTTATAGTACAACTGTGTCAATTTTCAAGAAAATCCGTTCAGCCGTTTCGGAGTCTATAGTTTACGGACACACACACAGACACAGATAAATAAGTTTAGATGATTATCCTAACAATGGTTACGCTAATTAGATAGATATAGAGATGGGAACTAAATAGATATAGTGCTAGGAACTAGATATATAAATGTGTTTGAGTTTTGTTTAACGGCATATCAACATCTATAGGTTATTTAATGCAAAAAAGGTATAGTTTAAGGTATTTTTTATGTTCAGTTATAGTAAGAAGCTTGATTTAGTCAGATTCTGATGAAATTTGATCATGAAACCAAGTTCTTTGATATTGTCAAACATCGTAAAGGTCGAAGAACCATTATATATACATTATACAACAATTCAAGACGAGTAAAAAATAGGCAACCTGAATCAGTAGGCGATGTAATAATGAGCGCAGTTTTGTTGGCCATCACAGTTATTGCAAGTACAGTCCAAACATAAGCGTAGATAGATAGATAGATAGATAGATAGATAACAACATAACTCCATAGATAGATAGATAGATAGATAGATAGATAACAACATAGTTACATAGATAGATAGATAGATAGATAGATAGATAGATAAGATACAACATAACTCCATAGACAGATAGATAAATAGATAGATAGATAGACAACAACATAGATAGATAGATAGATAGATAGATAGATAGATAGATATAACAATAACTCCATAGACAGATAGATAAATAGATAGATAGATAGACAACATAGATAGATAGATAGATAGATAGATAGATAGATAGATAGATAGATAGATATGAACAGACTCAGATAGATAGATAGATAGATAGATAGATAGATAGATAGATAGGTAGGTAGGTAGGTAGGTAGATAGATAGGTAGATAGATAGATAGATAGATAGATAGCAAGCAAGCATAGTATGGTATAGTATCGGAACATAAGTAGATAAATAAATAAATCAACCAGTCGGCCAATATGAACAGAGAAGTTTTTCTCGTTCGCATATCCATTTTTCTACTCTTTTGAATAGAAAAGATGCAATGCCAATTCTTAATTTATTCTAACGTTTTCTGCGATAGACACACGAAAGTTTTGTGCAGATCGGTGTTATTTTTCCATTTTAATCAGATTATTTTTTCGTGGAATTAAGTAACAGACAGAATTTTTTTAAAAAATGAGAATGTAACATTATTAAATTTGAAATCTTGTGATTAATTAAAATTTTCTGTCAAGAGAATCCTTAGAATGTTAGTGGAATACTTTCAAAGCTGAAATGTCAACTCTGCAGATAAGGAGTGATGTGACGGAAAGTTTCGTGGTTAAATAAATGACAAAAAGTACTGCTATATAGCAAAACTCATCTTTTTTGTGAAACGCTTTTGTATATGGGCCTCCAGAAAAAATTAAAAAAAAGAACAAACTAAAATTCCTGACGCAACATCATCTTCTAACTCGACGGGGAAGCTGGTCTTTAATCTGTCTTGTCTTTAACTTAGCTAGCCACAATTACTGACACAAACGTACCACATTATTCCTTAAACAAAACAAAAAAAAACGCATTCTTCCTTACCATTCTTACTACAGCAACCATAATACCTCATAGTCTCTATGTAGTCCTAACTAGTTCCCATATATGTTGTGTTCTGATTATTTTGGCGATCGTTCTTTGAGGTTGTAAAGGTGTCGGGCATTAACGGATAAAAACTACAAGTGTTGAATTGAAAGTAAAAGACAGACAAGAAAATTAATAAAGTAGATAAAGATTTTTATTCAATCGCGAACATTTTAAAAAATCATTAGACCCAAAGAAAGGCAAGAAAGCCACTGGGACGCAAGAGACTATTAAGTGTTAGAACAAATGAGAAAATCTTATATTTAGGACAATAAACGAACAGTAATTCAGAAGACAGAAGATATCGATTGACATTGCATTGAAACGTTTGAAGAAGAAAGTTGACTGGGAAACAAGAAGCTGGGAGAAAGATCCACAAGCGAGATGCACGTGAGAAGAAACTGTTAGCAAGGAACTTACGGTTATATCTAGCCATTTCAACAATAAAATAATGATACTTTTCCGTCGATCTAGTTAGTTAAGTGCCATACGTGATACACGCTTGGGCGATGATGTCTCTTTCGAGACATGACTGAGAAGGCAGAAGATTTTCCCGTAGTAGGTTGCAATTAGTTTCTGCGGTAGACTGACTGCCAACAAAGTCTACAGAACCCAGTCTGTCCTGTTATTTAATCCATAAATTGAGAGAAGAGACGGATTATTACCTTTAATCGAAGGTATTTGTGTGTAAGTGAATGCAACGAATTCAACTGAAATTTGAACTCGGCTCTTCAATTTCTCGTTGACTGCATCAAGACACACATCTAGTACGGAGATTAAATTTTTTAGGTTTAGTTACGATAGTAGAGAGTACCATCCGCCCTTTCATTGAATACTGCTACTATATCTGGTCGGATGCCCCTGCTATCCACCTAAGGGCCCTTGACAAAATCCAGTGGAGAATCTGTAATGTGATCGATCCCGACCTGACACAGTACACTTTCTCACCGGCGCAATGTGACTTCTCTGTGTCTCTTCTACAAATACTTTCACGGCTTCTGCTCCGATGAACTTAACTCAGCGGTACCCCTATCTATGAATTTTCTTCGAGCCACAAGATTAGCAACTAGGTCCCACTCTTTTACTGTGAAACCAATAAAATGTAAACACCAATTCTACTCCAACAGCTTCGTTTCTCGCACTTCCCATCTGTGGAATTCCCTTCCGTTTACTTGCTTCCCTCGACAGCTACAATCTCAAGGAGTTTAAGTGTGAAGACAATAGTCATCTCCTATCTTGCTAACTTGCATCCTCTCTCTCATGCTCCTTTCTCTGTCCACTCCACTCTCAGTATCTTACCCACTTCCTGACATGCCCTGTAATCTGTCACTCTTTATCATAACTTTCCTTCTATGTAACCCCATGCGAACCAATAGCAATAGACGACCTTGCTTGGGGCAATATGATTATAAAAAAATACAAAACTGCAGGACAAGACCAAAAGAGAAGTAGAGGAAGGCCGGTGTTCAATTTGTTTTAACTTAAATTTAGCTAGCTACGGTTACGTATCCAAACATACCACAGTATACTTTACAACAAAACAAAATATTTCTACTTACCATTTTGATTACAGCTGCCATAATACCAGAGTGGAAAAGTCATTAGAACAACTACCGTGAAAGTATTTATAGAAAAAGATGAGATAAGCTGCGTTTTTGTGGAGGTAAAAATGAGTGAAGCCGAGATGCCAAGTCAGGATCAATAACATTGCAGATGCTTCTTAGAATTTTAGAAATTTTTAGATTTGTATATATCAATTTCAACTGCAAGATTATGAAGCCCAGTCTTCAATCTAGTCAGTCAGTCAGTTAAGTGTCGTGCCTAATACACGCTTGGACGATCATGTCTTGAAAGAGACATGACTGACTAAACAGATGATTTTCCCGCAGTAGGTTGCCATTACTTTCTACAGTAGACTAGATGCCAACCAAAGCTATAGAACTCAATCTGTACTGCTATTTAACCCATTACTAATCGGAGAAGAGATGGATTTATACATTTTCCAAAGGTATTTGCGCGTAAGTGAATGCAACGAATTCAGATGGAAATTGAACTCGGATCTCTGGTTTCTCATTACGAGCCGATATCCATTGCTCCACAACTATTACTGTGCTTAAATTCATAGAGTCTAGGTTACATAGAAGAAAGTAACATTTATTTAGAAAATACCAAAATGTGGCAAAAAAGAGGAAAGCTGATCTTTAATCTGTCTTATCTTAAACTTAGCTAGCCACAATTACTGACAATCATACCCCAGTATTCCTTAATCCAACACATCACATTCTTTCTTACCATTCTTATTACAGCCACCAAAATACCTCTTGGTCTCTATGTAGTCCTAACCAGTTCCCAGATGTGCAATCTGTCTGTTGGAGTGGCGAATAAAAATCTCAATATAGTGGATAGTTCATCCGAACAGTTACGATGAACCTAATTCTACAAAAGACACACAGAATCTTCGTTACGACGATAGGAAAAGGACTGTTTTAGCATAGAGACTGTTCAATGTTAGTTCTAGAAAGAGGGTGTAAATTCAGTGCATGTTGTTATGATAGTCCCTATAAAAGGAAGAAAAGATTGTTGTTGAACTTCTGCTTCTAAGGTTAAGACTTTAATTATCTGGGATGCATTCTTAGCAACAGATTCTTTCACAACGTAACAGGGAAGAAGCTGTTTGGGTGAAACTCCCATCTTATCAACGGAATACGAAGAGAATAAAGATGAATATATACTTGTTCAAATTAATTGAAACAACTGCTTTAGTTTCCTTTCTTTCACCACACGGTCTGTTTTAGAGCCACTAAAGTGACAGGGTGTAATCGATTTCTAGTTTTTTCTGAGATTAAATCATTTGCAATGGTATACAGTAATATGAATCTATTTTACGTCCTTGTGCAAATTAATTGAAGCATTTTTTCTTTTAGCAAACGGTCAGTTTTAGTCCCACTAAAGTGACAGGGTGTAATCGATATCTATTTTTCCCCAGATTAGGTCATTTGTAGCGGTGTACAGTTATGTGAATCTATTTTACATCCTTGTGCAAATTAAATGAAACATTTTTTTTTCTTTTAGCATACGGTCAGTTTTAGTCCAGCTCAAGTTGCAGGGTGTAATCGATTTCTTTTTTCCAACCAGATTAATTCATTTGCAGTGGTGTGCAGTAATATGAATCTGTTTTAGAGATGTATGATGAATTTTTTTGGCCTTATAAAATATCGCGCTGTTCGTGGTTGCATCAGATTTTATTCCGCCCAGAGACTATTGTCTCGACTAATGTTAGGTGTTCTACGATCATTGTCTGTGATTGGCGTTCTTTCAAGGAACTGTACGAAAATTGTAACGCTGCACAAACCCACTGACACAACTTACAAAGAGATCACGGATATTGTTGGTGTCAGCCTTTCAACTGTCAGTTGTGTCATCAAGGCGAAGAAACAAACCGGATCCAATTGTCCAAAACGTAAAGAAAAATGCGGTCGGAATTAAAAAACAACGCCAAGAGACGACGTGTACGTGATCAGAAAAAGTGTGAAAGATCATAGAAACACATTATTCGTTTAGCTTCAATTCATTTACACAAAGCTTTAGATGCTGTGTAAGTGTCTTGACGGGTCCTCACAGTTGAGGTCTAGACTGGCGAACTAAGTAATGTCAGTCAGTCAGTTAAGTGCCATACGTGAAACACGCTTGGGCGATCATGTCTCGAAGAAGACATGACTGACTGGGCAGAATATTATCCCGCAGTAGGTTGCCACTGCTTTCTGTGGTAAACTGGCTGCCAGCCAAAGCTATAGAACTCAATCTTCCCTATTATTTAACCCATAACTGGAGGGAAGAGATGGATTAATACCTTTCCCAAGGGTAGTTACAAAAATTGTTTCCTGAAAGTAAGTGCAATTTCAAGGAAATGTAATGTCAACTTAGAATCGTCAGATCGAATATTTCATATAGAAAATTGTTCTGTTTCTTGATACTTTGCTTAGATTATAAAGTAGTAGGTTTCCATTTTTTTTCTGTGATAGACTGGTTGCTAACCAAGTATACAGAACCCAATCTCTGCTGTTATTCAATCCATAGCTGGAGGGAGAAGACCCTATAAAAATGAAGAAATGTTGGTGAGTAAAAGAGTGGGCATGTTCTGGGAGCGCTAATTTTAGCGTCCTACCTTGTGCTCGGGACTGTATGAAAGAGGGTATTCGCACTATGCACGTGCCCAGTTTTTTTATGCATGCCCAAAATCTGGAATAAGGTTTCTGTTATATATATAAGCATAAGGAGTGATGTGATCGCGGATATTCTAGCAGCCACATGAATGGGTTCTCCTGCTTGGGTGACATTGTGCTGAATCCGGTTTCGAGACATACGGTTTTCCCGGGCAGTATTACCTCCTTAATGCACTTGATGTAGCCCTCTGTATTAATTCCGAAGCACTGTGAGAAGATGAATGAAGGTATAACACCGCCATTACTATTGATCACTTCGAACTCCGTGACCTTGACTGAGTGTATCATCCGGCACTTTTCGAATCGTCCAGACTGTCCTCAGATTGACCAAACACTGTGAAATGTTGGTATTGAACCTTTCATCGCAAATGCTAAGCAATACAGGATGACTTTTTCAAATTCCTGGCTGAGTGAATTGTGTCATAGTGTTCTTTTTCTCACAGGCGCTGTCCAACTGAATCCGCTCTACTGTGTAGTTAGCAAAATCAAACACAAATATTGAAAATATAAAATGGCGATAATTTACCCTTCGCTTCCTGTATCTCGCTCTCGCTTTTCCTTCCAATTTCTTTCCAATAATCTCCTTCTTTTTTTTTTTCACTTGTTTCATTCCAATTCTTTTTTAACACTTTTGATTTTCCTCTATGTAATTTACCGTTTATTTCTTTTACTTTCTTTCGTTTTTCACATCAACACATCTCGTTTCCTCTCTACCGTTATTCACTTACGCACGTCTGTCTAATTTTACCTCATTCTCTCAAACAATAACCCTATTCTTCCTTCCTTTTCTCTTTATTCTTTTCCTCTTGCTTCATGCCTAAACATCTTACCTCTCTTTCATCTCTTTTCTTTAACTTCCTCGGTATTCAATTCCACTTCATTTTTTTTTTCTTATTTGCATTCTTTTCATTTGCCTTTTTTCAAAATACGATTTTTTTTTCTTACACTTTACTTTGTCTGTATCTGGCCACCATTATTAATTCCACGACATTCAATAAATGTTGCTCCTCCGGGAGAATAATCAACGTTTTACTTTCAACAGAATTCATAACACTTCATTTCTCTTGTAAATCGAATTTTCAATTCGAATACAAGAATTATTTATGAATGCCAACTTAAAAACAAGTGTATTTTTTATCATCGATGCCTTTCAAACATATTGTAGGTATTCAATGTTTGTCGCTGTTTTAGGAGTAATATTTTGATGACGTGATCTACAGAGAATTGCAAAAGGGAAAAAACCTTTGACGTATAAAACATCATTGTTTCCTTTTATGCTCGAAAGCCACATTACACCTTCAGTGCATCATATTGCAAAATACTTACCTGAGAGACATTCTATTTAAATGAACGTGAGCAAAAGTTAGATTGCGAAATGATAACGGTAATATTAGCTGTTACCTTACAAGGAAACATTCGGAGCACATTAACGTGATGCAACGGTGAGAACGCTTTCCTTGCAGATCAATTGCAACTGAGTAGCGGGTTTTGGTGCCCTAAATTGATGGTATTTTGTCATTTGCCTTTTGTCATATGTAAACTACGCTTATTAAAACAATCAGAACGTATATCGACTGCAAAGCATTTGCATACGGATAGAAAATAAATTCAGTTAAAGTACGAAAATACAAACGAGTGTGAGACAAAGATGAGTCTTCTCACCGGACTTATTGAGCCTGTAATGTAAATTGATTCTGAGAGAAGTTTGAGTTTTCTTTAACGGCATATCAATCTCTGTGGGTTATTTAAAGCCAAATATGTGCGTTGTGGTGCATTGGATATCGGCTCGGAACGAGAAATAGGGGAGAGCCGAGTTCGAATTCTAGCTGAATTCATTGCGTTCACTTACGCGCAAATACCCTTGGGAAAGGTATTAATCCGTCTATTCCTTCCAGTTATGGGTTAAATAACAGAACAGATTGGGTTCTATAGCCTTCGTCGGCAACTAGTCTACCGCAGAAAGCAATGGCAACCTACTGCGGGATAATCTTCTGCCCATTCAGTCATGTCTCTTTCGAGACATGATCGCCCAAGCGTGTATCACGTATGGCATTTAACTGACTGATATAGGTTTTTAAGGGTTTTTTTTAATGTTCAGTTATAGTGAGAAGGTTGATTTACTCAAATTTTTACAAAAACTTTTTTTAATTTAGCAAATTTTTATTTCATTTTAGAAAAGATGTCTTCTAGTTTTGTATTCAAAAATGTATTGCTGGAATTTTTTTTTACTTCAAAAATTTATTGTTGGTAATATTTTTCCATCAAAGAATGTATATTTTTCTAGCAAAGTCTATTTTTATACTTTCATAATGTTTTCACCCCAGTTTGGGGATTAACTATTTGCCCATAGCTGGGACCCTAACAGGTGCTACCTCTCCGGGTCAGGGTGGACCTGGGAACCACAAAAATTAAGTGGCGGTTCAATGCTTCTCACAACCTCCCAATCAGAGGCCTTGCTGTCGGATGCAGTTTACCGTCAAACCCAGGACAGGATTCTCAGAGAAATCCTGCCATGATTTATTATTGGCTGCCACAGTTTTAACAATATCCGATATGAAAATATGTGTTGATAGCAGCGACAAAAATGAAAGTACGTAAGGCTGTGAAGGAAAGTGAGATTATTGCTTTTTTTTCACAAAGCACTTTGATTATAATCTGTTTTAAAAGATCATTTGACGGCCACAACTCTAAAAATACAACATACGCAGATGACACAGTGATGATAGCAGGCACGAAAAGAAAAGTAAAAAAAAAAGGAGTGAAATACAACGAGAAGAAATTAAGCATCAATTGCAAAATAGAATGCATGAATTTCAGCAAAAAGGAACCGACCAATATGCAAATTAGAAACTTAAGATGCCAATGAAAAATCAGTAGTGCAGAGTTCGAATTCAAGTCGAATTCGTTTCATTAACATGCGCACAAATACCCTTGTGAAATGTTTTAGCCATTCTCTTCTCCTTCAAGCTATGGGTTAAATAGTAGCATAGGGTGGGTTTGTATACTTGGTTGGCAAATAGTTCACCGCAGAGAGAAATGGCAACCTACTACAGGAATTTTTTTCTAAATCTAAGTAAAGTTTAAAGAAACAGAAAACTTCGTATATGAAATTGTCAATCTGACGATACTAAGTTGACATTACATTTTAGTAAATATATTTAGCATTAAAGGATTACAGATTTAATATTAAGTTCCTTCCGGACGTGGACCAGAATCCTCAAATTTCATTATTATCTATGTATTGCCAAGCATGATATAGTATTGAGAAAGATAGTTGCTTAACCCTCTAGGGCCATTCGTATCATAAAGTGGGGGATCAGTTCTATATTGTTATGAAGTAATAAACAGATCCCCCACTAATTACTACTTAACTCTCTAGGGCCATTCGTATCATATTTGATACAGTATGAAAACAAGCCTTGAAAGAAATATTTTCCTGAAAAATTTTTTAAGAGAAATATTTTATAAATTTCAAATGAAAGCAGTACTGACTGCTCAGTCAATGAATACCAAATGTTTCCTTATAGGGAAATACCAAATGTTTCCTTATAGGGAAATACTGTATCAAATATGATACGAATGACCCTAGAGGGTTAAGTAGTAATTAGTGGGGGATCTGTTTATTACTTCATAACAATATAGAACTGATCCCCCACTTTATGATACGAATGGCCCTAGAGGGTTAAACGACGTTTGTTATAAAGCGAATAATGAAAGAAAGGAAAACAAATTAACCACAACTACGTAGAGAAGTCAGTCAGTTAAGTGCCATATGTAACACAGGCTTTGGGTGATCATGTCTCGAAAGAGACATGACTGACTGGGCAGAAGATTATCCCGCATTAGGTTGCCATTGCTTTCTGCAGTAGACCGGTTGCAATCCAAGGCTATAGAACCCAATCTGTCCTGTTATTTAACCCATAACTGGAAGGAATAGACGGATTAATACCTTTCCCAAGGGTATTTGCGCGTAAGTGAATACAATGAATTCAACTGGAATTTGAACTCGAATCCCCGATTTTTCGTTCCGACTCGATATCCACTGCACCACAACGCACATTTTCTCTGGTTTCTAAATTGTATTCATTTCTTTACCGGCTTAGGAGAATTATGCGGTTTAGCATATGCGCTAATTCCTTAAGTTTTCTTACTTTCCAATGATGTTTTCCGTCTATCATTGCAACTTTATCCCATATGAAGGGAGACGATAATCTCCTTTTCCCCCCTCTATATGGTCACCTACGCCTGGTTTTTCTATTCCTCTCCCTGTGTTATGGTTTTACGGTGTTCATGTAGTCCTATCTTAAGGTGTGATCAGTTTCTTCACAAGGTGACATATACAAAGTCCTTATTGATATTCTCTTCTATGGGATGTCTTACTCGGAAGGTATATCTACGAAGTGTTTAACCACATTTGACGGTCTGCTAATGTTAAATTGTTGTGGAGTAGTTTTCGCACTGAAGGTTTCAATCGTGCTATGTCGGTTGCTAACACGATTAAACGTACCCAAAATGTTAGGAACTTGGTAATCTTCCACTGAAAGCTGACTCCTTAGTATTCGGCTAACTGCCGACTAATATCAACTGCCCAGTAGTTCTACTGAATTCCAATAGAAGTCTAAAGAACTTTTATGAACTTCCCAAGAACTTCCTGCTAACTTTTATTAATATAGGAGGGAGAGTCCATTATCTGAGGAATAGGTGTGTTTCAGCATAACACTTTCTTTCCTTCTTTCTTTCTGTTGTGGAGTAGTTTTTGCACTGAAGGTTATAATCGTGCTATGTCGGTTGCTAATCGACTTAACGTACCCAAAATGTTAGGAACTTGGTAATCTTCCACTGAAAGCTGACTCCTTAGTATTCGGCTAACTGCCGACTAATATCAACTGCCTAGTAGTTCTACTGAACTCCAGTAGAAGTCTAAAGAACTCATATGAACTTTCCGTTAATACTTAATTAATATAGGAGGGAAAGTCCATTATCTGAGGAATAGGGGTGTTTCCCCATAACCTATATTAACACAGATCTTTTGAATTTTTACCGATAATCTCTTAATATAGCCAGACAGATGCTGTTTTTGAGTGTTGCTATCTTCCTGCAACATTCTATCCCAGTTTGTCGAAGCTGCTGTCATGTACCAAGGGTAGTTGTTATGTTGTAGGTCACTACTATATTGATCATTCATTGCTCATATATCTCTGAGTCGCCAATTATGACTTTTGCTCGATGTTGTAAGCACAGAACAATCCCTTTCTTTTCAATGTATGCGTGGTGGGCGTTAAAGTTGACGTATTTTCCGGTGTATGTCAGCTTGTGTTATACAGATGTCCTGAACCGATGCTCTATTCGACATATTAGTTCATCCGGTAATGCCAATTTCTTGTTGTTTTCTTTCTTCTTTGTGAACTGCATCGATGATCTTATTGAATTCACATGGTCCAGTAGTGGCTGGTCCTCGTCCTGGTCAGGCTAGTGTATGAAGGTGTTATCTACGCATCTCGGCCATAGAGTTGGCTCTCTTGATGTAGATTCTAAAGACATCTCTTCGAAGTATTCTATGTATATGTTAGTCATTGCTAGTGATAATTATGAGCCCATTACTAAGCATTCATTTAGTTGCTATATATCTGCTCTAATCCCAAAGAGTATTGTTTACGTACAGATTGCCTTCATCTTCATCAGGTTTTCTCTTGTCATACTGGTACGTTCTCTTAGGCATGAGTCCGATGCCAATATGTCCTGACTACAGATAGTACTTCTCTGTGAGTACCTTGGTGAAAAAACTCACATCGTCCAAGTTCACCATCTGGTTGGATAATCTTTGATAATTTCTATAGAATGAGTAGAGTTTTGAACATATGATAGTGACTTTGCATTTAATAGTTCAGTTGTATCTACTCAGAGGGTAGCACATAGTGATTTGTCAGTTGAATGAAATACTCTATTTGCGGATTTTTTGAAGACCGTATATGTGAGGTACCTTGTTGTAACGTTGAGACAATTGCCTATACGGCTTAAGTAGAAGTTGGTCCTTGTTCTTTTTCAGGATCTGCGACAGTTGTCATTCTGTCTACAATGTTGGGTCATTATTTATCTAAACTTATTAATAAGTGGAACTTTGTCTCTCTGTGTGTATGTGTGTGTGTCTGTGAATGTGTGTCACTGTGTGTGTGTGTGTGTGTGGGTCCGATACCTATTGACTCCGAAACGGCTGAACCGATTTTCTTGAAAATTTACACAGTTGTACTATAAGCGTCTGTGAGTGTTCTTAGCCAGGTTTTGTGTCGAGGTACCCTCGATAAATATCGAAAATCAATAAGAAGGAGTGGTCCGATTTTAATCAAATTTGATACACTCATAGACAAAGACATAAGAAACGATATTCAGAAGTTTCAAGGTTACAGTTCTTACAATAGTGCAGAACATCGATAACATATATATATATATATATATATATATATATATATATATATATATATATATAAGGCAAGATGTTTGTGTGTGTGGGTGTCAGTTTATCTGCCTGTATGTTTGTATTCTTTCAGCCCTTTTATTTTAGTTTTTGCATTGGATGTGGCTCTAAGTAGGTATAATTGTAGTTCTTAGTCTCAGCCATGATACCATTTACTCAGAGGACTTATTTAGCCTTCAAAATTCAGTTTACGACAAAAAAACTTATTTGATATCGATACCAGGAAATCAAAATTTGAATTACATCCATTCATTTTTCTTTCAATCTACGGTTTCGCTTTAACTGGAAACAACTATTGCTTTTTAGTCTTTCGTGCCAACGTCCAAAGAGTCTGAGCTCCAGGACCATGGATTAGTTTTAAATCTTTTATTACACTCGAGCAACGCCGGGTTATACTGCTAGTTTTACTACAGTTGCTATTTCTAATGAAGTCTTCTTCATTACAAATGTTAGTGAGATATAGACAGATATTATAAACAATGCCAAATTATGCAAGGCTATTTTCATCTCATGTTATGAACTGAACTCATTTTCTCTAGGGTGTAGAATATCTGTGTTATCATCGGACTTTGAGGTATCATTTCAAAGTTGAAGAAATCTCGTTTGAAACGTAAATAGTAGCGGTGGGGATTGGGGACATATTTTGTATCGTATGTTGCCATCTTATCAAACGATATGAAATTTCCATTATAAAAATGTCAGGCTCTGAAGGTAAAGGTTTTGTCGATGTCATCAGAGAAAAACTCGTCTGTTGCTGGAAGCAAGAAGCAGAATCATCAGTCTCCTTTGCTTATTAATAATTCGATAAGAAATCTCTCTCTCTCCCACCTCTCTTTCTCATTCAGTCTCTCCCTATCTCCCACACACTATTTATTTCTATCCTTTACACATGCGCACACACTCTATCTCACTCGCTTTCTTTAAAACTCTCACGCACTAACCCACTCACCCACTTTCTCACTCACTCTTTTTCACTGATTCAATCTCTTCCTCTCCCTCACTCCCTCCCCTTCACACATATTTACTCTCTTTGTATCTCACACACATTTACTCTCTCTGTATCTCACACACATACATTCACTCTCTCTATCGCTCTATCTCGCACAAACATTCTTTTCCACTCACTCTCCTTTTCCCAATATCTCTTCCACTTTCACTCCCTTTATCTCTCTCTCAGTCAAAAGAATTTTTTTGAATTGTCGGTTTTATTGAATCCATGCGGACATATGATTGCAGTGGCTGAATCAATGAGATTACGCGGATGTGTCCGCACGAGATGTCAACGAGAACTGCGTTATTTTTGTTTGTTTGTTTGTTTGTTTGTTTGTTTTTTATGTTAACGCAACATCTGCTTTTGAGCACCTACTTCAACCTTCTGTACGAATCTATTGAGCCGGGGGTCTGTAAGTAACGATTTCAAAAGTTTTCGAATCTATTTTTTTTTTTATTCTTTCATTCTAAGATTGAAATATCGCAGAAATGACCTTTCACATTCTGTCGTATGTAAACGGAAGGGGAAAATATACATACATTTATGCTGATACGTGTTATATATATATATATATATATATATATATATATCCAGGTAAAGAGGACTCAAGGTATTACGATTTTGAGTTCTCTGGCATTTAATTTTTTTTTAAAGTGCCCAATACAATAAATATTGTAGAGCATAATATAATTAAATTTGTTATACAATTAAAAATTAAAAATACATTGCGACACGGAAATGTCTATGTTTCGAGATTTCTATCTCGTCAGCAGGCAATGTCAGATGTTAGTTGTGAAAATGATTTTCATTTATCGTACTGAGCACTTGTGAAAATGATTTTCATTTTAAATGAAAATCGTTTTCACAACTAACATCTGACATTGCCTGATGACGAGATTGAAATCTCGAAACATAGACATTTCTGTGTCGCAATGTATTTTTAATTTTTAATTGTATAACAAATTTATATATATATATATATATATATATATATATATATATATATATATATGTTGCAAGTTCACTTGTGTCCAAGCATGACTATTTTGATTTTGATATAAAGATTTTTATGGATGACAAGTCTCTAGTTGGTGTCGTGTAAGATGAATTAAAGTATTTTTTCAATTAGTTCTTGCATTGATTTACACTTATACTTACAGATCGTACATGTGTGTCTACTGGATACCACTGGTCAATCTTTGTATTTTGACTTAAAATATCGAGTTAGACCACTAGCATTCTTATACAGCTACCCCTAGAAATTTCGAAAGAAATCATTCTGATTCCTATGTCTAGTAGCATTATGTCCCCCTACTATCATGAGATCTCATATGACTGAACAAACCTGCCTTTGACAGACAGATTTGGCTGCAAATTTCACTCGTTAACTCTTCTTTGGATCCCCTTATTTGGATTAGTGTTACATCTTTCATATACTTGGCAGCGTGATTAACTTTAAATATATATTCAAGTTGGGAAATCAGCCGATCATGTTATGGTTTCAAACGTTTTGATCTCGTCGGGCAATTTTAATTGAATGGTTGCTTGACAGTTAATGCTTTTATAAGTTCATAACCGGAAGGTCAAAATAAGGGAGTGGTTTGTTATTGGAAATCCTTTAATCTGGGTTTGTACGAAATTAAAATATTTTCTAATGTGTCAACTTCCAGACATTATTTTGAACCTTTTATTTCGAAGCATTTGTCGTTCTGGAAATAATACTTTTCTTCTTGGCACAATCTACAGATATCACCACTGTGGCAAGATTTGGCTTTTTTAAATGTTTCCCCGCTAAGCGAGATCTCCCATTTTTTTCTTTTAATTTTCATACGTAGTCGACTAGTTTGGTGCTAGTTTTAACTTTTTTCTAATTTGAATGCTGACTTGTGATTAATCCATCGTGTTGTAAAATTACCTTCATTACTTCCTAAGTATATTTTATTTTCAACTTCTGCTTTGTAGATAACCCCTTCAGTTTTACAAACTTCTTCAAGCGGACATTTGTTTTTGTCTCCGCACTGACATTTTTCATTAACGGTATTCTTCTGCCCCTTATTTTTAAATTTTTGGCATTTTGTCTCCTTAAGTGATTTTCTAAATTGGAAGTAAAGCTGTAACTTAATTATAACTGTATTTCTATTAAATGTCTTATGCAGTTTGGAGCTTTTAAGGAAGTGTTTTTTTTAATTGTGTCACCACAAGCAAGGCATTCCACTGCCACTATAGCGCAGGGGGATATATAGAGCGATTGGGTATGGGAAATGTTAGAAGGAGGGTGGTAGACGACCTATGATGTACATAGGGAGAGAGTTGGAGAGAGTGGGCGTGAGTTAGTGTGTTAGGAGGTGTCTATTGACCTTACATTTAAACTCCTGGAGGTTGTAGCCGTCGGAGAGCAAGCATGCGGTAGGGAATTCCACAGTCCGAGGAAAGAAGCTGTTGGAGTAGAAATTGCGGTTACATTTCATCGGTTTCACTGTAAAAGGGTGGGACCTAGTTGCCACGAATTATGAAATTATTTTCTTATTTTGGATTTTACTTCTAAATTAAAAGGTGTGTTAAATCAAATGCTATTTCGTTTTCTCATATACTTTTTGCGCGCGCGCGCGTGTGTGTGTGTGTGTGTGTGTGTGTGTGTGTGTGTGTGTGTGTGTGCGCGTGTGTGTGTGTGTGTGTTGGAGCGGGGTAACTGTGAAGCAATCAGTCAATAAAATCGTCTAACAAGACCGAAAAGACCGAAACGATGATTAATCGGCTAATCGGCTGATCTCCCCAACGTAAAATATCTAAAATCTCTACACGTTAAAGAATTATTTTTCTTTCAAGCATGTATTGAGTACTTTCTAATAGAACTATTTACTGGTCTAATTTAAATCTAACTAAAATCGGACCTATAACTGTATAGTAAATATATATAAGTATATATATATATATATTTATCATTTCACCCCGAGCAAGGTGGAAACGCCACTGATGTGCAGGGGGCTACATAAATGTAAAAAGATTAATTAGAAAAGAGTGAGGAGTACAAACTAGTTAGAAAGGAACAATAGAAAGCTGAGAAAGCAGGTGCGATGACAGATACATAGGTGGAGAGAAAGGGAAGGTTATACAGGGGAGGGGAGAGAGCTAGAGGCCAGTGGTTAGTAGATGAGTATTGACTTTGCATTTAAATTTCTGGAGGTTGTAGCCGTCAGGAAAGCAAGAATACGGGAGTGAGTTCCACAGGCGGGAAGTGCGAGAGAGGAAGCTGCAGGAGTAGAATTGTCGTCTGCATTTGGCTAACCTGATTGTGAATGGGTGGGACCCAGTTGCCAGTCTGGTTGCACGGGTAAATTGTTTAATTGTGATAATGTTTAGCGCCAGGCTTGTTATTTTTCGGTGGCTTTACTGATCTAAACTTATTTATAAATATGTGTGTGTATGTGTGTCTGTGTATCCGTTACCTATAAAGTCCAAAACGGCCCAACCGATTTTCTTGAAAATTTACACAGTTGTACTATAAGCGTCTGCGAGGGTTCTTAGCTAAGTTTTGTGTCGAGATACCCCCGATAAATATCGAAAATCGATAATCGAAAAAATCGGGTTATAGAAAGAGTGGTCCGATTTTAGTCAAATTTCATACACTCATAGACAAAGACATAAGATAGGATATTCAGAATTTTCAAGATTGCAGTTCTTACAATAGTGCAGAAAATTTGATATCAATACCAGGAAATCAAAATTTGACTGACATCCATTCATTTTTCTTTCAGTCTACGGTTTCGCTTTAACTGGAAACAACTATTGCATTTCAGTCTTTCGTGCCAACTTCCAAAGAGTCTGAGCTCCAGGACCATGGATTTGTTTTAAAGTTTTCATTACACCCGACCAACGCCGGGCCATACTGCTAGTTAAATTATTAGTATGGAGTTTCATTTCTTTCCATTTATTAAATGTACAATTTAATTTAGTTTAAACCGAAACCTTTTTGCTTCCCTGTCACCAACGAGTTTCAAAAGGTTCAGTAAAATATCAATGCTTATCTTGTGTCGTCCTGATTGCCGTTCTTTTATTGTCCTTTCTATCCACTAACGTCTTTCTCATTGTTTTTCACTCTAATAAAACCATTTCGTTTTAGTACTACAAACATTAAACGTAAAAAGATGAAGAAGGATACTGAGAAAACTATCGGCGTAACATGTGAAGGAAATAAGAAAAAAAAGCATACTTATAGCTTGAATCTGAAAAAGGCAGTTGAAATTTCTACGACACATAATGAGGAAAGAGGACTTTGAAAATTTGACATCGACAAGACCTATTGAAAATAGGTCGGATAGAGAAATACAGTGAGTAACATAAGAATTTATGTCAGAAGAACTTAAAAAAAAAATAAGTGGGGAAAAAAGATTGCTTCGAGATGACAAGGATATGAAGTTGTGGAGAGCTATGATCACTCACACCCTGAAAGGAAAAAAATATTATAAAAGAAAAATATAAGGCTGTAAAATGAAGAATCCTTTTAAAAGAACTCAAGTCGATGATGTATTTAAGAAAATGAATAAGTTAATTAATAGAAAAATGTGTGAAGACATGTTACTTTTCTTTCTTTTTTTATCATATCACCCCGAGCAAGGCGGTAACGCCACTGATGTGCAGGGGGCTACGTAAGAGTAAAAAGATTGGAAATGAGAAAGCCGGAAATCACATTCTAAACAGGGAACAAGAGATGAGTCTCTACACCTGTTCAATAAACGTGGATGGAGTGTCAAACCGGGCGATAGTTTAGTCTATCTACGCCAATTGAAAAAATAAAACAGAAAAGAGTGAAAAGATTGGAAAAGAAAAAGCCGGAAACCACATTCTAAACAGGGAGCAAGGGATGAGCCTCTACACCTGTTCAATAAACGTGGGTGGAGTGTCAAACCGGGCGATAGTTTAGTCTATCTACTCCAAATGAAAATCATAAAACAGAAAAGAGTGAAAAGATTGGAAAAGAAAAAGCCGGAAACCACATCCTAAACAGGAAACAAGGGATGAGCCTCTACACCTGTTCAATAGACGTGGGTGGAGTGTGAACCGGGCGATAGTTTAGTCTATCTGCTCCAATTCTTTTTCATATTGCTTGCATAAAATGCCATCGTTTCTATCAATCGACACCATTAAACTTTTAAAAAATAGCTCAATTTTTATTCTTCTTTGTTAAAGCTATTCCGTGTATTTGATATTTGATATTTATTAATAATCTAAATTTAAAAGATAATCCCGTAAAAATTGTCTAAATATATATTTCAAATTGGAAAAATTCTAAACATTTAAAATTGGAAAAATTCTAAACATTTAAAAAATTTCCCAAGAAATTCTGACTTCCTTTTTCAATTCCCCAAAGCAATTTCTGATTCTTTTATCAAGTGAAAAGAGAAGAGTGAACTAATATTAAATAAATTATAATGACGGGTTGCGAGTGCAAGACTTGTATTCGATTTTGTTGTTTTGTCATTAAATTTTCCATTTACTCTGCGTCTCTTATCACGACAGAAAGAAAGAAACAAAGAAGGAAACAAAGAAACAAACAAACAAACAGACAAACGAACGAACTAATATTTATCGGGAAAAAGACTGGCAATGAAAAGAGACTGGCAGAGAAAAACAAAATGACTACTTGATAAAAAAGAAAGAAAGGAAAAAAGAGAAGAGACATATATATAGTGTGTGCATCGAGGCAGCAGATAATTTTCTAAACGTATATTGTTAAATATAACAAATAATAAATGTCTATTATGTTTAATCATGAGACGTTCTAAAAATCGTATTTTGGCTTCAATTACAGGTGAAAATATGATTCTGTTAACATTTCGGTCTCTCATGTGGGGTGACGTCATAGAACAAATTACGTCTGCTATTCGGCGATTGTTATCGTCACATAGCAATGTTTTATGTCAACACAAGATAATATCATCTTTAATGGTGAATGTGTTTATGTTAACGTCTCTGTAACCTCTCTGAATATGGCTCATGTGAGCCGAAAGCTTAGAACCAGCAAAATAAAAAAATATTCAAATATTGGACAATTTTTGTCTTTATTTTCACCTGAAATTAAAACCAAAATACGATGTTTAGAACGGCTCATGATTAACATAATAGACATTCATTGTTATATTTAACAATAGATGTTTAGAAAAAATATATTTATAGGAAGAGACTGGCAAAGAAAAGAATGCAGTGGAATGAACAATAGATAGATAGAAACAGATAAACCGATTGAATGATTCATAAAAAGAAACAGGTTGTGAGGGGAAGATAGATAGATAGATAGATAGATAGATAGATAGATAGATAGATAATGCTAAAAAAACACCAGGCACAGAGAAAATTGCCCGGATTTATTAGTTGACAATGTGATGACGTCATCAGTGTCATCCGTTGCCAGAAACTATGATTTTTGCGGATTTTTGCGGCTATTCCAATGGAAATTAGGCACAGAACGTGAACGAAAGCAGGAAATCGGGTTCGGACTTTCTGAGTATAACCAGTCTTTTCTCCCAAAATTAATAAATAAACAAACAAATAGATTCGGATGTTTTCTTTCTTTTTCTTCCTTTCTTTCTTTCTTTCTTTCTTTCTTTCTTTCTTTCTTTCTTCGTGAATTGTTTAGTTTGATTTCTGACGAAGACATTTTTCCTTGCCCGGATTTTCACTATGATTGCACGGATTGGCCCGGACCCGTGACCGGTGTGCCCGGTAGTCAGATATGTCCATAGATAGATAGATAGATAGATAGATAGATAGATAGATAGATAGAAACATGTCTATATACATACGAACATAACTAGGTAAATAGATTGTTTACCGGCATATGGATCTCTATCGGTTATTTAATGCCGAAATTTAAATATTTTTTACGAAGTTTTGAAATTATTTTTTTGGTACAAGGTGAGGACTCATATCTTTCCCAAAGGTATTTGGGCATAAGTGAATATAACGAACGCAACATGAATTAGAACTCAGCACTTAGATTAATAACTCTGCGCCAATATCCATTACACCACATATTCAAATATACAGCACCTGGTATTCTCACGCGGTTACCCATCTAGTTTATGATCAGGCATGATATTGCTTAACCTCGATTATGAAGTGTTGGAAAGAATGGCAACGAAAAGAAAATTAATAGTGAGCATCAAGAAGAGACAACTAAATTCCTGGGACATGCAATGAGGAAGGAGAGTTTGGAGAACCTGATACTAACAGGCCAGATAGAGGAAAAAAGGGACAAGGGAAAGCAGCGGACAACATATTTGAAGGGCCTGACCAGGTGGATAACCGAACGGGAGTTGCGTGGTGTAACAGGAGAAAGCGTGTTAAGAGCCACCAGCGATAGGGTGATGTGGAGAGCCATGATCGCCTACGTCCTGAAAAACACAGCACATAGAAGAAGATGGTCGTAAGCAAAAACGAAAGAAAAAATGAAATAATAAAAGCATAGACAGATAGATATGAAAAGACCTTAAATAGTTATATAGATATTTAACAGATTCATAACGATATGAAGAAAATTTACAGATAGATAGATAGATAGATAGATATGAACAGGCTGGGATAGATAGATAGATAGATAGATAGATAGATAGATAGATAGATAGATAGATATGAACAGGCTGAGATAGATAGATAGATAGATAGATAGATAGATAGATAGATATGAACAGACTCAGATAGATAGATAGATAGATAGATAGATATAGAACAGACTCAGATAGATAGATAGATAGATAGATAGATAGATAGATAGATATGAACAGACTCAGATAGATAGATAGATAGATAGATAGATAGATATGAACAGACCCAGATAGATAGATAGATAGATAGATAGATAGATAGATAGATAGATAGATAGATAGGATAGATAGATATGAACAGGTGAGATAGATAGATAGATAGATAGATAGATAGATAGATAGATAGATAGATAGATAGATCAGACTCAGATAGATAGATAGATAGATAGATAGATAGATAGATAGATAGATTATAGGAACAGAAATGGCCGACCGACATGAACAGAAAAGTTTTCTCGTTTGCTTATTCATTTTCCTACTGTTTGAAATAGAAAATATACGATGCCATATTTACAGCAAGAGAGGGAGAAAAAATAGTAGTTTCTTTTCCTGATTGAATATATAAAATAATTTGTTTGTTCACCCGTGGCCGAAAATGAAACCTATGACTCGTGTGATCGTCTCCTTTCTTTGAATTTTTTCCGATTCACTGAATTCATCCCCTTGTGCGCCTAAACACAATATTTATTTGTTCGGGTCTTCGAGTTCATTTGTAATCACAATAAAAGAGGATGGCGACAAACGACCGATTCACAACGCATGAAAAACAAGAGTGAGTAACCTATGAAAGCTTTTGCAAATGTGTGGCAGAAGAACTTCGAAAGATGGTAAGGTGGGAAAACATTGTTTCGTGATGACAAGGATAGGAATTTGTGGAGGGCTATGATCACTCACATCCTGAACGTACAAAATATTACAAGAGAAAAATCCAAGGCAGTAAAATGAAGAATTGTTTTCAATGATCGGTTTAGATAGTTAAAAAAAAACTCAAGTCGATGATATATTTAAGAAAATGAAAAAGTTAATTTATAGAAAAATGGTGACAAACAACTGATTCACAGAGCATGCGCACAGGCATTTCCCATTATTAAAATATTTACTCATTTTTTTTTAATGTTGCAACAATAGAAAACACTTACCCGAAATAATATAAAAACAACACAACACTGCACAGTTATTCACTGATTGTTGAAACAAGATTGAAATTAAATTTACAGCAGATATATATATATATATATATATACTAGCAGTATAGCCCGGCGTTGCTCGGATGTAATGAAAGCTTTAAAACTAATCCATGTTCCTGGAGCTCAGACTCTTTGGACGTTGACACGAAAGACTAAAAAGCAACAGTTGTTTCCAGTTAAAGCGAAACCGTAGACTGAAAGAAAAATGAATGGATGTAAGTCAAATTTTGATTTCCTGCTATCGATATCAAATAAATTTTTTCGTCGTAAACTGAATTTTGAAGGCTAAATAAGTCCTCTGAGTAAATGGTATCATAGCTGTGACTAAGAAGTACAATAATACCTACTTAGAGCCAAGCCAGAAGCAAAAATTAAAATAAAAGGACTGAAAAAATACAGACATAGAGGCAGATAAAAAGACACACACACAAACATCTTGCCTTATATATATATATATATATATATATATATATTATCGATTTTCTGCACTATTGTAAGAACTGCAACCTTGAAACATCTGAATATCGTTTCTTATGTCTTTGTCTATGAGTATATCAAATTTGATTAAAATCGGACCACTCCTTCTATAAGTCGATTTTTCGATTATCGATTTTTGGTATTTATCGGGGGTACCTCGACACAAAACCTAGCTAAGAACACTCGCAAATGCTTATAGTACAACTGTGTAAATTTTCAAGAAAATCGGTTTAGCCGTTTCGAAGTCTATAGGTAACGGACACACACACACACACACACACAGACACACACACACACACACACACACACAGACAAAGTTTCATTTATAAATAAGTTTAGATAGATTTGATTTAGATATTACGGAGATTAACGAAACTGGTTATAAACAACCGACAATTTGAAATGATTTGTTTTTGATCGATACTCGTATTTAAGTAGATATTCTGTTTATAATCAAACAGTATTATATATTTATTTCTACCGGCCTGATTATTTACACATATTTTCGTAACAAAAATTATCATAAATAACCAGGTGAGTAGAAATAAATATATAATACTGTTTGATTATAAACAGAATAAATACTTAGATACGAGTATAAATAAAAAATAATGTTCAAACACATCGTTTCAAAATGTCGGTTGTTTATAACCAGTTTCGTTAATATTCGTTAATTTCCGTATCGTTTACATTTTTTGACATTACGATACATTTCAGAGCAGAGATGGTTATTACGATGAATTCGAAAATTGTATGATAGGCTTAATTTGACTTCGTTTAGACTAATCGTCATTCGTGGTCGAGAGGTCTAAGACGCGCCAGATAACATGGTAGCTTCCCCTATGTTTTGAAGGTTTGAATCCTACCGAATGACACACATTTTCGTAACAATTTTTTTTGTGTGTGTTAACATACCGTTATTAGAACAATTCATAAACAAATGATTTTCTTTTAAAAATCAACCATTTTCATAGGAGAGAAAATATCTTAATAAAATTGCAACTTAAAGGACATTATTTTGTGCCCATTGATTTCTATATAAATACTATCTTTTATTTCTTTTTGTATTGATTTATTCACAAAAATCTGAGTATGTTCAAGACAATTATCAAAATCATCTACGTGCCATGTCCCTTCAGGACATTGGAAATCATGGAACTTCACAATTTTTCCTTTGTAACTCTTAATAAACTTTGTCTTTGTTATCTTTAATAAACTTTGTTTTGTCATCCATTTACACAAGCTCATTAGGCAGGTTATGCACCATTTACCTCCGTCTCTCTTCAATATATTCTGTGAGTTAAATTTTCCAAATCATTTTTCCTCATTATGCATCTACTTCTTTATGTGCTGTGTTTTTTTAAAAATGTAGACGACTATGGACTTCCACTTACACCTGACCCTTGTCGCTCTTAATATATTTTTTCTCTTGGTATCTCTCCCAAATCCCTCTCCGCTATTCATTTGCTCAAGGCCAAGAAATATGTCTCGCACTGCTTTCCCCTGTCTTCTTTTCCCCTCTATCCGTCCTGTGAGTATTAGATTCTCCAAGCCCTCCTTACTCATTACGTGTCCCAGATACCTCAGCTGTTTCTTCCTGATGGCAGGTATGAGTTTCCTTTATTTGCTCAAGCCCAAGAAATATGTATCGCGCTGCTTTCCCCTGTCTTCTTTTCCCCTCGATCCTTCCTGTGAGTATTAGATTCTCCAAGCCCTCCTTCCTCATTACGTGTCCCAGATACCTCAGCTGTTTCTTCCTGATGACAGGTATGAGTTTTCTTCATTTGCTCAAGCCCAAGAAATATGTATCGCGCTGCTTTCCTCTGTCTTCTTTTCCCCTCTATCCGTCCTGTGAGTATTAGATTCTCCAAGCCCTCCTTCCTCATTACGTGTCCCAGATACCTCAGCTGTTTCTTCCTGATGGCAGGTATGAGTTTTCTTCATTTGCTCAAGCCCAAGAAATATGTATCGCGCTGCTTTCCTCTGTCTTCTTTTCCCCTCTATCCGTCCTGTGAGTATTAGATTCTCCAAGCCCTCCTTCCTCATTACGTGTCCCAGATACCTCAGCTGTTTCTTCCTGATGGCAGGTATGAGTTTTCTTCATTTGCTCAAGCCCAAGAAATATGTATCGCGCTGCTTTCCTCTGTCTTCTTTTCCCCTCTATCCGTCCTGTGAGTATTAGATTCTCCAAGCCCTCCTTACTCATTACGTGTCCCAGATACCTCAGCTGTTTCTTCCTGATGGCAGGTATGAGTTTTCTTCATTTGCTCAAGCCCAAGAAATATGTATCGCGCTGCTTTCCTCTGTCTTCTTTTCCCCTCTATCAGTCCTGTGAGTATTAGATTCTCCAAGCCCTCCTTACTCATTACGTGTCCCAGATACCTCAGCTGTTTCTTCCTGATGGCAGGTATGAGTTTTCTTCATTTGCTCAAGCCCAAGAAATATGTATCGCGCTGCTTTCCTCTGTCTTCTTTTCCCCTCTATCCGTCCTGTGAGTATTAGATTCTCCAAGCCCTCCTTCCTCATTACGTGTCCCAGATACCTCAGCCGTATTTTCCTGATGTCAGGTATGAGTTTTCTTCTTGTTTGTATCCTCTCCAGCACGCTGTTGCTCACGTGCTCGGTCCGTTAGATCTTCAGCATCCCTGTGTAGAATATTAATTAATAATTTTGAAGTTTATTAAATTTACTTTTTAATCTTGTTGTTTTTTAATAGAAATGCCCAGATGAAGAAGATGCAAAAAAAAAAAAAATTTTTAAGTTAATGATGTCAATTCTTCGCGTAATGAATCAGACAGTTTTAGAATATGTTTACTAATCTCACATAGACGAAGCCTTTTTAACTAATCTATCGTCTATTTTGAAATCAGTACTGGCCAAAGATAGATTACAGATTAATTAAAAATTAATAAGGAAAAAAAAGGCTTCTTCTAAGAAATTCGAATGAGGTTGTTGATTTTGTTAATATCCTGCCTTTATCCAAGAACGTCTTTGAATATTAAAAACTAGAATACAGATACATAACAGTCTGCAAGAACGGCCACGCCAATGAAAAAGCATATTCTGTTTTTGTGGTCATTGATTACTACTTTCTGGGCGATTCGTTTTTATTGCTTGTATTTCAGTGAATTGTAAAGACCTATAAAATTGTTACGGGTCCTACGTCTGTAGCCGGTGGTTTTGGATGGCGTTCGTATCAGTTTATTGAATTTTTTTCCCCGTAAAAGCTGCAAATTTTCCTGTGCCGATATTTGTCCGCCCTATCATGCCGAATGTTATATTCGTCCAATGCTAATATTGTTCAGTCTGATACAATATGGTGAATTATTTCTGAATATTCATCACATTATCTACATTTCGGTTTAACACAGATTGTTACTATTTACATTGTTCGGATTCTTGTCCTCATCTATATTGGCACGTTTATTACGTTTCGACCGTTGTACGCTTCGGCCTTCTTCAAGTAATAAGAAGTTTGAACCGAACCATTTATTTAGATCACTGGGGTATATCACTCTCATTCCATGTGCGATGCCACTTCCGGATGCCATGTAATTATCTCCCTTTAACTCAACTCTTTAATTGTTCACCACTGCTGTAGCCAGGTATTGAACTCACAACTCTTTGGTTCAAGTCACTGGAACTAACCAACGCCTATATCTACTAAGCCATGTGTAAATATTACTCAAACCAGACTGGCAACTGGGTCCCACCCATTCACAGTCAGGTTAGCCAAATGCAGACGACAATTCTACTCCTGCAGCTTCCTCTCTCGCACTTCCCGCCTGTGGAACTCGCTCCCATATTCTTGCTTTCCTGACGGCTACAACCTCCAGAAATTTAAATGCAAAGTCAATACTCATCTACTCACCACTGGACTCTAGCTCTCTCCCCACCCCCGTATAACCTTCCCTTTCTCTCCACCTATGTATCTGTCATCGCACCTGCTTTCTCAGCTTTCTATTGTTCCTTTCCAACTAGTTTGTACTCCTCACTCTTTTCTAATTAATCTTTTTACATTTATGTAGCCCCCTGCACATCAGTGGCGTTTCCGCCTTGCTCGGGGTGAAATGATTAAAAAAAATAAAATAAAATAAAAAAAAATATCCGAAGAATAGACAAATAATATAACGGTCATGTCACGTTGAATACACCGGTTCCCGCTCGATCACCGAAGTTAAGCAACGTTGAGCCTGGTCAGTACTTACGTGGGTGACCACTTGGGAATACCAGGTGCTGTTAGCGTTCACGGATGTGCGTTGTGGTGCGGTGGATGTCGGCTTGGAGGGGGAAATCGGTGAGCCGAGTTCCAATTTCAGTCGAGCACACTGCACTCACTTGCGCACTAGTACCCTTGGGAAAGGTATTAATCCGTCCGTTCCCTCCAGTTATGGGTTAAATAACGGGGTAGGACTTGGGACCCTGCCCTTAAACAAATCCCAATGAGACTTGCTCCGTCAGGGAGGAAACCCGCTCAACCCGACTAGGGTGAATGCGGCATACATACATACATATATAATAGACAAATACAGATTGTCAATATATTTGTTTTATTAATTTCTAGTTACAAGCATTTGGTGTCGTGTTGCATTCGGTTTTCGCTTTTAATCCTGCACTACAAAACCACTGCCCGTGCCAAAAATTCTGTAGACAAAACCAAAGCCCGCACATTAAGAAGAACTTTGTCTATATAACACTAGTGATGTTATGGGAGATAGAAAGGAAATGAAATGTAACCATATCAACACACTATAACCTGCCTTGTGTCTCTCTGCAGACTTGGTTGGTAGTGTAATCATAGCAGAAATCGAAAGATATAATAATTAAAATGTCTTACAAAACGACAACAATCGGATTTTAAAAATAACTGGAAAGTACAAAGGAATGGATGATAATCTGTGTCAAAGAATATGTAAGAAATGCGAAACTTTGTCTGTGTGTGTGTGTGTGTGTGTGTGTGTGTGTGTGTCTGTGTGTGTGTCCGTTACTCATAGACTCCGAAACGGCTCAACCGATTTTCTTGAAAATTTACACAGTTGTACTATAAGCGTCTGCGAGTGTTCTTACGTAGGTTTTGTGTCGAGGTACCCCCGATAAATATCGAAAATCGATAATCGAACAAATTGGGTTATAAAAGGAGTGGTCGGATTTTTATCAAATTTGATACACTCATAGACAAAGACATAAGAAACGATATTCAGATGTTTCAAGGTTGCGGTTCTTACAATAGTGCAGAAAATCGATACTATATATATATATATAAAAGGCAAGATGTTTGTGTGTAGGTTTGTTTATCTACATGTATGTCTGTATTTTTTTCAGTCCTTTTATTTTAGTTTTTGCTTCGGGTTTGGCTCTAAGTAGGTATAATTGTAGTTCTTAGTCTCAGCCATGATACCATTTACTCAGAGGACTTATTTAGCCTTCAAAATTCAGTTTACGACGAAAATACCTATTTGATATCGATAGCAGGAAATCAAAATTTGACTTGCATCCATTCATGTTTCTTTCAGTCTACGGTTTTGCTTTAACTGGAAACAACTATTGCTTTTTAGTCTTTCATGTCACCATCTAAAGAGTCTGAGCTCCAGGACCATGCATTAGTTTTAAAGCTTTCGTTACACCCGAGCAACGCCGGGCTATACTGCTAAATATATGATTGTAAAGTAAAGGTTGTCTGTAATAATTATAATAGAAACACATGAAACGATTCAATTAAACTTTTTTTTAATTGTTCCGAGTGTGAAAAAAAAAGTGGCATAGAAATCAGGTCAATTTTTAGTTTGATCTTTTTAAAAACTCAAACTAAAAATATAAGAAATTTAAATTTTTTAATCTAATAAACTGAATATTGTACTCATCTTTGTTGCCACTTGTACGACGTTTCGGCTGTTGTATGCTCCGGCCTTCTTCAGGTGCGAGGAATTTCGAAGTGAGCCCTTTATAACAGTCACTGCGGTATATGATTGTAATAAAGGGTTCGGTTCGAAATTCCTAGGACCTGAAGAAGGCCGGGGCGTACAACGGGCGAAACATCGTACAAATGGCAACAAAGATGAGGACAATAGTCCGAATAATGTAAATATTGTAAATACTACCTCATCTTAGATATATAGACAAATAGAATAATCTATTATTCATCGTCGTACAAATGGCAACAAAGATGAGGACAACAGTCCGAATAATGTAAATACTACCTCATCTTAGAAATATAGACAAATAGAATTATTAAACGTCGTTCAAATGGCAACAAAGATGAGGACAATAGTCCGAATAATGTAAATACTGTAAATACTACCTCATCATAGAAATATAGACAAATAGAATGATCTATTATTAAACGTCATACAAATGGCAACAAAGATGAGGACAATAGTCCGAATAATGTAAATACTGTAAATACAACCTCATCTCAGAAATATAGACAAATAGAATGATCTATTATTAAACGTCATACAAATGGCAACAAAGATGAGGACAATAGTCCTAATAATGTAAATACTGTAAATACTACCTCATCTTAGAAATATAGACAAATAGAATGATCTATTATTAAACGTCGTACAAATGGCAACAAAGATGAGGACAATAGTCCGAATAATATGAGTACTGTAAATACTACAGCATCTCAGAAATATAGACAAATACTTTACTGATTTTTTCATATCGCTATTTTTATTCGATTTTTCACAATAAAACAAAAAGTCTTTACTTTTTATTTTAAGTTATTATATTAGAAATAACGCTTAAGACAATGTATAACATGAAAATTAAAAACTAAATGATAATATTTTAAATAGAAGTGTTAGAAAACTTGCACGTTACTAATGCAGTGACAATACATCACAGCACTAGTCTGTCAGTCTGGACAAAAGATTTTCCCGCAGGACGTTTCCATTACTGTCTGTGATATACTGGTTGCCAACCAAGGCTACAGAACCCATTAACCAAAAACTGTGGGGCGGGGGAAGAGACACATTAATGCCTTAACCAGGCCTATTTACACGTAAGTGAATGCGAGGAATTCAACTGGAATACGAACACAGATCCCCGATTTCTCTTTCCAAGCCGATATCCACTGCACCACAACGCACACAATACTACCAGAAGTTTAATTAACTTCTCGCTTATCACCCAAAAGTGACGGTCATACTTAATCAATATTACAATTGCTTTGGCTATATTTTATACATGTGTTATGTCGCCAAGTATAAATGAATAACTCAACAACAGAATCAGAATATAAGTTGTATTCCGCGGAAAGACGGTTAGTATGTACAGAAGTGATTAGTAATATTTACAATAGAAAAGATACAACAGTCCAATCCGTTGTAAGACGTGTGTATACGTGATTACTTTCGGTACGCCACCGGAAGTGTGACTAACTCTCGCACTGACTCTCAAGTGACTCTCTACGACCCTGTACGACTCATTATTTAGTCGTCCCTCCCAGTAAGGGCAACATATGACACATGGTCAGTTTATATCTGGGATTTCCGGGCTATATGGCCCGGCCAAAAAATGTCTGTCTATTTTTGCCCAGTCGTGCTTCTACCCTTCGGCGGAACCACGACTGGGTTATTGCTCTCTGCTCGGAAGCAGAGAGCGCCCTCTACCCGAAGGCAGAGTGCTGACAGTGTCGTAGAGTCGTCAGTCTAGTGACTCTCTTCGACTCATTATTGAGTTGTCCCTCCCAGTAAGGGCAACATGTGACACATGGTCAGTTTGGACTGGGATTTCCGGGCTATTTGGCCCAGCCAAAAAATATCTGTCTATTTTTGCCCAGTCGTGTCTCTACCCTTCGGCGGAACCACGACTGGGTTACTGCTCTCTGCTCGGAAGCAGAGAGCGCCCTCTACCCGAAGACAGAGAGCTGACAGTGTCGTAGAGTCGTCAGCCTAGTGACTCTCTTCGACTCTCCTTGTAGAGAATCCACCATTGCTATATATAGCAATGGGAACAGTCCATTAGTAGTCAAATAGGAACGGCGCCCTAACAACATCGGAAATACCGGGTGTTTATCGCTACAATAACTCAAATGACACATGCAGAAAAGTATTGTTTTTATAATCATTAAAATTAATAATATCCAAACAAAGTTAGCATGAAATAAAGAAATAAAAATAATGTATCAGAAGTGCTGTGCTTACTCAATACTAATAAGATATTCCGTTGTTATAGTAACACGAATTGTATTTTTTACCATAATAATGGAATATCTCATTATTAAATAGAGGAGATGGAGCTGCGCGACTGATAATTATATAGGGTGGCATTGTGTTTTATATTGTATTTTAGATAAGAAAAATACACTCAGATCGTAATTGGAAATTATAAAACACGTAATAAAGCAAGGAAAGTTTCTATAAGATTTCTCATTGTTTTTAGCACTAAATGCACATAAAAATAAAAGATAAAAAAGGAAAGAATAATTCCGGAAAATCACCTATTATTTAAAAAAAATAAAAACAAAGTATTTGTATAAAAAGTAGTTAAACACAAGAAAAAGTTACACAGTTCAAAGAAAGAAAAATAAAGTAAATATTAGATTAAGACTAGCTCGAGTATTACAAAAAATAACGGCGTCGTTTTCGACAAAGAACGAAAATATCTTTCCGGCGCTGCGCTGAGTCATTACACTCGTCCCCGTGAAAGCTATTTTATAAATAAACATTTGATTGCGTGAATGTTATTTACACACGCAAGGTTAAACAATTTCGAGTCACGTAAGTCCTTTCATTGCCACCTTTTCATTCTCTACTGACTCGTAGAACAAAGACGTCTAGACAGTTCACGCTTTCCAATCGGTGGCTTGAGTGGATTTATAACTAAAACCTGGGATCAGTTCGAAGAAAAAACGATAGCTTTTTTCTTAATTTCCGCCAAATAAGCCTAATGATAAATTCCTTAATAACACGACTTTTTTTTGTTGCTGAACAGCAACTTTTAATCATATTTTAAGCCAGTGAATTGTATCATCGTGATATACACTACTATTTAGCCATTATTGTCATGAATTAATGAGAAAGATAGTAGAATGGTTTGTTGTTGATATTTCCATGCTCCTGTATTTCAAAGTTTTCCTTCGTTTCAACTGCTTCCCACTCAAATCTATAGGGCCCAGTCTAGTTTGCTATTTTTGCTATAGCTGAAGAAAGAAGTTAAAGAGTTGAGGCTTTTCCAAAAGGAATTAGCGTGAAAATGATTGCAAAAGACGATTCCGAAATTAGAACTCGGCTCACCAATTTCCCTTTCAGTGTCGATAATTTTATACTAACCTGTAATGTGCATTCTCTGCGTTGAGGTGCAGTGGATATCGACTTTGAACGACAAATCGGGGAGACAAGTTCGAATTCCAGTTGAATTCCTTGCATTCACTTAGACAAAAATAACCTTTGGGAAAGGTATTAATCCGTCTCTTCCCTCCAGTTATGTGTTAAAATATAGAACAGATTCAGTTCTATAGCCTTAGATAGCAACCAGTCTACCACAGAAATCAATGGCAACCTTCTGCGGGATAATCTTCTGCCCAGTCAGTCATGTCACTTTCGAGACATGATCGCCCAAAGCGTGTATCACGTATGGCACTTAACTGACTGACCGAATGTGCATTCTATATAAATATGAGCAGTTTTAGACATCGAATATCCAAAGGAGAAGCGCATTTCCTTAAAAAGAAGATTAGCTTTGTTTAATTAACTACCTATGGCCGAATAGTTAAAGTACTCCAGATTAAAAAAGCAGAGTGCGAGTTCGATCCTAACCGAGAAGGATGGGGACGTCTACTCGGATATGCGTAACTACTAATATGACTTTATTGATTGATGTGTTGTTATGGCTTTTCAAATCTTTTGTGGATGTGCATTGTGGTGCAGTGGATATCGACTCTGAACGACAAATTGGGAGCTGGGTTCGAATTCCAGTAGAATTTCTTGCATTCACTTACGCACAAATATTGTTGGGAAAGGTATTAAACGTCTTTTCCCTCCAGTTATGGGTCTAATAACAGGACAGATTGTATTCTATAGCCTTACCTGGCAACCAGTCCACCGCAGAAAGCGATGGCAAACTACTACGGGATAATCTGCCTAGACAGTCATGTCTCTTTCGCGACATGATCGCCCAAAGTGATATATATATATATGAAAGGGAATACGCACATAACACATATTCGTATGTGTGCGTATACTTATGTAAATATACGCGCACATGTGCATATGTATATATATATATATATATATATATATATATATATATATATGTATATATATATGTGTGTGTGTGTGTGTGTGTCTGTGTGTGTGTGTGTGTAACGTTTTCAGAAAAGAAAGCAGAATTAATCGATAGTTTTATTCGTGTACCTGTCAAAATGGTTTCTTACTTGCTGATTCAGAATTCCTCCGACATGTGATTGAGAGAATATTTTTCTATGCTAATTTGCATTTAAATATTATTCCTTACATTGGGCCATTGTATTTGTCTGTCTGGTCTCATTACATATTTTCTTAAAAACACCAACTGAATATTATCAATCAAACCTTAATAGCTACCAAGATAAGCGACATTTTATTCAGCCAGTAACGAATGAAATTTCATTTCTCAACAACAATCTGCAGAAGCTAAAAAGAAACGATTAAGTACATACGTTACATATCTGATGAACTCCTTTGATGATGTAACATAAATTCTCAGCCATATTGTATGAGAAGTAATTTCTAAAGAACCTCTAAAAATCTTAATGCGAAATCGATTTGTAGGAAAATATTCAGTCGCACAATATCAAGAACCATTTCAGGGAAACAAACCTGAAAGTTTTCATAAATCTCCACCGGAATTATATTTACGATTCAAGAACAAGGATAAGATACTTCATTAATCTAATCTAAACTTATTTATAAATGGAACTTTGTCTGTGTGTGTGTGTGTGTGTGTGTGTGTGTGTGTGTGTGTGTGTGTGTGTGTGTCCATTACTTATAGATTCCGAAAACGGCTGAACCAATTTTCTTGAAAATTTACACAGTTGTACTATAAGCGTCTGCAAGTGTTATTAGCTTGGTTTTGTGTCGAGGTACCCCGGATAAATATCGAAAATCGATAATCGAAAAAATCGGGTTATAGAAGGAGTAGTCCGATTTTAATCCAATTTCATACACTCATAGACAAAGACATAAGAAACGATATTCAGAAGTTTCAAGGTTGCGGTTCTTACAAAAGTGCAGAAAATTGATAATATACATATATATATAAAAGGCAAGATGTTTATGTGTGTCTGTTTATCTGCCTGTATGTCTGTATTTTTTTCAGTAATTTTATTTTTGTTTTTGATTCGGGTTTGGCATAGGTATTGTTAGATATAATTGTAGTTTTTAGTCTCAGCCATGATACCATTTACTCAGAGGACTTACTTAGCCTTCAAAATTCAGTTTACGAAACCTAATTTGATATCGATACCAGGAAATCAAAATTTGACTTACATCCATTCATTTTTCTTTCAGTCTACAGTTTCGCTTTAACTGTAAACAACTATTGCTTTTTAGTCTTTCGTGCCAACGTCCAAAGAGTCTGAGATCCAGGACCATCGATTAGTTTTAAAGCTTTCATTACACCCGAGCAACGCCGGGCTATAATGCTAGTTATGTATATAGAAGGGTTGAACAAAATAATAGAAACACTTTAAAATTTCGAGCAAATTTATTTCCGTATGCGTAGGATCGCCTCTGGCAACAATTCCAGCTTGAGTTCTATGTAAGATCGATTAATACAAATTTGAACTGTTTACAGAAGAATTTTTATACATTCTTCGCCTAAAACAGTCTTTCGATGATGATGGTGGAAGATATCGACTTCTCACTTTTTTGTCTAAAATAAACGATAAATGTTCAGTGATGTTGAGACCTGGGGACTGTGGTGTCCAGATAAGATATTCTACTTCACTAGAATATTTCATCAGCATGAATACGTGCATTATCATCCTGAAAGATGTCCTTTTCCCTCAAGAACCATAGTATGAAGTTGAACAATTCGAATTCTTAAATAGTCATTACCGTTGATTTTATTAAACTTATTTAAACAGTATGTAAAAAGGGGGCAAAAACATGAAGTACTACTAAATATTAAATCGACAAACATAAAAACAGGCAAACTTTCAACAATTACCTAAATCTTCTAAATACGCTATTATGGTACTGCGTGTTTCCACTATTTTGTCCACCACCCTGCATATGTATATATATATATATATATATATATATATATATAATCATTTCACCCCGAGCAAGTCAGAAATGCCACTGATGTGTAGAGGCTACATAACTGTAAAAAGATTAATTAGAAAAGAGTGAGGAGTACAAACTAGTTAGAAGGGAGCAATAGAAAGCTGAGAATGCAAGTGCGATGACAGATACATAGGTGGAGAGAAAGGGAAGGTTTTACGGGTGTTGGGAGAGAGCTAGAGTTCAGTGGTTAGTAGATGAGTATTGATTTTGCATTTAAATTTCTGGAGGTTGTAGCCGTCAGGAAAGCAAGAATATGGGAGCGAGTTCCACAGGCGGGAAGTGCGAGAAAAGAAGCTGCAGGAGTAGAATTGTCGTCTGCATTTGGCTAACCTGACTGTGAATGGGTGGGACCCAGTTGTCAATCTGGTTACACGAGTACACACTTGTTGAGGAGGCACCAGTGACTTAAGTTCGTCCGAGCAGAAGCCATGAAAGTATTTATAGAACAGACAAAGGGAGGCCACATTTCGACGGTGGGGAAGTGGCTGCAGTCGAGCCGCCAGATCAGTACCTATCACATTACAGACTCTCCTTTGGAGCTTGTCAAGAACACTGAGGAGAACGGCAGGGGCGCCTGATCATAAATGGCAGCAGTACTCCATGCACGGACGGATGGTTGACTTGTATATATGCAGGATGGATTCAGGCGAAAAAACGTCCTGGATCGACATAGTGACCCAACCTTCTTAGCAGTAGATTTTGCTATGGTTTCAATATAGTGGCTCCATTTGAGGTCTGAGGACAGGGTAAGTCCGAGGAGGTGTAGTGTATTGCTCTCCGGGAGAATCGCTTGGTCCATGCTTATGGGAGGCAGGAGAGGTTGTCTGTAATGGTTGACAGACAACAGCTTGGTCTTAGACGAATTGAAGTTGACAAGCCACTTCTTGCCCCAGTTCATCACAGAGTGTAGATCCCGTTCAAGGTCAGCAGCGAGATTATGTCTGTCCGCCACGTCAGGTTTCTTACTGGTGCGGGAGTATATTGTAGTGTCATTTGCGTAAATGCCTACTTGGGACTTGATCTCATCTGGGAGGTCGTTGATGAAAATAAGGAAGAACGTCGGGCCCAGGATAGAGCCCTGTGGGACACCAGCATGCGTGTTGTAGGATGAAGAGGCACGGCCATTCAAAACGACCTTCAATTTGCGGTTATTTAAAAAAGATTGAATTAGGTCAAGCAGGCGACCGGTAATACAGTAACCCCGTAGTTTGCATAGGAGGCCAGAGTGCCAAACCCTGTCGAAAGCCTTGGAGATGTCCAGAGCAACCGCGCGAGCCTCGTCAGACTCATCAAGGGCCTGTAGCATGTACTCCGTTACGGTTGTTAGCAGGTCGGCCGTTTTGATTGGTCCATCCTGTCTTTGTAACAACGCTTCCCTAATTAAGGGGGTTTAGGTACTCTTTCAAACTTTAAAACCTTGAAACTTATAATTGAATTCATCACTTGATAAGACACGGATAGTGTCGAAACAAAATGGCTACTTTTTTAGCGATATTATATTTATGTTTTATATATATATATATATATATATATAAAATATATATAAAATATATGTATATAAAAATTTTATATATATATAAAATATATATATATATATATATAATATATATATAAAATATAATATAAAATTTAATTAATTTAATTAATAACTATGTTTCACCCACAAAATAAAAAATGAATGTTATATTAAAAACAAACCCATACGATACTAAAATGTCATTCTAAACACAATATAACTAAGAATACAACAATCATTTAACCCAAATTCTGACTTAAACTTCCTATCACATGTACTCATAGATAATAGTCAAATAAAAAATGTCTACCCATTTAAAAAATCTAAGGTCCCACTGAGTAATTTACCTAGACAAAATTAAAAAATGACCAGTCCAGATCTAAGCTCTCTTGCCCCCTCTCCTAACCCAAAGGTGTATCTCTATAATTACAAACTGCTGATGGACTAGCTTAGACACACTAAATTCCAATTCTCGACAACCACCACTTACACATCACATTCCCAAAAATAAATCGTTTCCACCATTTATTTTCAGTTTCATATATCACCCGAAGAGGAGCAGTTGTGCTCCGAAACATGAAACTGTTTGTGCAGTGATACTATTTTTTTTATAAACCAGTGTAACAACTATTACAATATAATGCTATAGACTGTATCGAGCATTGTTTATAAAAGTAAATGCTAAGTATTTACTTTTATAAGTTTAAAAATCTACGAGTTCTTTCACTTTCTTATAATATATATATATATATATATATATATATATATATATATATATATTAGGACAATGAATAAGATCTCGCTTTTTTCAAACAGATTACTTTCCCAGAACTGCGTGCATGTAGTTTCAGATGGTAACACCTCGATAAGGAGGTACTATAAGCAAGCGTGAAATCTAGTTTAAACATCTTTATTTTTCATAGCGTTATACATTTGTGCCAAAGAAAGTGTATTTTCAGGTTAATTTTACTGCTTTACTTTATTCAAAGGAAATCTGCAATTGAAGCAAATAAAATTGAAATTTGCCTCAAATATGCTCTATGGGGAACAACATGCAGAGACTGGGTTAGACGCTTCAAAATTAATGATGGCGATGTTGAAGATAAAGACGAATAATTGAAGGCATTAATTCATAAAGACTAATGTCAGACGAAAGCTGAACTTACAGAACCATTAAGAGTTGATCACAAGACAGTTTTTAAATGTTTGAAAGCATTAGAATGATTCAAAGTAAGGATATGGCGTGCCGTAGGCTTTGAAGACGAATGACGTCGAATGGAGTCTTTTCACGTGTGAACATCTGCTTTAGACGCAAAAAAATAAGTATTTTTGTATTGTATCGTGACCGGCGATGAAAAGAGGATACATTACGATAATCCTAAGCGTAGAAGATCGTTGTTTAAGCACAGCCATTCTTATTAACAGCTGATCTTTTTTATTTCCTGGCGAAATGACATCTGATTCTTCAAAGATAGTTCATCATATTCATTAAAAAATTAAAAACATCAGGCCCCATCATATAGCCCCATGTGCACATCAAAAATGTATTTTCTCTGTTGTTTTCGCTAAACATCTCCGTCGTGATACAAAGTTAGTAGATAATCTTTAAATAAGCATTACTAACCTCTGTATAGTTTTTGAGAGGTGGGTTAAATGCTTATAGAATGACTATAAAGGACTAATATTAAAGCAGTGATATCTTGCATGCATTAATTTCAAGTCTTCTTCTTAATAACTGCATAATTTATTTCCTCTTAAACTTATAACTTACGTTTCAAAAAAGAGTGTACAAGAACAGATATGACACTATTTACTTTGTTTGAACTCTTGACGTCATCTTTGTGGCCATATTCACGACTGTTTACATTATTCAGATTATTTTTCCTCTCATTGTGCGCCCCGACCTTATTCAGGTGCTTAGAATTTTGAACTAAACCCTATTTCGTTCATTGAGCTAGATTGGTTTCGTTCTATGAGCCATGCCTCTTCCAGATGTCTCAGTGTCAGTTATCTCCCTTTAATTCAACTAAGGTTTCTTGTTTGCTTCTGATGTTGCCACTGAAACGTAGTTTATATGGCAACAAAGATTAGGGCAACAGTCCGTACAATGTAAATAGTATAAATAATTACAATACCTCATCTTAGAAATATAGTCAAAAGCAAATGTAATATCATCACTGCGATACCGGTTTTCATGTTAGGGAACAGAAGATAGTCAAATTATAAGGAGGGTGATCAACCAGTTGAAGCCTACGTTCACGCTCAGCAACCATTGAAACCAAGAACGCTAGTGCTGGAGCATTGTCTTTTCTGAAACATGGGGTTATATTTCATAAAGACAATGTTCCAGCACTGTCTTTCGACAGTATTTCTGAGTGTTTGATAGCCTGTCGCAACTGCCTCAACAAGTTGCCTAGTACTCTCTATTGGTGGTGTAACCCTTTTAAAGGTAGTCAATAAGCCCAGAAAACTGAAGCCTTAAACTTAGACACTCCTAATAAATTAGGCCATCACCTTCCCTACAGATGAAACGACATTGGCCTTCTCTTGGCAGTGTATGGATTGTCTCTTTGTCTGTCTCAAAGGGAACCCAACACTCATCTTGAGTTAGCAGACGTTCAGGGAAACCAGCTGAACAGACCTCAAACAATGTTAGATTATCCCGTGATAATATTAATCCATTTTATCATTTAAGTAAATTTTTCAATCGGAACACTCGAAAACTTAGTTATAGTTGCACTAATAACTTAGAAAAAATAATTAAATTACATAACAATAAAATATTGAAATTATATAACAATAATGATAGAAATTCTACTACTGAACTTAATTTGCCCTATAGTAAAACCTATGCAATTGTAGAAATCCCGACAAATGCTCTTTAACTAACAAGTGTTTAAGTAAATCCCTTGTCTATATGTGCTCAATTTCATCAGTAGAAAATCCAAAGGTTACTAAACTTTATATTGGTAACACAATGAACCATTTTAAAATGGTTTTTATAATCATCTCTCATCCTTTACTAATAAGGAGAAAAGAAATATGACTTCACTTTCTCAACATTTTTAAAACTTAAAAGAGGAGAATAAAACAGCTAAAATTAAATGAAAAATTCTCTAAGCTAGAATCTTTAGATCGGTGAATTAGTAGATAATGATTATATAAGCATTGCTAACCTCCGTATAGTTTTTGAGAGGGTGAGTTGAAAAGCTTATAGAATGATTATAAAGGAGGAGTAATATTAAAGCTGTGATATACACTATTTACATTATTCGGACTCATGTTTCAGCCACTGTACGCTCCGACATTCTTCAGGTGATTAGAAGACGCGGAACCCAAAATGAAACAATGTAGTTATTAATAAGAAGACTTTGAATTAATGCATATAAAAGTTTACAGCCCTAGCATCATAATAAGTGTATGAACGTTTTAGTCCACGGTATTCCCTTGAAATTTTTATTTATCATATCAGTCTCAGCGTAAATATTGTGTTACTTGTTCTAATTAGTCAGTCAGTTAAATGGTATACGTGATATACGCTTGGGCGATCATGTCTCAAAAGAGAAATGACTGACTTGGCAGAAGAATATTATGCAGTAGGTTGCCATTGCTTTCTGCGGTAGACTAATAGCCAGTCAAGCCTGTAGAACCCAATTTGTCCTATTATTTGACTTATAGCTAGACGGAGAAGCGATGTATTATATTATTACGTAGTAATTACCAGGGGATCAGTTTATTACTTCATAACAATAGAAAACCGATCCCCCACTTTATGACCAGTAGAAGCCTTAATCATCATTCCAACTATTATATTCAGTCAGTTAAGTGCCATACGTGATACATGCTTGGGAGACTGGTTGCCGACCAAGGCTATAGAACCCAATCTGTCCTGTTATTTAAACCATAACTGGAAGGAATAGACTCATTAATAACTTTCCCAAGGGTATTTGCGCGTAAGTGAATGCAATGAATTGTTCTAGTCACCTTAGCTATAAGGTGTAGAAATGAATACAGACCAGTGTTAGAATGTTATTAATCTTTCTTATGTGAGAATGAAAAAGTCATTGCGGTCTTGTTAGGCAGTAATTAATCACAAAATTTGAAAACAGTTGTTAGGCAATAACCTCAGAATGTACGCTTCGTGCTTGCACAGTTCTCAGTGTAAGACTGTTCCTACTCTATTATATCTTTAGATTTCTTTTTCAGTCAGATTTCTGTATTCGTATTTTTTATTATTTATCTATTGATGTATTGTTTACTGTTTTATCTTTTTTATGAAAAAGCGGTAAATTTTCGGGATTTTGTCTGTTTTAATTTTATATAATCGGACTGATATCTGTTATGCTTCGATATTTTGCATGTTATTAAGCGTAGCTGTGTTTCTGAATCGTCTGTCATATGTACTTTCCCGTTAGTCAATTTATAGAATACTTATTCCAGCTTAATTGATTGACATAACATTAAAAAAACAATATATCAGGAATATTTTTTAATATTCGCGGAGTTCATGAGATTTACGTCGAAATTACATAAAGTTCTAAAAGAATAATATATTTGGTAAGAGAAAAAAAATGAAGATGTTGATTACGAACAGTGGGAATAATAATTTCATCTGACACAGTACCTGTCTGTCTGGTCTTGAAATTAGAACGTTACGATCGCTTGTCCGAACTTGCTTTTGTCTTTGAAGCCAATTCTCAGTTCGTGAACTTGTTACCATGTTAATATTGCTCTGATTTGGCTTGCATATTGATGTAAAGAATAGGTAATGAATATCTATACATCTTAGTTCCCCCTCCCTCGAATGTGATTGGCTGATGTCAGCCATAAATATAGACTAAGGCGAGGACGTCCGGAGATCCGGCGTGCTAGAGATCTTTCACTAGAGATCCAGAAGTCTATTGGTCTACCGCAAGAGATCTACGTTTGTTGACTACGCCTACGTCTCAGAATACTGCATACGACGAGTACCGTCTATTACGTCTACGTACTAGATTGTTCTACCCTCTTACATTTGCATAAACCACTTAACTACCTCGAATGATAAATATATATCCTTTGCGGGGATATATCACATATATTGTTTACTATATTTTTTATATATTACTAGCAGTATAGCCCGGCGTTGCTCGGGTGTAATGAAAGTTTTAAAACTAATCCATGGTCCTGGAGCTCGAACTCTTTGGACGTTGGCACGAAAGACTAAAAAGCAATAGTTGTTTCCAGTTAAAGCGAAACCGTAGACTGAAAGAAAAATGAATGGCTGTAAATCAAATTTTGATTTCCTGGTATCGATTTATATATATATATATATCGATTTTCTACACTATTGTAAGAACTGCAAACTTGAAACTTCTGAATATTGTTTCTTATGTCTTTGTCTATGAGTGTATCAAATTTGATTAAAATCGAACCACTCCTTCTATAACCCGATTTTTTCGATTATCGATATTTATCGAGGGTACCTCGACACAAATCCTAGCTAAGAACACTCGCAGACGCTTATAGTACAACTGTGTAAATTTTCAAGAAAATCGGTTCAGCCGTTTCGGAGTCTATAGGTAACGGACACACACACACACACACACACACACACACACACACACACACACACAGACAATATTCCATTTATAAATAAGTTTAGATTTTTACCATATTCCTTTCTTTTTCTTGCTTATTGCAAAACATTTTCAATTCTGTTTTTTTTTTTAACAGTTTTGTTAATCATTATCCATTTGACCACGGCTACTCACTCCACAGGTTATGAGGTCTGAAATAGACATAAAATATCACTTCACAGCACTATCTCCGCTTGTGGCAGATTTCAAACATACGTGACGTGTTTTCTTCCTTTTTCTTTTCTTTTTTAGGAATTTCAGTCGTTTTCTTTTAAAGATGATCTTTTTTTTTCGATTATCCAAGCCTATATGTTCCGAAATTCGAACACCCGGATGTGAAATGAAGAGACAAGCTGATATCAGCCGAATATTTTTCACTATCTGGATATATTTCTGAGATGAGTTAGTATTTAAGGTATTTACATTATTCGGACTATGGTTCCCATCGTTGTGGCTATTTGTACGACGTTTCGGCCGTTATACGCTCCGGTCTTCTTCAGATGCTAGGAATTTCGGACCGAACCCTTTATTACAATCACTGGCGTATATCATCCACATTCCTTGTGTAAACCCTCGATTGGAAGTCATGTCATGAGTTACCTCCCTCTAAATCTGCAAGTTACTTGTTTACCACTGCTGTAACCTGGTATTGAACTCACAACTGTAAGAGTCAAGTCAGGAACTAACCAACTTAAAGACACATAGCCTAGTGGATATAGACGTTGAATATAGACTACGGTGCCTACCTTGATAAATTTCATCTCAACATCAGAAACTAATTACACAACATGAAAAAATCAAATTAAATATAGACCCAATATGTTGATATTTTTCAACAAAACATGGTTCAACGCTTCATATATATATATATATATATATATACACTAATATATATATATATATATATATATATATATATATATATATACTATACACCTGAACATGGAATTATCTGCAGAAAAGACAGAAGGAAGCCACAAAAAAGTGAAGGCGAACTGCTAAGTTAGGTTAGATTATAATCAGAATCTCTTTTGGATTTTGTCAAAACGAAATATATATATATATATATATATATATCCGAGTGAATAAAGAACGAAGAAAAAAATTTTCACAACGTCCAAAACATTAATTTAAAACAGTGATCGATATATAATATACAGAGCTGTGAATATTTATTATATATTATATTTTAGAACATGTACAAATTTTTTTATATATATCCACTACAAATCGTACTACCCACACCACTTTCTTCATAATTCAAACGGACAATCCACAAGACTTATTCCCTTATCACTAACCCCCATCAACATCCCACACACAACTCACCAATTATAAGAAAAGAGGCTTTCCATTTATGTCCACATCACCTGAAGAGACATTGTAGTTTCAATGTCGAAACAAATGTACGATTTGTAGTGGATATATATAAAAATATTTTGTACATGTTCCAAAATATAATATATATATATATATATATAGTGAGAGAGAGAGAGAGAGAGAGAGAGTTTTAGTGTTTTAGTGTGAAGAGATGGCCACTTTACTTGAGCAAGTTCATGCCGGTTTCAAAGTTTTGTGAAGACACCACTATGATGTCTTCACATGTCTGAGTTGTTTTTATTTTCTGCTGTTGGGTAGACTGTTGATATTTTCTGGGAGTAGGATATCTCCTGCAAAATATCAAATTACATCAGGCTCCTTATAAGAACAAAAAGAGACCGGGACTTAACAGAAGAAAATAAATCCAGCCCTGATGAGTGAAGACACCATATCATTTTAGGCATGAAAAGTATCTGTTACAGCCGCATATACTTTGCACTAAAACTATCAAGCTCTATCTCCACCCCGATATCGAGCCTTGAACAATACAATACCTGTTTGCTAGAGAGTCTATTATCAGTAAAACTGCTGAAAATGCAACAATCTTGGCACCGCCAAAAGCTATCACAACTCAAGACAAGATATATATGTATATAAATCCAGGAAAATAGGAACCAAAATTTTACGATTTTGAGTTCCATGGCATTTACTTTTTTATGAAAAGTTCTTACTACAAAAATATTTTAAAGCATGAAATAATCATATAATTATGAATTAAAGGTACATTGCGACACGTAAATATCTATGTTTCGAGATTTCTATCTTGTCATAAGGCAACGTCGGATGTTGTTTGTGAAAGTTATCTACATTTACACATGTAAATCATATAGATCATTTTGACAACCAACATCTAACATTGCCTGATGACGAGATAGAAATCTCGAAACATAGAAATATTCGTGTTGCAATGTATTTTTATTTTATAATTTTATGATTATATATATATATATATATATATATACTGGTACAAAATGCAACAGCAAAGCACCGTCTATGTTTGTTTTGGCACAAGCTTGCACATTACAAGCAAGTTCGTATTTTATGAATACTCACACATACTGAAAGTCAGAAACGTTTATGTTCCCAGAGTCAAGATTTAACAGCAGGTGCAAGCAGATTCAAGTGAATCCGTTACAAAATATAGATATTTTAACCGCTTCAGAAATTACTTTAACCGCCTCAGAAATGACTTTACATATACTCGCTAAGCACGTATAAATCAAACACAAACACGGAATACACAAGGTGCCTCAAAAATATTGACGTGCTGCAGTCTAATAACATACCAATTCTCATCTAAGATCTCCATAGCCGGGACAGGAAGAAGAGATCGATTCGTACTTTTTATAAGAATATTTGCGCGACAATGAATATAATGAACCCGACTGGAATTGAAATTCGGCTCACCGATTTACAATTTTGTACTTTTATCATTCACAAAATGGTATAAAATATAAAGACACAGACAATCTTACAGTATCTGGTCCCTCACCTACATACTGACCAGGCTCAAAGTTGCTTAAAATCACACTGATCGTACTCGAAGTCGGAATGTTTTAATTTCGAATTTTACTTATGTCTAAGCTAATAACTATGTCCCACCCCTTTCACAGTGAAACCAATCAAATGTATCCACAACATCTACTCAACCAGCTTCTTTGCTCTCACATCCCGCCTGTTGAATTTCATTTCGGATATTTGCTTCCCTGACAGCTACAATCTCCAAGAATTTAAATGCAATGTCAGTGTTCTCATCCTTATTTTACCCATTCTCTGACACCCCCGTAACTTCTTCCTATTTCACATCCCTCACTTATTATGTACCCCCCCCCCGCCTGCGCAACAATGGCAGTTCTGCCTTACTTGGGGTGAAATGATTTAAAAATGTCCAAACAGATGGATACATATTAATTTCAGACTTGAATTCATATCAAACGAACAGGTTACGATCATTGCTTAATAGATGAAGATATCTGTATAACATTTATCCACGATATATATATTTTTTTTAATCATTTCACCCCGAGCAAGGCGGAAACGCCACTGATGTGCAGGGGGTTACATCAATGTAAAAAGATTAATTAGAAAAGAGTGAGGAGTACAAACTAGTTAGGAAGGAACAACAGAAAGCTGAGAAAGCAGGTGCGATGACAGATACATAGGTGGAGAGAAAGGGAAGGTTATACAGGGGAGGGGAGAGAGCTAGAGTTCAGTGGTTAGTAGATGAGTATTCACTTTGCATTTAAATTTCTGGAGGTTGTAGCCGTCAGGAAAGCAAGAATACGGGAGCGAGTTCCACAGGCGGGAAGTGCGAGAGAGGAAGCTGCAGAAGTAGAATTGTCGTCTGCATTTGGCTAACCTGACTGTGAATGGGTGGGACCCAGTTGCCAGTCTGGTTGCACGAGTAAACACCTGTTGAGGAGGCATCAGTGACTTACACATCACTCAACAAAATATACACAGCGCCACTAATAAAAAGAAATCCATATGATTTTTATGAAATACAAACCTTCAAATGACACGTGATAAAATTTGGGCCTATTCGGATTATTGATTTACAAGTTACAGTTACTTAAGTGAAGCTATTGTTGCAAATTTTCAAAACATTGGAAAAATCATAATTTCGTGTGTTAATAAAACATTGCTTTCTGATGTTAAAAATAGTGTTCAAGCAAAGCAATCGCTTGATAAGTGTTATTCAGACTCGGCTCCGTTGGAAACAACAGTTAAGAGGTGGTATACTGATTTTAAACGCAGTTGTACAGACACAAATGAAACTGAACTCTCAGGTCACCCTAAATCGACAGAAAAATACCAAAAACATCTACAAATTCCTTTTGACTGATCGTACACTGAAGTTCTATAAGATAGCAAAGGAGTTAAACATATCAGAAGGCAATGAATTCACCATTTTGCATGAATATTTGTTAATTAGAAAGCTGTGTTCAAAGTGGGTGCCGCTTTTGCTCACAGTCGATCAAAAACAACTACATCTCGACGATTCGGAGCGATGTTTGCAACTGTTTCAAAGCAACGTAAAATCGGCAGTCAGCTGAGTAAACAGCAGCAGGTAAAAACCGTCCAAAGCTTTCAAAAACGCACACTACAGCAGACAAGATTTTGGCCTCCGTATTTTGGTATGTGCAATGTATTTTTTTAATCATGTCACCCCAAGCAAGGCATTCCACTGCCACTATAGCGCATGGGTTTACACAGGGTGATAGACGAGTTAGGATGTACATAGGGGGAGAGTTGGAGAGAATGGGAGGGTTAGTGTGTTAGGAGGTGTCTATTGACCTTACATTTAAACTCCTGGAGGTTATAGCCGTTGGGGAAGCAAGCATGCGGAAGGGAATTCCACAGGCTGGAAGTGCGAGAAAAGAAACTGTTGGAGTAGAAATTGCGGTTACATTTCATTGGTTTCATTGTAAAAGGGTGGGACCTAGATGCCAATCTAGTATCTCGTGCGAACTCACACCTAGAGGGCACCAGTGATTTAAGTTCATCAGAGTAGAAGCCATGAAAGTATTTATAGAAGAGGCACAGGGAAGCCACGTCACGCCGGTCAGCTAAGTCGGTATCAATCACATTACAGATTCTTCGCTGTATTTTGTCAAGAAGCCCGAGGAGAATAGCAGGGGCACCCGACCAGATGTGGCAACAGTATTAAAAACACGGGCAGATGGTAGATTTGTATAATTGCAGGATAGATTCAGGCGGAAAGAATTTCCGGGACCTGCACAGAGAGCCAACTTTCATGGCAGCAGAATTAGCAATGTATTCGACGTAGTCATTCCACTTGAGGTCCGCTGAGAGTGTCAGGCCAAGCAGGCGTAGTGTTTTACTTTCTGAGAGGCATGCCTGTTCCATGCTAATGGGAGGGAGGTGCGGTCGTCTGTGGTGGTTAATTGACAGCAGCTTCGTTTTGGAAGAATTGAATTTTACGAGCCATTTCCTACCCCAATCCACCACGGATTGGAGGTCCTTTTCAAGCTCAGCCGCGAGGTTCGCCTTATCATCAACATTAGATTTTTGATCGAGGCGAGCGTATACTGTAGTATCGTCGGCGTTCATCGATTACCTCGAGAAAGGAAGAACCATCAATATTATATAACCTTATTTGTACGTTAGAAGGAATAAATCACCAAAAAACGGTCACAAATAAAAAAGAAAAAAGTGATCTTTAACCAAGACAGCGCACTGTGTCACAAGTCGATCGTAACGATGGCAAAACTACATGAATTTCATTTCGAATTGCTTCTGCATCCACCATATTCTCCAGATTTGACCCCCAGAGACTTCTGGCTGTTTGCAGACTTCAAAAGAATGCTCCAGAAAATAGATTTGACTCCAATCAAGAAGTGATATTGGAAACTGAGGCGTATTTTGAGGCCAAAGACAAATTGTTCTACAAAAAAACTAAAAAAAAACATAGAATTGTTAGAGAAGCGTTGAAATCAGTGTATCACCCTAGAAAATGACTATGCTGTTGAATAAAGTCGAATTTTACCTAGAAATTCTTGTTTGATTACTTAGACCCGGGATTTATTGAGTGATGTAGGGTGTCTCAAAAAATTGATATCATGTTGTAGTCTAATAAAGTAGCCAATTGTTAGTCAAATGTTTTCAAATTTTCATGTGTAATAATTAAATTGATTGTACGGAGTTATCTCCATGAGAATCTACTAAAAAGATGGATCGGGTCAGTGACAATGACAATGTGCTGTTGAAATGGCCACCACGTTCACCTGACTTTATATATTGTGATTTCTTCTTCTATGGTGCTATGTGAAAGGATATGTTTATATACCCACTTTTTTCACAAACCTCGAGAAACTTAAGCATGGAATCACTGAGATGTTGAAGAATATTATGCAAGACATGCAGCAGTGTCTTCGTCAGGAGCTGGACTATCGCCTTGACGTGTTTCGTACCCAACTTGGTGTGTATATAGAACATTTGTGAAATTATGTAAAATCGGTTATGAAATCTACATTACTTTGATTAACTTATTCGAATTCTAAGAAATATTTTTTTTTATTATTTAATATGAAGCCTATTTACTTTCGCTTGCCTGGGATATGTAGTTATTCAGATATACGTCAGTTAATTGCAAAATGTGCGTTGTGGTGCAGTGCATATCGGTTCGGGAGGAGAAATCGGGGAGCCGAGTTCGAATTCCAGTTGAATTTCTTGCATTCACTTACGCACAAATACCCTTGGGAAAGGTATTAATCCGTGTCTTCACTTCAGTTATGGGTTAAATAGCAGGACAGATTGTATTCTATAGCCTTGGTTGGCAAGCAGTCTACCGTTGAAAGTAATGGCAATCTACTGTGGGATAATCTTCTGCCCAGTCAGTCATGTCTCTTTCAAGACATGATCGCCCATACGTGTATCACGTATGGCACTCAACTGATTGAATTGGAAAATAGGTATCAATCTTGAAACAATCGAAAACAAAAACTTAATTCAAAATAAAAAAAATTCAAAGTATAGAAATTTTGTACCATTTTGAATAATTTTTTGTTTTCGATCGTTGCTGATGAAACGAGAATTTTCTCGCTGAAATGGCCATTCAACGAATGTAAATTTCGGAATTGTTTGACATACTATATATATATCAAAACTTATTTATAAATGGAACTTTGTCTGTGTGTGTATATGTGTGTGTGTCTGTGTGTGTGTGTGTGTCTGTGTGTGTGTGCCCGTTACCTACAGACTCCGAAACGGCTGAACCGATTTTCTTGAAAATTTACACAGTTGTACTATAAGCGTCTGCGAGTGTTCTTAGCTAGGTTTTGTGTCAAGGCACCCCCGATAAATATTGAAAATCGATAATCGAAAAAATCGGTTTATAGAAGGAATGGTCTGATTTTGATCAAATTTGATACACTCATAAACAAAGACATAAGAAATAATATTCAGAAGTTTCAAGGTTGCAGTTCTTACAGTAGTGCAGAAAATCGATAATATATATATATATATATATATATAAGGCAAGATGTTTGTGTGTGTGTCTGTTTATCTGCCTGTATGTCTGTATTTTTTTTCAGCCCTTTTATTTTAGTTTTTGCTTCGGATTTGGCTCTAAGTAGGTATAATTGTAGTTCTTAGTCTCAGCCATGATACCATTTACTCAAAGCCTTAAAAATTCAGTTTACGACAAAAAAACTTATTTGATATCGATACCAGGAAATGAAAATTTGACTTACATCCATTCATTTTTCTTTCAGTCTACGGTTTCGCTTTAACTGGAAACAACTATTGCTTTTCAATCTTGCGTGCCAACGTCCAGAGGGTCTGAGCTCCAGGGCCATGAATTAGTTTTAAAACTTCCATTACCCCCGAGCAACACCGGGCTATATATATATATATATATATATATATATATATATATATATATATATATATATATATATATATATATATATATATATATATATATATATATATATATATATATATATATATATATATATATATCGTAAAAACGCTATTTTCCCTTCAATCACGTGTGCGCCAATAGCCTGGTGGGTTAATCTCCAACTGCTGGCGAATCTGTCGGGTTTCAATCCCGGTTTGAGGCGTATGCTTAATCTAGCCACTTTGAAGATCTACGAATCAGGCCTGTCCGCGCATGGTTTTTAACTATGTATTTTACTTCCAATCCCATTATAGTGAACACGTTTTATTTAAATGACATCTCTTTGTTATTTTTTAAAATGCGTGTATTACGTCTATCCGCCTATGTATTCGAGAAATCTTATTAAGGAAATCTATAACAGATGCAATATACACTGTTTCATAAATAAAAAATGAGTCATCTGTTTCAAATACGACTGTCCACTATAATAACGTTTCAAGTAATAAAAATATCAGATCGAAATATATATATATATATATATCTACATGTCCATGTCACCATTTGTTTCAAGAACAGCCTGCTAATAGTTCTCTGGGCATAAAAATAGCAAAACGCAAACAACAGAACTGATTTTCAATCATATCTGCTATAACAAAGAAAGAAACAATCTTCTGCCTTTTTTTTTATTCTTGTACATATTTCAGAACGTATTTAACTTATTTATTTTCTTACCCATTACACAAGCGCGCACACACACACGCGCGCACACACACACACACACACACACACACACACACATATATATATATATATATATATATATATATATACACTTCCAATGTTATACTAGTGGATACCTATATTTAAATTTACTCTGCATTTATTTTAATCACCAACTCTGTTTCGTCTATCTCACGGAATATTCGAGAATCTTATATATATATATATATATATATATATATATATATAGTTCGAATCCTACCGAATGACACATTTTCGTAACAAAAATTTATCGTAAATACTCAGGCCGATAGATATAAATATATAATACTGTTTGATTATATACAGACTATCTACTTAAATACGAATATCTATAAAAAATAATTTTCAAACAAATCATTTCAAATTGTCAGTTGTTTATAACCAGTTTCATTAATCTTCATTAATTTCCATAATATATATATATATATATATATGTGTGTGTGTGTGTGTGTGTGTGTGTGTGTGTGTGTGTGTGTGTGTGTGTAGATATATAAAAAAATTAATGCAGGCACGTTATTTCATTGGGAATTAAGAAATTGCAGAAAATTTAAGAAACTGATGTAATTTTTCTTAAATTTTCTCTTTTCAGGGAGCGACCGTTATTTCTATTCGTTTTTTAGGTCTTTGTGAATCTCATTCGTGTAAAATCTTTTGTAAAATAAAAACGGAAGCTGATGATGGTTTGTCTGAAATAGGCCCATACTTCCGATTCTATGATTCCCTATGAAATAACGTGTCTACCTTAATTTTTCTTATATTTGCTCTATATGTATTTATATGCATATATGTTTAGAGCTCTCTTAAAGAGTTATCCTACCACTGTATGTACAGGATACACGTTTGGATTCTATACACACAGTGCATGCTGATATATATATATTGTAAGGAAGTAAAAGAACAGAGAGATTAAAACCAACTGTACATGCATTTATTTTATAAAGAGTGTTCAATACAAAGTCAGGCCTATAATCATACTGTTTAACTTCCCCAACCAGTATAATATCTATTTATTTATTACAAAAAATTTTATATACCAATGTCAGTCAGTTAGTTAAGTGCCATACGCGATACACACTTGGGCGATCATGTCTCGAAAGAGACATGACTGACTGGGTAGAAGATTATCCCGCAGTAGGTTGCCATTGCTTTCTGCGGTAGACTGGTTGCCGACCAAGGCTATAGAATCCAATCTGTCCTGTTATTTAACCCATAACTGGAAGGAATAGACGGATTAATACCTTTCCCAAGGGTATTTGCGCGTAATTCAGCTGGAATTCGAACTCGGCTCCCCGATTTCTCGTTTCGAGCCGATATCCATTACACCACAACGCACATCCACAGCTCCTTAATTATCTAAATAACCATGAATTCATCTTATATTTTCTAAATAAATCATTTTCAGCATCTATTTTTAAAATATCACCTGAAGAAGAACAGTACTGTTCTGAAACTTGAAATGTTTGTGTAATGATGTAATGCTTTTAGAAACTATTGTAATAGAAGAATTACACTATATATATATATATATATATATATATATATATATATATATATATATATATATATCGTCTAACCTCAGAGTTTCACCTGACGTATAAGACAGGTGCTCAAGTTTTTCCATAACAGAATGTTTTGCATGTTTCAGAGATTCTTTTATTTCTTAAATTTCTAATACTTCTTTTTCATTTTTTTTTCTTATTCTACACAAATATGAAGTCGTTTGTTAAATCCTTTGAAACGAAAATACATTTGTGCTTGGATATCTTTTTTATCTGGTGAAGACTTCCATTGTTCTTGTCTGTTGCTGTTTTTGTTTAGCGGCATATCAACATCTTTATGGGTTTTTTAATGCCGAAATGTAAATATTTTGAATACAATTTTATGGCTTCATCAGAATATATTTTGCATAATTTTTTTTTTTTACTTTTTGAGTAAAGGTATAAAAAAACGATTGGATGACTGAAGAGATTCTGAACATGATGCAAAGGAGGCAGAAAATGATGCCAAGACATGGAATGGAGTACAGGGAACTACACAAGGAAATAAGAAGAAAATGCTGACAGGCTAAAGAGGAATAGCTCAATGACAAATGTGCAGAAGTAGAGAGATTGAGTAGGAATAATAAAGCAGACATGCATAAAGAAATAAAAGAATTGAAAGGACAAAGAACCTGCTCTTCAACAGGATGCATAAAATCCAAGGATGGAACAATCATATTGGAGAAATAGGAAGTACTGCAACGATGGGAAGAATATATTAACGATCTTTTCTACAACAAGAGAAAGCAACCAATAATACGCAAAGATGAGGACGGACCAGAAATATTAAAGTGTGAAGTGGAATCTGCAATAGTCAAACTGAATAGAAACAAAGCAGCTGGACCAGATAGCATAGTCATAGAGCTGCTGATAGTCTTGGAAGAATTTGGTATAGAGAAACTTACAGAAATAATAAATTAAATTTATAATAGTGGTGTAATACCAGATGACCTCAGCAAGTCTACCTTCATAGCACTACCTAAGAAGCCAGAAGCAAACGAGTGCGAACTCCACAGAACCATCAGTTTAATGAGCAATATAACAAAACTGATCGTCCGAATCCAGATGAATAGAGCAAGAAGCAGAATCAATCCAGAGATAGGACAAAACACTGGAACAAGGAATGCCATATTTATCATTAGCACGCTCTCTGAAAGGGCAATACAAATGAAGAAGGACTTATACCTGTGCTTTATTGATTATGCGAAGGCGTTTGACAGAATACTCCACAAAGAATTGATGGAGATGCTCGGCAACCTTGACGTATTTGGGAAAGACTTAAGAATAATCAGGAATCTTTACTGGCAGTAAAGCACTTGTATACGGACATGTAACGAATTCAGCAGATATACAAAGATAGAAAGGGGCGTAAGACAAGGATGTGTATTTTCACCGGATCTGTTCAACTTGAATGGCGAGAATATTTTGAGGACCCTAGAAGTTACGCCTGAATTTATCATCGGAGGACACAATTTAAACAACCTAAGGTATGCAGATGATACAGTGCTGATAGCAGACACAGAAAGGAAACTACAAGACATCCTACAGAATGTAGCTGAAGACAGTAACAAGAAGGGACTACAAATAAACTGCAAGAAAACCGAATGCATGGTCATCAGTAAAAAGGGCAACCCAAAATACCAAATACAGGTCGGGGATTCTAGAATCAAGCTGGTACAATAATTTAAATACCAGGGAAGTGTTATAACAGAAGACAGAAAGTGCGACCCAGAGATTCTAAGGTATGGCGAAGGAAGTATTCCAGAAGTTGAGTAAAGTATTAAGAAACAGGACATTTTCGCTCGAAACAAGGAAGAAAGTACTGGATTGCTATGTGTAGCCAGTTCTTCAATATGGCAGTGAATGCTGGAAAATATCATCAAAGATGAAGGAAAAACTGGAAGCAACTGAAATGTGGATCTACAGAATGATGCTGTGAATATCATGGATCGAGCATGTGAGCAATGATGAGGTCTTAGAAATCATGGAAACAAAAAGAAAACTAATACTGAGCATCAGGAAGAGACAGCTGACGTTCCTGGGACATGCAATGAGGAAGAAGGGCTTCGAGAACCTGATACTAACAGGCCAGATACAAGGAAGGTGAGACAGGGGAAAGCAATGGATAATATATTTGAAGAACTTGATCTGGTGGATGATGGAACGATGGTTGCATGATGTAACAGGAGAAGGTGTGCTAAGAGCCATCAGGGATAGGGAGACGTGGAAAGCCATGATCGCCTACGTCCTGAAGGGACAGGGCACATAGAAGAAGGAGTTTGTAAATCCTAAAATGTTTTGTTGTTAGTTTTATTATAAATATGTATTTTTATATTTTGTTAGTGTTGCATTCATTGTCATTTTGCTACAAAAATATATTTTATTATAAAAATGTAGTATTTATTTTTGTTTAGAGACATGACTGACAGAGTAGAAGATTTTTCTCGAAAACTTGCCATTACTTTCTGCGGTAAGCTAGTTTGTAACCAAGGCTATTAAACCAATAACTGGAAGGAGAAAAAAAAGAATTTATACCTTTCCCATAAGGCATTTGTGAATGCAACGAATTCAACCGGAAGTTGAACTTGGTTAAATGCAACGAATTCATCTGGAATTCGCACTCGGTGCTCCAATTTCCTGTTCCAGGCCGATATCTTCCGCATCACAACACACATCCATGTTGCTATAGGTTAACTAAACCAGTAGCAGGGTTAGAAAACTGAATAAATTTCAACAAAACAATATTTTCATGTCTTTTTTATATAACTGTCTAAGAAAGCAGTAAAAATACACTACCAGAAAGACATTAAAGGTTAGCATATATGTGGTTGAAACACGTGTGTGTGTGTATTTATTTATTTTGTGTGTGTGTGTGTGTGTGTGTGTGTGAGAGAGAGAGAGAGAGAGTGAGAGAGAGAGAGAGAGAGCGAGAGCGCGATCAGTCATCCAGTTGGCTAGTCACAACGTACGGATATCTCTTCGAGGAGGTACCGTGCCTTCAGTAAAATAAAATCCGTCTCTAAAGATGCAGATAAAATGATCACCTCCCTGTAGGACTTAAGAGAAGTTCCACTCGAACTGCTTTTTCCAGAAAGCCACTACTCTGTGGAACAGACTCCCAAGAGGATGGTTCCCGATCACTATAATCTAGTCAAGTATAGATCTAACTGTTATCTTCTTTTCCGATACATACAAAATATCCTAATTTTTACGAGTGATTCTCGAGCCTTGTACAGGGTGATCCTTACTTTAAAAAGTTGTGGTATTACTTCTTATGCATACCAGAAGGAGAAGAAAGTAAAAAGAAACGTCCTAATATTTCAAACTGTTTAACAGCACCTTCTAAACGCGTCTGGGCGGAACCAAGTGGGGGTAATTCAGAATATAAATTAAACCTTATTTAAACTGAGTATCTCAAAAGTTGAAGTAACAAAATAAAACTCTCCACTAGACCTATGGAATATTTTTGGGCCTCCAAACAAAGCATCTCCCAAATTACACAAGCAATATGTCTATAACCTGAAGTTTCTTGTACTGACAATACAGTTGTATTCAGAAAGATATTTGACTAACCGTAAAAATTCGAATTTTTCACGGTACTGATGAAAGTTTTTAAAAAATACAAATTTTAAATTCAAGCTTTTTGAAGTATATCAAATAGTCAATCAATTGCAATAAAAAAAACACGTATACAAAAACCATAACTAATAGCAGTAAACTCTGAAGCCGTAAATAAAATAGGTTATTAGAAATTGTTTTTAAGGATTGGTAGTTGCACTCAGTCCTCTCTGAACCAGTCATTTCCGGTAATTTAATCATTTGTGAATCAATAACAGTGATAACAAGTTCGTGGTCAAACACTAATCCAAGTATTTTAAATTGGTGAAGAAACAAATGAATGATTGATGGCAATTAAAATAATCGATTAAACGAATAGAAGTTGAAATAAAACGGATTAATAGTGAAGAAGAAACAACTAAAGAGGCAAAGAATTTGTACAGTCAACTGTTAAAAGAATAAGATACAGAGAAGTCGATAAAACAAGCGACATGGAAAAGATCTAGACTATTCTACAGAACAAGAAACAAAGAAATGGTAAAGAAGAAAGCAAGAAAGAAACAAAAAAAAGCAAGAAAAAAGCACGCAAGAAAGCAAGAAAAAAATACGAACGCACGAAAAAAAAAAGAAAGAATTAGCAGACAAAAAACCAAACAAGCGAAAGAAAGAACAAAAGAAACAAAGAAAGAAAAAATCGAAAAATATCAACTGAAAGAAAATAAAAGGTAAATGAATGGAGCAAAAGTCATTATAGAAATAATAATAAGGTAAGGTTAAAAGTACACCTCAAGGCCGTAATACGAGGGGAGATGGAAAATCAGGCGTAGCTGACCACATATAGGAGGTAGAAAGGAGATCACCACCCCCTATGTGATGAAGTTGATATAATAGATAGAGAACGCCACTGGAAATTATGTAAACTTAAGGAATCAGCACATATGCTATGCTTCAAAAATCTCCTAAGCAGACCAAGCATAAAGATGAACTCAATATGGGAACTAATAATATGGAGTGCCAGAGAAAATCATTAGTGTCAAAAATTGAAATATGAGCTCTGGTAAAAACTAGAGAAAACCATTAACATCAAAAAATTGCAATATGCATTCTAGTAAAAAAGGGTTACAGGACATTAGGTTTATAAGTCCCAAAAATTCAGTGGTTCAGCTGTTCTTGTCCTTAAGGACACATGGATATATACGTTGGTTAGTTCCTGATTTGACTCTTAGAGTTGTGAGTTCAATACTAGGCAACAGCAGTGGTGAAAAAGTAACTTTCAGGGTAAGAGGGAGATAACTCATGACTTCCAATCGAAGCTTCCCGCAAGGAATGGAGTTCATATACCCAAATGATTGTAATAAAAGGTTCGGTTAGAAATTCTTAGCACCGGAGGAAGGCCGAAACGTCGTAGAAATGGCAACAAAGATGAGGACAATAGTCCGAATAATGTATATACTGTAAATAGTGCCTCATCTCAGAAATATAGACAAATAGAATGATCTATTATTAAACGTCGTAGAAATGGCAACAAAAATGAGGACAATAGTCCGAATAATGTAAATATTATAAATACTACCTCGTCTCAGATATATATACAAATATTATACAAATGAAGTAAAGATCTTTTTTATAATCATTTCAACTCAATGCAAAACTGCCACTTACATAAAAGGTGAGTGATGAGATAGAGAAACAGTTACAGGAGGTGTCTGAGAAGAATTACGAAAAGGATGAGAATACAGGTGTGAAGAGGGCAGCATGAGAGTGGAGTGTAAAAGAAGAAGAAAAACATGATACAAGGGTTGTCATTAAAAGGATGCCAGTCAAGGAGATAAGAGATGGCAACTGACATTGCATTTAAATTCTTGGAGACTGTAGCTGTCAGGGAAGCAAGTATACGGAAGGGAGTTCCACGGGCGGTGAGTGCGAGAAAATAAGCTGGTGAACAGAAGTTGTGGTTACATTTGATTTGTTTTTACTTAACAAAAAATAAAGAAAATCTGTATAGAAAAATAAAAACGAAACAAAGACTGATTTGTTTTGTTTTTTTTTTGGTTGTTTTTTTACGGTTTATCAATCTTTTGAACAGAACAAAAAATAAGGAAAATCTGTATAGAAACATAATAACGAAAAGAAAGACTGATCTGTTTTTTTCAAAATGTTTTTTGTCAATCATAAAGTTAAGAGGGTAATCAATAGGACTGCGTTGAAAAAAGTAAGAAAATATGAAAAACAACGAAATTAAACGTGGTGGTAGTCTGCTTCAGGTCCGCCCGATTTTGTTTTCTATTTCTTTTATATAAAAGTATCATTTTTGATTTTTAATTTATTCATTTACAACAGATGCTGGCATAAATAAAGTTTTATAGTTATTTCTCTTTGATTAATTCTAGCGAGTGATGCAGATAAACCGTCAGGGTAGTTTTTCTTCTTCTTTTTTTAATTTCAGACTTCAGAAAATGTGTTTATGAGTATTATCTTTTGCACATTATTTAAAGCCTGAAAATACTCTTCGAAGATTTTTCTTAGATATTGATTTACTGATACATGTCTTACTAAGCAAAGCATAGATGTGAAAGAAATATGGCGCGGATAGAAAAAGAAGAAGAAGAAAGAAAGAAAGAAAGAAAGAAAGAAAGAAAGAAAGAAAGATCGATAAAAATCAATAGAACGGAAATAAAACATAAAGAAATGGAGGAAAATAAAAAGCTGTATAGAATATTATAGAAGTAAACTTCAATATTATAGAAATAAACTTTAATAATATAGAAATAAACTTCAATATTATAGAAATAAACTTCAATATTATAAAAATAAACTTTAATAATATAGAAATAAACTTCAATATTATAGAAATAAACTTCAATATTATAGAGATAAACTTCAATGTTATAGAAATAAACTTTAATAATATACAAATAAATTTCAAATAAGATTTTCCGTGTGCTATTGAAAAAGAACAAAGATAATGGATATTTAGATAATTACAGGCCCTTAACTCTGCTAAACACAGACAAAGCTTTTGAGCAAGATCCTGACAGAGCGTTTGCAGTCAGTCACCGAGATTCTGTTGGGACCCGAAAAATCTTTTGTTTTGAAAGGACGAACAATTCAGAGCAATGTGCATCTGATGCGCACGAGCCTAGAGGGTGTAAAAGACGACTAGCAAGCCGCGCTGGTCAATTGGATCAGTCCAAGGCATTCGATAGGGTCGACAATCAATACTTAGCTTCTATTCTATAGTCCACCGGATTCTAACACGACTTTTGCAGGCTGATCTGCCTCCTGCATCACTTCCTCAGTGCTGAAGTACAGTTGAACTTATAGCGGTCGCACACTTTTGCGCTATCTCTGTCGGTCTATCAGGGTTGTCTGCCTTCGGCACTTTCTTTAAACTTTCGTGTTGGAGTTCCTCTTACGCCGGCCAGGGGAGAGGGCGTGAAGTTAGGCTTGAGGTGGAATCGCTGTCTCTGGAAAAGAAGGAGCCAGGGTTTCTGCTTACGCCAATGAAGCATCCATTTTCGTGTCGCACTGCAGTGACATTGGAGTGGTACAAAAAGTTGTTGAAGCCCACGAGAAGATCACTACACGCGGTCTAAGAATAATCGCAACAAGTAGTGCGGTTAGGTGCCTTAAAGAGGTGTCGCTCCTCCAGGGCCCTTTAGTTACACAGACCCATCCGTATTCTCGGAGTGTGGTTCGACCTCAGGCTCTAGCTGAAAAAGAAATAGACGGAAATAGAGGCAAAGGTCAGAGGCTGTCTGGATTTTGTTCCAAAGGCGATTGTTTGTGAAAGATACGGATGAGGAGTGCACCACGTACGTCTTTCATCTCATCCTTTACCGGTTGGCAGTACTCCAGCTCTGCAAGGACCGCAAGAAGACGCCCGGGCGATTGCTCTCTTCCCTCTTGTGGAGTGGTGGTAAATATCAGTTCTGTAGAGAGGTCTGTGCTTAACGTCCGTGTTATGGTGGAGGAGCTGGGAATGCTACTCTTGGTGAGTTATCGACACGCCTCGAGTTTGGCTTTCCTATGCTGTGCCTCGACTTGGTTTATGCGGCTGGTTCCTTGTTTGTTGAATATTGAACACTTTAACCCATAAATGTATCATACACATACATATATATATATATGGCTCATACTATTATAATCTTCACGTTTTATCGATCGTTTTATCGAAACAGGTTCATAAAATCCTTTTTTGAATCCAAAAATGTTGCTCAATAACAAAAAATTAATTTACAAAAGCAATACGTGGAGGGAAAATGTGCTAATTACCTTAAATCAATTAGGACTGAATAGGGAGTTTGATCGTCACTGGGTGCCCCATATTTTTGGCCATGTGCCACAACTAAGCCACGCTTAGAAAATCGCCGCGGTCCCTTCGACGAGGTTTAATGATTAGCACGCTTGTCTTGCTCGAACAATTGCAACTGTTTAGTGAGTTCGATCCTCACTAGGTACCCCATACGTTCACATCTACCCCATGCTTAGAAAATCAACATGCAGCATATTTTCCTTGCAAACAAGACTACTTTTATTGCATATCTGTGATAATGTTTTTCAAATAGTGATGTCCTGGGTATGACGGTAAACTGCATCCGGCTGCAAAACCTCTGAATGGTTCCTAGGTCCACTCTGACCCGAAATGGTAGCACCTGTTAGGGCCCCAGCTATAGACAAATCTTTGTCCCCTAAGCTCGGGTCAAAGTATTATGAAAGTATAAAAATAGACTTTTATCGAAAAATATATATTTTTTAAAAAATTTATTGCCATAACACATTTTTGAAGGAAAAAGATATTACCGGAAATACATTTTTAATACAAACTATGAGAAATTTTCATTAAAATCTGACTAAATTAACCTTCTCACTATAACTAAACATTAAAAATACCCCAAAATCCCATTTTTTTGGCATTAAAGAAAACACAGAGGTTGATATGCCGTTAAAAATGCAAACTCAAAACTCAAACAGTGATTAAAAATTCCAAAAGTTGCAGACATCAAAATGAGGCCGGACAGAGTATGTATCTAGTTATTTGGGAAGCCAAAGTGGAGCGCCTTTGCATCTTCAATGTTTCTCTAAGTAGAATTGCGTTCGTTCTATTTCGTCTACCCTAGCTACATAACATTCATTCGATAAAACCGCTATTTAGACTGAAGTTTTTTCGAAGGAGTAAACTCGTTACATAGGGTGTATTTACAAGTTGTCATTCAGTTGTCAATATATATATATATATATATATATATATATATATATGTGTGTGTGTGTGTGTGTGTGTGTGTGTGTGTAATATTCCAGGTGAAGAGGACTCAAGGTTTTTGTTTTTATTTTGAGTGCTCTGGAATTTATTTTATTATGAACAGTGCTCAATATAATGAGTAGTATAGAGCTTAATGTAATTATATAGTTATGAATTAATTGTACATTGCGACACGGAAATTTCTATGTTTCGAGATAGATTCTCATCATCAGGTAATGTTGCTGTTGGCTGTGCAGATGATATACATTTAAATGACAAAAACCTTTGGTCTGCTGTGTATGTATGTGGGAAGATATAAACATGTACATGTGTGTTTCTTTTGGCTAATCAGAACGAAGATTCATTTTGAGATTTGACCCCAAAGAATACATACTAACCAACTTTTTCTCTTTTTGTCTTTTTTCCGCCCTCATCCTACCCTTTTCCCTTGTTTCTTTTCCCTCCTTGACCGTCAAGATGTTAACCTGCCATTAAGGGAAAATGTTAAGATCAGGTTAAATATGGTCTAATTTAATTATGACAAAAAACTAATTAACTAACTAAAACAGTAGCTACTCATGCATCTATGTATCGTTCATTCAGTAATAAATTCGAATACTCTAGGCTACTGGCGTGTGTTTACATTGTATATAACACGCCAAAGTCCGCTTTCCTCTACCAAGCGGCAGAATCGCCGACTGATGTAAATTCGATCGGGTTTCAATCCTGGTTAAACGCAGTCGGATGTCTAACCGCACTGATGCAGTGTAATACAATTCTTTCAGCGGATGACTAACATATATATATATATATATATATTGGAATATAAAAGCAATTGGAATCTAACCGTACTGATGAGCTGTGATACAGCGAGACAGATCTGTCTGCGGATGAATATATATATATATAGTCATCCGCAGACAGATCTGTCTCGCTGTATCACAGCTCATCAGTACGGTTAGATTCCAATTGCTTTTAACCCAGGATTGAAGCCCGACCCAATTGGCGTCAGTCGGCGATATAGTGTTGAGTTGTGATGACGTTTACCGCTAAGCTGTTGTTTTTTTGGGGGGGGTTTTTTCAGTTTTTTGACTGATAATAGTCATTTAGACAAGCAGGCTTTTTATCATAAAGTGTTCGATTTCGGGGTGGATATGGAGAGTTGATAGTTTTAGTGCAAAGAATCACGAAACGTCGAAGCATAGTCAATTAAAGTGAGAAATTCTTTGCATCAGACCTATATATATATATATATATATATATGTGTGTGTGTGTGTGTGTGTGTGTGTGTGTGTGTGTGTGTGTAGGTCTGATGTATATAGTACAGTAGTACAACTGTATAAATTTTCAGGAAAATCGGTTCAGCCGTTTCCGAGTCTATAGGTAACAGACACACACACACACACATTCAGACAAAGTTCCATTTGTAAATAAGTTTAGATTATGATCTATAATACATCTATCCTACATCAACAAAACAACAAAACCAAACTACAGATTTTTGAGGCAATAATCATTAAAACACTTAAGCCTTCAATTAATAGTACCAGTTATGAATATTGTAGTAATGTTCTAAAACGTTTGTAAAAAAAGCAGTTTTTTCATGCTTTTACACGTGCATGACTATGACATTACAACATAAAAAATTCCAATTTGGATAATTTTCCTGCTTTAATGAACACTAAGCAATTTTTCTACCGTTATATTGAAAGAAGGACAAAATTTACAGTAATTTTTAGCAACACAGTTTTGAGGTTATTTTTTGTTACCATAACTCACAACCCTGAAGATGATCTCGGAAAGAGATTGAAAGTACTTGGGTACCTCAGAAATGAATGATAATAACATCTGTCAACGTTACAGCTCAATTCTGACATCTTTCAATTATAATTCGGGAAATATTATCCGTGAGTATAAACGAATTTTGTTCAAAATAAGCAGACAGAATGTTTGCAATTTATTTAATCTGACATTTCTAAAATAAAATTTGTTGCCTAAATACACAAATTTATATATATATATATATATAGAACCAAATAAAAAGAACTGAATATGTAGAAGCAACAATATATTAAAGAACGAAATGTTCACCACTTCTTTGCTACCCAGATTTCAACATTATCGGTCTCATCAGGCATATATATATATATATATATATATATATATGTGTGTGTGTGTGTGTGTGTGTGTGAACACACAAAGTCGACAGTCTGTTTCATGTTAAACACAATCGTCGAATGTTGTCCCTCTTAGCTTGTCGGTTACAAGTTCTATTTCACAACATCTGAACGACGTTCTTGACCACTTTTATGATGCAAACAATACTTGTTAACAACACCAATATACCACGCCACGAAAATAATAAACAAAGACTTTAAATTCATGAGGTTCTCTAGATCAAAATCAATCAACCAACACTCAACAAATTTTCTTAAGAATATAGCAACAATATATTAAAGTTCATATAACATTTATATACCAATGTAATTTTATATTTACACATATTCCTGATCAGCTCCTTTATAATAAAATCCTTGTTTTGTAAAAAGAAAAACTCAGTAACTACAAAGGATATATTTAAAAATTCTAAAATGACAATAACAATGCACGTTCGCGCGTGATTTTAAAAATTACTATGACAACGAAACACAGATTTTATCGCAGTTACAAAAGCATGTTTTTTTTTAATTTGCTCCTGAAGATTATCTTTCAAAATATCGAAAATGCTTCAGTTAAAAATATAAAGAATAACTACGACGCACTGCAAGATGAATTTCACCTCATAATCAAGAAACTGATTAGACAATTGGAAAGGATATATACATGGTGTCCATAAAGTTCGTGTATACTTGAAAAAATTTATAACTTTATTTGTATTCGCGATAGAAATAATTTTCAACAAAGATTAGAAAGAAGTATATCTGTATGTCTTAAGGTTTTATTGAAATTTTATTTAAGTTTCCACATGTCCTCCAGCATTAGCAATACAAAGGGTAATACGAGTTTGCAGTTGACGGAAAACATTTACCAACTGATTTACAGTAATGTCTAAAATCACATTAGTTATTTTAGCTTTCAAATCTTCTAATGAGCTAGGTTTGGTTGCATACACAATTGACCCCATAAAAAGAATTTAATCTGGCGAATGTGATCCACGCCTTCCGATCCATCTGTTAGGAAATTTCTGATTTAGAAACTGTCTTACACGCGGAACAAAGTGACAAGGAGCTCCATCTTGTTGATTTATAATAGTTTTTACAGATTATTTCTATCACAAATAGAAATAAAGTGATATTTTTTAAATTGCACATGAACTTTTTGAAAAGCCTATATATATATATATATATATATATATATATATATATATATATATATAGGGTTTTCAAAAAGTTCATGTGCAAAAGTTCATATATATATATATATATGTATATATATATATATATATGGAAGGTAAGGTATGGTTTTGTAATTTGTTTATGTTTGCACACGATATTTATGGACACCTTGTATATGTATATATATATATATATATATATATATATGTGGGGGTGGAGGTAAGGTATGGTTTTGGAATTCGTTTATGTTTTGTGTATATGTAAGATGCGTGTGTTTGGAAATAATTTTTATCTTAAGCGAATTGAAAAAAAAGAATGATCGATGTGTATTAGAAACATTGGTTGAATGAGCATCGTCTTCATTGATCACACGACTGGATAAAACCAAAATTCAGAGAAGCGTTAAAGTTTCAATGCCGAAAGTTATAACAAAAGCAAAAGAATGGTATGGTTCCGGTAATGGAAAAAAAAAACTCAAGAGAAATCTAAGATTGGAAAACAGAAAAATTGAATGGCTATTCAAATTAGAAAAATGCGAATTCAGTGGGTGAGAATTCAGTTTGCTATCAATTAACGTGAAAATTGATCTGGATTGGCTATTCATATCACCGGACCGTCTAAACATGTCTTCCATGATTTTATTCGATTTTCACATTATTTACTTAAAAAACAAAATTAAAAACTTTGAATGAAAGTAAAATTTTAATTGATCGCATTTTCTAAGGCTTTTTTACCCTTTACAGGTTATTTAAATCCAGAATATAATTTTAAAATGTAAGAATCTTTTCGATAGTAAGGTGAACAAAACATGAAGATTTGAGTTACTAAAAGGAAATAAATAAAAATGAGGTATCCAGAAAAGGAATGGCACGTAGAACTAGAACAATCTACCTCGGTGGGTGACATAAAGAGTTCTTTTCGAAATTCCAACGTATATCTCCTGAAGAAGGACGGAGCGTACAACGTCGTGAATATGGCAATAAAGATGAGGACAATAGTCCGAAAATTTTAAATCGTGTTAATAGATCATAATGTTTTAGTCATTCAAGTCTTATAAATAAACTTATAGCTCCGGGGAGAAATAGATTCATCCCTTTGCTAAGTGCACTTGAGCGTAAATGAATATAACGATCCCGACTGGAATTGGAACTCGGCTCAACAATTTCTACCCATTATTCAATTTGTGCATCAAAGCTTACCGCACCTGATATTCCAAGTGGTCACCTATCTAGGTATTGACCAGACACGACCTTGCTTAACTTTGGTGATCCTTTGGAAACCGGTAATTGAAAATAACGTGTCCGTAAGCCAAAGAAACAAAATACTAAAAGGCTTTAAGAGCAATATAGAGATTTTTTTTTTAATCGTTTCACCCCAAGCAAGGCGGTAACGCCACTTGTTGCGCAGGGGGTTACATAAGAGAAAAGGATTAGATAGAAGGAGAGTAAAGAGAAAGACAAACCAGTTACAGGAGAAAGGAGGGATAGAAGGTATGGGAATAAAGGTGTGATGACAGTTGCGAAGGTAGAGAGAAAGGAAAAGGTATACAGGGTCATGTAGAAAGAACTAGAGTCAAGTGGTTAAGAAATGGGTATTAACATTGCATTTAAATTCCTGGAGGTTGTAGCCGTATAATTGTCGTCTGCATTTGGTTGATCTAACTGTGAATGGGTGGGACCCAGTTGCCAGTCTGGTTGCACGAATAAACTACTGCCTAAGTTCGTCAGAGCAGAAGCCATGAAAATATTTATAGAACAGACAGAGGGAAGCGACATCCTGTCGGTGAGAATGTGTTTGGTGTCGAACCGCCAAGTCGGGCCTGATTCTCCTTTGCCTGACCATATATGACTGCAGTATTCCATACAGGGACGGATAGTTGATTTTAATATGTGCAAGATGGAATTAGGTGGAAAAAGCATCCTGGCTCGACACAGCCTTCCTAGCAGTAGATTTAGCTATTGACTCAATGTAATGGCTCCACTTGAGATCGGAAATAGGGTGAGGCGCAGTGTATTGCTCTCACAATGTGGTGACGGAGGTCAACACTACTTGGAGAATGTCAGTTCCACGCCTTAAGCGACCTTCAGACCATCTCACTGTCTATGGCCACAAGCGCCAATTCTTTAATTCTTACCCCATATATAAAGCGCATTTAAGGAGTATAATTATGATAGAATTTTGTGTGCAAACTCCAAGTGTGTATTCAACCTCAGACCGGCAGAAAAAATTAATGTGTACATATTATTATATGAAAATTGCGTGGACGAGAAATGAAACATATTAAAATTAATAACGTGAATAATTTGAATAAAATGAAGGAATGTAATCATCTATAACTGTTGACACAGCTGGCATATTCCTTTTGAAAGACGTGCAAACAGCAACAAAACGAAAATAATAAGTAGCAAACCATTTTGAAAAATCGCTGAGCGTGAAAGCACGCTGTTAATGACCAAACAAAAATTTGTTTTATATGAATTATAATGTTATTTTTAAAGTGTTTAAAATAGAATACACTTATATACGAAATGAAAGGCATAATCGGGTTTCAATCCTGGCTAGGGGCGATCGGATGCCGAACCGTACTGATGAACTGTGATACAGCGAAACAGTCTGTGAATGACTATATATATATATATATATATATATATATATATATATATATATAAAGTCATCCGCAGACAGACAGACAGAGCTGTGATATAGCGAAACAGTCTGTGAATGACTATATATATATATATATATATATAATCATCCACAGACAGATCTGTTTCGCTGCATCACAGCTCATTTGTACGGTTATATATTCGATTGCTTTTTACCTAGGATCGAAACCCGACCGAACTGGCGTCAGTCGGCGATTCTACCTCTGAGCTATGAGCACTCGATATTTTTATTTATTTTAATTCTATAAAATTCTATTCCGCATTTTCTTCGAAATGGTATAAATGGACCTGACTATTTATAGACACTAAGTAAGAGTTATGGTGCACAGGGGTGTTACCGCGAAAGAAAAAACAAGGTACAGGAGATGTCGAAGAAAGGATAAATGATGGATGAGATTCAAGTAGACTGATGATGGCATATGACGTTGCATTTAAACTTTTCGAAATTGTAGCTATCAGGGAAGCAAGCAAACAAAAGGAGATCCCACAAACAGGATGTGTGAGAAAAGAGACTATTAAAGTAGAAGAGACAGTACACTACCGGTCATAATTATTAAGTCAACCCAGTTTTTTAAACACCTATGTATTTCTTACTATTTTTAGTATTAATTGCTAGATGAAAATATAATGGTTCATTTGTTATTATTACTTTGCAAAATTTTACAAGGCAAGGAAGCAAAGATGAACTCGTCCGAATCCCCCTAAATTTTCTTCATTCTTTCATTGATGAAACTGCAATATAAGTAATTATTAAATATTTGTAAATTCGTTTGGTGCACTTGTTATTGTGCAATAATAACAAAAGAACCATTCTATTTTCATTTACAGTTATTCACTTGGCAATAGATACTAAAAAATATTATGGAATACATCATTTTTTTAAAAACTGGTGTGGTCTAATAGTTATGGCCGGCAGTGTATTTCAACGGTAAAATGGTGGGACCTTGGTGCCAATCTAGTCAGTCAGTTAAGTGCCATACGTGATACACGCTTGGGCGATCATGTCTCGAAAGAAACATGACTGACTGGGCAGAAGATTATCCCGCAATATGTTGCCATTGCTTTCTGCGGTAGACTGGTTGCCAGCCAAGGCTATAGAACTCAATTTGTCCTGTTATTTAGCTCATAACTGGAAAGAAAAGACGGATTAATACCTTTCCCAAGGGTATTTGCGCGTAAGTGAATGCAAGGAATTGAACTGGAATTTGAACTCGGCTTCCCGATTTTTCGTTCAGAGCCGATTTCCACTGCACCACAACGCACATCCTAAAACTAAAAGGTTAACACGCGTAAATTCATGTGGTCGGCGCACCTGGGAAAGAGCAATTGTTATGAACATTTTTGCAGAAAAAAACACAGGGAAGCCACATCACGTCATTGAGAAAGTGACTGAACTCGACCTTCCAAGTCAGGACTGATTAAATTGCTGATCCGACTTTGGATTTTGTTGCGAAACTCGAAATGAATAGCAGGAGAACCGGACCAGATATGGCAACAGTATTCAATGCACGGACCTATGTTAGATTCATAAGTGTGCAAAATAGATTTTGACGAGAAAAACTTTCTAGTATATGCAGCTATAGATTAGATGCAGCTATAGATTCGATGTAGTCTTTCCTCTTTAGGTCTTTTGAGAGAGTGAGGCCAAGGAGGCGCGATGTGTTACTCTCTAGAAAACTACCAACATCTATTCTGACGGTAGGTAGGAAAGTTTCTCTTTGGTGGTTAAAGAAGAGCAGTATTTTTTACAGATATGTTGACATTCTACACAACTACAAATAAAGAGTTAGGAGGGAAACCGCTTTTAATACTGAAAAGAACGATAGCAGCTACTTGACTTGAGAAACATATTTCCCCACAAAAAACTGTTTTAAGACAGAAGTTTTCATGAATTTAAACAGAAAACTCTTGTCTGCTCAGTCAACGAATACCGAATGTTTCCTTGTAAGGGATCGGCTAATATTATCAAAAATTTCTGTGTAAAGCGGTGTGGAATACCACACCACTTCACACAGAAATCTTTGAAGGAAACCTCCATCAGGGCTGGAAAGAGCGACAACAGCTACTGGACCTGAGAAAGTGGTTTTCCTATAAAAATGTTTTAAGGGAAAGATTTTATGATTTCTAGCTGAAAACAGACTGCTCGGTCCATGCGGGTTTCCTTGTAGGCAAACGGCTAATGTTACCAGTACCTCTGAAAGAATGGTGTTATTTTTCTATGTTTTACATATCATTATCAATAAAGCCCTCCAAATCACGGATATCGTTTTCTTGTTTTTCATTTTGTATGTTTTAAGATGGAAGATTTGCTTGTTATGTAAATCCACAGTAAAGTGGTCATCGGACGGAAGCAAAACAAATAAGCCAGGGAAATAATTAAGTTGAATATAATTTAGATATATTTTAACCGTTTTGATATTTTATATATCAGGATTATTTTATCACAACCCGGAAACTAAGACAAAAACATTAAATAATATAAATATTAATTTCCTTTGTAGTTTAAACAATCTGATATTTTGGTATGTCAGTACGAATATCTTTATTAGATAGAATGATCATCTGGGGAGTATTCGTAGGGTGGGGGATCAATTTACGATGAATTAAAATAGCAACTTAAAATCGCCTAATAAATTATAAAAAAATAAGAACGAAAACAAATGATACAATGGGTCCAGGGTGATTGCTTGATAGGAATATGCAAAGAAAGACAGAAAGATTGATACTATGGGTCCATAGTGATTATTCGATATGAATATACAAAGAAAGAAGATACATTGATACTATTGGTCCATAGTGATAATTCCATAGAAATATACAAAGAAAAAAAGGTACATAGATACTATTGGCCCATCGTGATAATTCCCTAGGAATATACAAAGATAGAAAGGTACATTGATACTATTGGTCCATAGTCATTATCCGACAGGAATATACAAAGAAAGAAGGTACATTGATACTATTGGTCCATAGTGAATATTCCTTAGGAATATCCAAAGAAAGAAAGGTACATTGATACTATTGGTCCATAGTGATAATTCCATAGGAATATACAAAGAAAGAAAGGTACATTGATACTATTGGCCCATAATGATTATTCCATAGTAATATCCAAAGAAAGAAAAGTACATTGATACTATTGGTCCATAGTGATAATTCTATCTGAATATCCAAAGAAAGAAAGGTACATTGATACTATTGGTCCATAGTGAATATTCCTTAGGAATATACAAAGAAAAAAAGGTACATAGATACTATTGGCCCATAGTGATAATTCCATAGAAATATACAAAGAAAAAAAGGTACATAGATACTATTGGCCCATAGTGATAATTCCCTAGGAATATACAAAGATAGAAAGGTACATTAATACTATTGGTCCATAGTCATTATCCGATAGGAATATACAAAGAAAGAAGGTACATTGATACTATTGGTCCATAGTGATTATTCCTTAGGAATATCCAAAGAAAGGTACATTGATACTATTGGCCCATAGTGATAATTCCATAGGAATATACAAAGAAAGAAAGGTACATTGATACTATTGGCCCATAGTGATAATTCCATAGGAATATCCAAAGAAAGAAAGGTACATTGATACTATTGGCCCATAGTGATAATTCCATAGGAATATACAAAGAAAGAAAGGTACATTGATACTATTGGCCCATAGTGATAATTCCATAGGAATATCCAAAGAAAGAAAGGTACATTGATACTATTGGTCCATAGTGATAATTCCATAGGAATATACAAAGAAAGAAAGGTACATTGATACTATTGGCCCATAATGATTATTCCATAGTAATATCCAAAGAAAGAAAAGTACATTGATACTATTGGTCCATAGTGATAATTCCATCTGAATATCCAAAGAAAGAAAGGTACATTGATACTATTGGTCCATAGTGAATATTCCTTAGGAATATACAAAGAAAGAACGGTACATTGATACTATTGGTCCATAGTGATAATTCCATAGAAATATACAAAGAAAAAAAGGTACATAGATACTATTGGCCCATAGTGATAATTCCATAGAAATATACAAAGAAAAAAAGGTACATAGATACTATTGGCCCATAGTGATAATTCCATAGAAATATACAAAGAAAAAAAGGTACATTGATACTATTGGTCTATAATGATTATTCGATAGGAATATACAAAGAAAAAATGTACATTGATACTATTGGTCTATAATGATTTATACTACAGGAATATGCAAAGAAAGAAAAATTACTAGTATGAGTCCATAGTGATTATTTGATAGGAATATTCAAAGAATGAAAACAATCTTCTCATCGAAAAGCCATATTACCTTAGTGCCCCAAAATTCTTGAAATTAATTCCTCTTTGTAAAACCTGCCTTACTTTTATTGATTGATTTGTTTCTTAGGCCTTATCAAACCACTTGCCGGTTATTTCAAGCCAGAAAATATTTTTACATTGTAAGAAATTTTAGAAGTTTTGTTTTACATCTACAAGATCAACTAATTAACCCTTAGCTGGGCTAAGAAGTGGTGGATTCATACTTTCCCCAATATAGCGAACCCGACTGGAATTGGAACTCGACTATCTGATTTCCCCATTCTGAGCGAATCACAACCTGAACATTATAGCTCAAAGCACCTGATATTTCGTAAAAAGCTACCCATCTAGGCAGTGACCATTCTGGATGCTTCTTAACTTCGTTGATCGTACGAGAACTAGTGGTTTAACGTGATATAGCCGTAAGCCATAACCTGCCTTGATTCATAAGAGTCAATAAAGTAAGTGAGTGCTTGTCTCATCTGTAATGAACCGTTAAAGAAATCTTCAAATGTTAAAAATTTCGTTAAAACTGTCTCTTTCAATCATTAATTCTGCTTATCCACGATGTAAATTCAACACGACGCTGTCGTATAATGTAATTTAGCGTAATATTATAACGAATTGTAATCTTTTCATTGTTTTTTTTTAATTTGTTATAAACTTGATATACAAAGCAACATTGCAACAATCTCTTAGAAGATAAATACAAAGGAATAATTAAATTGTAAATCTAGACAATTCGTTTAATTTTACAAGGACACACCTGCAGATTTCTTTGTGTGTCTTACCTCGCTCAGACGACTATATTAGCAGACTAGATTTGCCAACTTACATAGTTAATCAAATCTGCTTAATTCGGATGCAGAACTCGGTGCGAAACTTATGAAATCAAACGAAAAGAAAATTAATACTGAACATCAGGAAGAGACAGCTAAAGTTCCTGGGACATGCAATGGAGAAGGAGGGCTTGAAGAACCTGTTACTAACAGGCCAAATAGAAGGGAAAAGAGAGAGGGGAAAGCAACGGATAACATTTTTTTTAATCATCTCACCCCAAGCAAGACATTCCACTGCCACTATTGCGCATGAGGCTACATAGGGGAAGGTAAAGAGAAGGAGTGGTTAGACATAGGGAATGTCAGGAGGAAGGTGACAGATGAGTAAGGATACCGAGGATGAGGGTTGGGCAGATGGGAAGAGTGTTTGATAGAATGGGAGCAGGTTAGTGTGTTAGGAGGTGTCTATTGACCTTACATTTAAACTCCTGGAGATTGTAGCCGTCGGGGAAGCAATCATGTGGAAGGGAATTCCACAGTCGGGAAGTGCGAGGAAAGAAACTTGGAGTAGAAGTTGCGGTTGCATTTTATCGGTTTCACTGTAAAAGGGTGGGACCTAGTTGCTAATCTAGTATCTCGTGCAAATTCGTATTTAGGGGGCACCAGTGATCTAAGTTCATCGGAGCAGAAGCCGTGAAAGTATTTATAGAAGAGACACAGGGAAGCCACGTCGCGCCGGTGGGAGAGAGACTGCAGGCGGTCTGCCAAGTCGGTATCTATCACATTACAGACCCTCCTCTGAACCTTATCGAGAAGCCCGAGGAGAATAGCAGGGGCACCCGACTAGATATGGCAGCAGTATTTAATGCACGGGTGGATGGTAGATTTATATATGTGGAGGATAGATTTAGACGGAAAAAACTTCCGGGTCCTACACAGAGAACCGACTTTCATAGCAGCGGATCATATTTGAAGGAACTGATCAGGTGGATGACGGAACGAGGGTTGCATGGTGCAACAGGAGAAAGAGTGCTAAGAGCCACCAGGGACAGGAAGATGTGGAAAGCAATGATGGCCTACGTAAATTAATACTGAGCATCAGGAAGAAACAATTAAAGTTCCTGGGACATGCACTGGGGAAATAGGGTTTGGAGAACCTGATACTAACAGGCCAAATAAAGGAGGAAAGAGACAGGGGAAACAGCGGATAATAGTTTTTGAAGGACCTGATCAGGTGGATGACGGAACGGGGTTTGCATGATGCAACAGGAGAAAGCTTACTAAGAGCCACCAGTGATAGGGAGATGTGGAAAGCCATAATCACAGAAAAGAAGAAGAATCCGATAACTTGCTAGCGACTTCTGGTGGGGATACTTATAGACAAACTGATGGCGCAATTATAAAAAACTGATTTTGATGTAAAGGGTGTCGAGATCGAATCTCGCTTAGAAATTACTGTTTATTTCTGTCATCATAGTTTAGCTGTAACCTGACAGCCTCGCCAGTTACACTGAAAAGCATATATGAATTAAGATGAAAGAATTAATAATCATAAACGTTTTTTAAAAAAACGACAACTATATTAGTTCTGCAGTCAATCAATTATAGTGCTTAGTGTTTGTTAGTATCATATTAATACAGGGTGTCCAAAAATGTATACACATCTAAACTTATTTATAAATGGAATTTGTCTGTGCGTGTGTGTGTGTGTGTGTGTGTGTGTGTGTGTGTGTGTGTGTGTGTGTGTGTGTGTGTGTCCGTTACCTAGAGACTCCGAAACGGCTGAACCGATTTTTCTTGAAGATTTACACAGTTGTACTATAAGCGTCTGCGAGTGTTCTTAGCTAGGTTTTGTGTCGAGGTACCCCCGATAAATATCGAAAATCGATAATAAAAAAATCGGGTTATAGAAGGAGTGGTCCGATTTTAATCAAATTTGATACGCTCATAGACAAAAACATTAGAAACGATATTCATAAGTTTCAAGGTTGCAGTTCTTACAATAGTGCAGAAAATCGATAATATATATATATATATAAGGCACGATGTTTGTGTGTGTGTGTCTGTTTATCTGTCTGTATGTCCTTTATAGAAATCCACAATTTTTATCCGATTCTCACTAAACTATTCTTTAGGCTGAGTCTGAGCTCCAGGACCATGGATCAGTTTTAAAGCTTTCATTATACCCGAGCAATGCCGGTCTATACTGCTAGTTTTAATTAATTGTAAACTTGGTGTTTATTATTTCAAAATATAAAAATAGTTACAAGTATCATTTTATTGTTTTTTTTTTCTCTTCATTTTGACTATATTTTAAATAAATGTAAATAGCCAATAATTAAACTGTTTGTGTTTATTTTGTAGATTCAATCCCTGAACACAATAATGACAGCCAACGTGTATACATTTTTTGGGGACACCCTGTATTTAGCAAAGTGGCAAGTCAAATTTTCATAATTAATCCAGTAGCTTTCAGTATTTCCGTCAAGTAACCACAATGCATACACCTTGGTCCCCCTCACAGGAATATGATTGGCTGGTGTTAGCCATAAATACAGACTAAGGCGAGGACGTCTATAGGCCTACGCCTATTGCATAAGCCTACGTCTCAGCAAACTGCTTACGACTAGGACGAGTACCGGTTCATTACGATTACTTGCTAGATTGTCCTACCCGGTTACATTTGCCAAAACCGCTTAGCCACTTCGAATCAGGTGTGAGAGCGTAAATAGTCATCCGCAGACAGATCTATTTCGCTGTATTACAGCTCATCAATACGGTTAGACTTCGATTGCTTTTGAACCAGGATTAAAAACCGACCGAACTGGCGTCAGTCGGCGATTCTACCTCTGAGCTATGGGCGCTCAGTAAAAGGAGGCTCGATATATATATATATATATATATATATATATATATATATATATATATTAATCGTTTCACCCCAAGCAAGGCAGAAATACCACTGATGTGCAGGGGGCTACATAAGTGCAAAAAGATCAATTAGAAAAGAGTGAAGAGGAAGACAAACCAGATAGAAAGGAGCAATTGAAAGCTGAGAATGCATGTGTAATGACAGTTTCAAAGGTGGAGAGAAAGGGAAGGATATATGGGATGGGGAGAGAGCTAGAGTCAAGTGGTTAATTGATGAGTATTGACATTGCATTTAAATCCCTGGAGGTTGTAGCCGTCAGGAAAGCAAGAATATGGGAGCGAGTTCCACAGGTGGGAAGTGCGAGAAAAGAAGCTGCAGGGGTAGAATTGTCGTCTGCATTTGGCTAACCTGACTGTGAATGGGTGGGACCCAGTTGCCAATCTGGTTGTACGAGTAAACACCTGTTGAGGAGGCACCAGTGAATTAAGTTCATCAGAGCAGAAGCCATTAAAGTATTTATAGAACAGACAAAGGGAGGCCACATTTCGACGGTGAGGAAGTGGCTGTAGTCGAGCTGCCAAGTCAGTACCTATCACATTACTGATTCTCCTTTGAAGCCTGTCGAGAACACTGAGGTGAACGGCAGGGGAGCCTGACCATATATGGCAGCAGTACTCCATGCACGGGCAAATGGTTGACTTGTATATATACAAGATGGATTCAGCGGGAAAAAACATCCTGGCCCGACACAGTGATCCAACCTTCTTAGCAGTGGATTTAGCTATGAATTCGATGTAGTGGTTCCATTTGAGATCAGAAAAGAAGGTAAAGCCGAGGAGGCGCGGTGTATTGCTCTCAGGGAGAATTGGTTGGTCCATGCCTATGGGAGGCAGGAGAGGTTGCCTGTGATGATTAACAGACATCAGCTTGGTCTTAGACGCATTGAAATTGACAAGCCACTTCTTGCCCTAATTCACCACAGAGTGTAGATCCCGTTCAAGGTAAGCAGCGAGATTGTTTGTCCGCCACGGCGGTTTTTTAATGATGCAGGTGTAAATTGTGGTGTCATCTGTGTAGATGCCGACTTGAAACTTGATCTCATCTGGGAGGTCCTTGATGAAAATAAGGAACAGCATCGGGCCCAGGATAGAGCCCTGTGAGACACCAGCATTCGTGCTGTAGGATGAAGAGGCATGCCCATTCAAGACGACCTTCATTTTGCGGTTATTTAAAAAATATTGGATTAGTTCAAGCAAGCATCCGGTAATACCGTAACCCCGTAGCTTGCATAGAAGGCAAGAATGCCAAACCCTGTTAAAAGACTTGGAGATGTCCAGGACAACAGAACGAGCCTCCTGACTCATCAAGGGTCTGGAGCATGTACTCCGTAACGGTTGTTAGCATGTCGGCCGTGGACCTGGCAAAGCGGAACCCATATTGCCTGTCAGAGAAGAGTTTATGGGCAGTAAGATGTTGAACTATTTCAGCATTAATTATGGCCTCGAACACTTTCCCGAATATTGGTAGCAGACTGATAGGGCAATAGTTGGATGGGTCCGAGGGTTCACCACAGTTCTTAAATACAGGAACGACTGAAGAGAACTTCCAGCATGCAGGGAAACAGGATGTAGAAAGGCAGTAGTTATATAGTTTAGAGAGGACAGGGGAGAGTTCAGGAGCACACCTCTTAAGTACTATCACAGGGATTCCATCACCACCGCAATGGGTGTCAATTTTTGAGATTACTCGGAAAACTACTGCCGGGGTAATATATACGTCGTGCAGTTTGGCCTCAGTTCTAATAGGGAAGTCGGGTGGGTGTACTCCAGACGAGTCAAATGTGGAGTTAGATGAGAATTTGCGAGCAAAGCACTCAGCTTTGTCCGCAGATGACGTGAGAACCTCAAATTCATTGATTAAAGGAGGTATCGAGGTTTTACTATTGTTCAGCACCCGTTTGCACAACTGCCAATAGTCCTTGGAGCCAAGCATGCGGTCAGCTATGCGCTGTCGCATTCTCTCAGCAAACAAACGTTTAGCGTTATTCAAGATTCTCTTGCACTCATTACGGGCAGTCGTGAATAGGCGCCTATTGTGATCAGATGTCTGTCTCCCGAATAGATGGAAGTAATGGTTCCTGTGGGCAATGGCAGCCATTGGAACAAGCAGGAGAGAACCACGGAGAAGAATGAGGTTTTAGGTAATACTTCCTGGTGGGTATGAAGGCATCAATGCCATCTTTCACCCATGACGAAACCTCAGAGGCACAGTTATCAACTGGGAGATCGAACACTTTTCCCCAGGGGACGTCGCAAAGGAAATCGCGAAACGCGTCCCATTCAGCTTTTGGTAGCAGTGGGAGGTCCTATAAGTAGGAGGCTCCTGGGGAGAGTGAGAGTGGAAAGAAATATTGAGAGAGACAACAGCATGATTGGAGTTGCCAAGAGGGCAAAGCTGCGAGACTTGACATGCGTCAGGTGCAGTGGTAAAACATATATCTAGTAGCGAGGAGTGCCCAGAGGGAGTGCTTGGAAAGCGAGTGGGGAAGTCCACCACTTGCGTAATGGATTGGGAAATAGTTCATGGCATGGATGCCCGTTGGATCAGTAATAGAGTCTTTAAGCCACTCAGATTGATGGGCGTTAAGATCTCCGAATACAAATATGTGAGCGAATGGGTGGTAGGAAATAGCCTTATCTATGTTGTCGGCAATGCTATCTAGAAGATCGCAGTCAAGAGAGGAGGGAGAACGGTAAAGAAAGAATAGGTAACTAACCGAACTGAGGAGAAACAGACGGAGACATACATATTGGTGGTCAGTAGATTCGAGTGAGGTCACCCTAGCTATGGGGAGGTGCTCACTAACGTAGACCCCCAGTTCAGGCATGTGGATAGTGGAATCCTTCCTTAAGAGGGGGAGATACCCAGGGATGGAGAGGTCACAGGAGGGAATAGAAGAGTTGAGGTTAGTCTTACAGAGCGCTAGGATGTCCGGGGACTTCTCGTGGAGGAAAGCTTCTACGCTAGGAAAGTTAGTACGAATGTCCCTGATATTAGTAAAAGAAAAGTTAAGGGATTTAGGTGGTTTGATTTTGGCTGGTTTAGGATATATATATATAGTTTATATATACTAGGGGAAGTAAAAAAAGAAACAAACGAAGTACATGAACAAAAATTCAAGCACTCAAAGAAAAAAGAAACCCAAGACGAAAACCCTAACACTAAAGCGCTCAATATCAAAGTAGAGCAAACAAAGACAGAAAATCTAAGCAAGAGCCAACAACTGACCACGGTTTTGCCTAACGGCTCGTCAGGGAAATTGACTCTTTGTGGTCGGTTGTTGGCTCTTGCTTAGATTTTCTCTCTCTCTCTCTCTCTCTCTCTCTCTATATATATATATATATATATATATATATATATATCCGGGACTTATCAAAAAGATTTCGTTAAAAACAAAGATCAAATGCTGGCCAATCTCACAAAGATGAAGGAGATACTTGAACCAACAGAAATGTATTTCTTCAAAAGGATGCTGAGGATAACATGGATCGAAGCAACAAGATTTTGGAAACAATGCAAACGAAAAAGTAACATATTTTGCATCAGGAAGGGGCAACTGAGGTTTCTGGGACACGTAATGAGAAAGGAGGGTTTAGAGAATATGATACTCACAGGATGGATAAAGAGAAAGAGAGACAGAGAAAATAAGCGCAAATGAGCGTAAGGATGTAGATGGCAGAGCGGAGTTTGTGAGAGAAACAAAGAGGAAAATATTAAGAGCGATAAGGGGTAGGGTTAAATAGAAGCCCGTGATCGCCCACGCTTTGAAGGGACACGGCACACTAAGAAGAAAAAATAAAACAAGTAAAAAAATTCAAATACTTGGGAAGTGTTTTGATAGAGGATGGAAAGTGCGACATGGAGATCCGAAGACGCATTGGCATGGCGAAAGAAGCATTTCAGAAGCTATCCAAAGACAGGAACATCTCATTAGAAACAAAGAAAAAAGTGCTGGACTACTACGTGATATCTTTCCTTCTGTATGGAAGTGAATGATGGATGATCTCATCAAAGATGAAATAGAGGCTTGAGGCAGCAGAAATGTGGTTTTACAGAAGGATGCTGAGGATACCATGGACTGAGCACGTGTGCAACGATGAGGTGTTGGAAAGGATGCAAACGAGAAGTAAACTGGTAATAAATATCCGGAAGAGACAAATGAGGTTCCTGGGACACGTAATGAGGAAAGAGGGCCTGGAGAACTTGATACTCACAGGTCGGATAAATGTAAGGAGAGACAGGGGAAAGCAGCGTGAGTCGTACTTGTTAGGTCTGAGCAAATGGTTTTCGGAGCGGTGCTTGAAAGAGATACCAAGAGAAAAATTACTGACAAAAGACAGTGCCTAGTAGAAATCCATGATCGCCTACGTCCTGAAGGGACACGGCACATGAAGAAGAAGCGTAAGTAAGACGTGCGTTGTGGTGCAGTGGATATCAGCACGGAACGAGAAATCGGAGCGCTGAGTTCGAATTCCAGTTGAATTCGTTGCATTCGCTTACGCGTAAATACCCTTTGGAAATGTATTAATCCCTTGCTTCTCCCTCCAGCTGTGAGTTAATTAGGATGGTAGATTTTGTTCTTTAGCCTTGGCTAGTCTCCCACAGAAAATAATGGCAATCTATTGCGGGGAAAATCTTCTGCCCAATCAGTTATATCTCTTTCGAGATATAATCACCGAAGCGTGTGTTGCGTATAACCCTTAACTGTGCATGAATTACAAGTATATTAACTTAGAATCTAAGATTGTCAGGAATAATTGTGTTAGAAAGGTATGTAAAGGATTGCAGTTTTTGTATATTGCTTCAAATGTGAAAAAAAAAAGATATTAAAAAAAATATTTTTTTAAATTGTTTTAAAAAATAAAATGAAGTCCATCTTTGCCTGTTTCAATTGCTGAAACTTATAAATTCCCTTTTTTATGTCGGCTGTTTTATTTGATTTTTCAGCCTATTGTTTTTTGTTCGTTTTATATTCATTTTTTGTTTTCATTTTTAGAAGGAACACTCAATAATATATATATAAAAAAGAAACAAATGATCTAAACTTGTTTATAAATGGAATTTTGTCTGTGTGTGTGTCCGTTACCTATAGACTCCGAAACCTATTTTCTTGAAAATTTACACTTGTACTATAAGCGTCTGCCAGTGTTCTTAGCTAGGTTTTGTGTCGAGGTACCCCCGATAAATATCGAAAATCTATGATCGAAAAAATCGGGTTATAGAAGGAGCGGTCCGATTTTAATCAAATTTGATACACTCATAGACAAAGACATAAAAAACGATATTCATAAGTTTCAAGGCTGCAGTTCTTACAATAGTGCAGAAAATCGATAATATATATATATATATATATATATATATATATAAGGCAAGATGTGTGTGTGTGTGTGTGTGTGTCCGTTTATCTGCCTGTATGTCTGTATTTTTTCAGCCCTTTTATTTTAGTTTGTTTCGGGTTTGGCTCTAAGTACGTATAATTGTAGTTTTTACTCTCAGCCATGATACCATTTACCCAGAGGACTTATTTAGCCTTCATAGTTCAGTTTACGACGAAAAAAACTTATTTGATATCGATACCAGGAAATCAAGATTTGACTTACATCCATTCACTTTTCTTTCAGTCTACGGTTTCGCTTTAACTGGAAACAACTATTGATTTTTAGTCTTTCGTGCCAACGTCCAGTGGGTCTGAGCTCCAGGGCCATGGATTAGTTTTAAAGCTTCCATTACCCTCGAGCAACACCGGGCTATACTGCTAGTATATCTATAAGATTTAAACTGGAGTTTTTGATAATCCGACGATACTAACACATAGTTGACTAATATTGATGATTACAGATTGAGTATTCTCACACTATTTTTAAGAAGAAGGACACAGGAAAAACATACAGAGAAACAAATTTCAAAGCAGCTAACCATCTAAAACAGCTTAAAAATAATCGCATTAAGGAAAAGCCGTATTGTACAAATATCGCCCGCTGTGTACAGTAATCTTATAAAGATGGCTGATGCAAGATATTAGCGTCTCATTGTTTCTCAGCAAAATATTTGAAGCTGAGATAGAGTCATAATAAAGTTATTCTTATTATCTTATCGTCTTGTATTCACGTGGGGCTTCATTTCAGCTTATCTCTCCACAAAAAGCTTTAGGACATACAAGCACGTAAACGCATATTCTTATGTACGAAAGTGATTCGTCTATATTTTCTAAAACGTAAATGGGTTTTAATTTGAAAGGCATTGTTATTTATTTGAACTACTGATGGAAAACTTCCAAAACGTTTGTTTATACTTTAATACGTTACCAAAACCGGTCCTGGGTATGACGGTAAACTGCATCCGGCAGCAAGGCCTCTAATTGGGAGGTTACGAGGAGCATGGAACCACCTCTTAATTGCTGTTGTTCCCAGATCCACTCTGACCCGGAGTGGTAGCACCTGTTAGGGTCCCAGCTATGGTTAAATAGTTGACCCCCCAAATCGGTGTCAAAGTGCTATGAAAGTATTTATCAACAAAATTTTACTGAATGAAAAATGTTACCAACAAAACTTTATTGAATTTAAAAATTTTACCAACAAGACTTTATTGAATTTAAAAATTTTACCAACAAAACTTTATTGAAGGAAAATGTTATCAACAAAACCTTATTGAATGAAAGATGTTACCATCAAAACGATTTTCAGCATTAAATGACCTACTGAAGGTTGATATGCTGGTTAAATGAACCAACCAACCAACTTTACCAAAACCGTAAACACCGTGTGTGTTAATGTTTATAATGATTTAATGCTTGTTTATTAAGTTTTAAGTAGACGATCCGCAATAATTCTTCTGTTCTGGGAGAAAAAAAATCAACCTGGGATATCCAAATTCAGTAACACTTATTAAATCTTCAAATAAAACGTTTCGTCCTAAAAAGCTTGAGAACCCAATAAAGGCGTGAAATCAAATTTCCTGAATTTTTACCCGAGTTTAAATCGAACATATATCTATTTTTTAACTCTCGTGTAAACCAGACGTATATTTACTTTTTTTAACTTTTTTTTTTTTTTAATCATCTCACCCCAAGCAAGACATTCCACTGCCACTATTACGCATGGGGCTACATATAGGAAGGTAAAGAGAAGGAGTGGTTAGACATAGGGAATGTCAGGAGGAAGGTGACAGATGAGTAAGGATAGCGAAGATGAGGGTTGGGCAGATGGGAAGAGCGTTTGATAGAATGGGAGCAGGTTAGTGTGTTAGGAGGTGTCTATTGACCTTACATTTAAACTCCTGGAGATTGTAGCCGTCGGGGAAGCAATCATTTGGAAGAGAATTCCACAGTCGGGAAGTGCGAGGAAATAAACTGTTGGAGTAGAAGTTACGGCTGCATTTTATCGGTTTCACTGTAAAAGGGTTGGATCTAGTTGCTAATCTAGTATCTCGTGCAAATTCGTATTTAGGGGGCACTAATGATCTAAGATCATCGGAGCAGAAGCCGTGGAAGTATTTATAGAATATAAATCGTCTAAATTGGGCCTCTCCACTGCTTGTGCGAATGTACGTTGCGATGTAGTGGATATCTGCCCGGAACGAGAAATCGGCGAGCCGAGTTCGAATTTCAGTTGAATTCGTTGCATTCACTCACGCACAAATACCCTTGGGAAAGGTATTAATCCGTCTATTCTTTCCAGTTATGGGTTAAATAACAGGACAGATTTGGGTTCTATAGCCTTAGCTGGCAACCACTCTACTGCAGAAAGCAATGGCAACCTACTGCGGGATAAAATTCTGCCCAGTCAGTCATGTCTCTTTCGAGACATGATCGCCCAAGCGTGTATCACGTATGTCACTTAACTGACTACTTCTTGACTCTAAATCACACCCATGACTAATTTCTTGATTATCATTTCAACCGGTCCCTTTTGACTCAAGAGTAGACCGTACCAGTATCTAATTGTTAGATTCAAGTGCAAATCAAACCTTTGTCTACCTTTTTGACTATTATAAACTGAATATATGCCTACCTTTTTGACTAAATTTTAAACTGCCCTTAGGTCTACGTTTTTTGACTCAACTGTAAACCGAAACCTGCTTATTCTTCATTTGGGTTTGAGTTTAGGTTTTGCTTACCGGCATATCAACACATTTGTGGGTTATTTAATGCCAAAAAGGTAGGGTTTTAAGGTATTTCTTTAATGTTCGGTTATAGGGAGGAGGTTGATTTAGTCAGAGTTTGATGAAAAGTTTTTTAATCTTTTTTTAATTTTAGAAAACTGAAGATATCTTCTAGTTTTGTATTCGAGTAAATGTTTAATATAGCCTCAAATATAAACGACTAATATTTACCTATCCTCGAAGTAATTATTTATATTTATATATAACTAGCAGTTTCACTCGGTTTCACTCGGGTAGTTTAAGGAATAATAAGAATAAAAAACATATGATGAATTGACATAGCAAATACTTACACAACGTCCACCCTCGTCACTTTTATAGATATAGATAGTAGTTTAGCCCGGTTTCATTCGGGTAGTTTAAGGAATAATAAGAATAAAAAACATATGATGAATTGACATAACAAATACTTACACAACGTCCATCCTCGTCACTTTTATAGATAGAGACTAGCAGTTTAGCCCAGTTTAACTCGGGTAGTTTAAGGAATAATAAGAATAAAAAACATATGATGAATTTACATAGCAAATACTTACACAACGTCCACCCTCGTCACTTTTATAGATATCGATAACAATGAAGAATGTTTCTATCGGATTAGGGAAGAAGAGGAAGGGTAACATATATAGATATAGATAATATAAAGTGGGGTCATCGATTCTATATTATAATCAATACATAAACTGATGCCTGACTTTGTGGGGTGATTATATATATTTTTCTACCCCTAATTTTGGCTTTCTGAAAAATGTCAAGGTGTCGTTAGCGTTCTAAAATTTTGATCTACATCTGAGCGCAACGCCTGTCGAGCTAGACCGCAAAATGCTGACGCTAAGTCGAATCTATCAAACAAATATTTACGCAACGTCCACCCTCGTCACTTTTATAGATATAGATAGAGAATCAAATGTATACGACCAATATTTACCTATCCTCGAAGTCATTACTTATCTTTATATTTAATATAGCCTAAATAATAAACGACCAATATTTACCAATCCTCTAAGTAAATACTTATAATTCTAATTAATATAGACACAAGTATAAACGACCAATATTTACCTATCCTACAAGTAAATACTTATATTTATAATTAACTAGCATTATAGCCCGGCGTTGCTCGGGTGTAATGAAAGCGTTTAAACTAATCCATGATCATGGAGCTCAGACTCTTTGGACGTTGGCAGAAAGACGATAAAGCAATAGTTGTTTCCAGTTAAAGCGAAACCCTAGACTGAAAGTAAAATGAATGGATGTAAATCAAATTTTGATTTCCTGGTATCGATATCAAATACGTTTTTTTCGTCGTAAACTGAATTATGAAGGCTAAATAAGTTCTCTGGGTAAATGGTATCATGGCTGAGAGTAAAAACTACAATTATACGTACTTAGAGCCAAACCCGAAACAAAAACTAAAATAAAAGGGCTGAAAAAATACAGACATACAGGCAGATAAACGGACACACACACACATACAAACATCTTGCCTTATATATATATATATATATATATATATATATATATATATATATTATCGATTTTCTGCACTATTGTAAGAACTGCAGCCTTGAAACTTAAAGCCAAACCCGAAGCTAAAACTAAAATAAAAGGGCTGAAAAACTGATTTTGATCAGACCCGTTATCTTGCTTTATATATATATATATATATATATATATTATCGATTTTCTGCACTATTGTAAGAAATGCAATCTTGAAACTTATGAATATCGTTTCTTATATCTTTGTCTATGAGTGTATCAAATTTGATTAAAATCGGACCACTCCTTCTATAACCCGATTTTTTCGATTATCGATTTTCGATATTTATCGGGGGTACCTCGACACAAATCCTAGCTAAGAACACTCGCAGACGCTTATAGTACAACTGTGTAAATTTTCAAGTAAATCGTTTCAGCCGTTTTGCAGTCTATAGGTAACGGAAACACACATAGACACATACTCACACACACACAAATTTCCATTCATAAATAATTTAGATATAGACATAAATATAAACGACCAATATTTACTTATCCTACAAGTATTTGCTACTTTAGACTAAAATCTAAACAACATATAAGCTTGCGGCCACATCACATTAAATATCGGTTCCTTTACGATCACCTAAGTTAAGCAACGTTTATCCTCCTATCTACCTCGATGGTTGATTATATGAGAATTCCAGAGACTGTAGGCTTGAATGTGCAGATGGTGTAATGGATAATGGTTCTGAAGTGTTTACCCGAGTTCTAATTCCAGTTGGGTTTATTATATTTTACTTATACGTAAGTAACCCTGAGAAAGTTATGAATCTGCCTCTTCTCTCCCCTGCTATTAGTTAATTAATAAGTCTTATATAACTAAATCTTTTTTATCCCCAAAAAATAAATTCTCACAATCTAAAATATTTTTCTGTCCTTAAATAGGGTTAAAGGTCTTTTAAGCCGTAGAAAACAAATCAAGACAATAAACACATATTTACATATAAACGAAGGAAGTAAATGATTATTAGCAATGATTTGAAAGCTCGCTTGGTTTCCCATATATATGGCATAGAATAAACTAAATAAGCCTTAATAAATACCTGTATTAGAATCGCCGTTGTTGGAAAATGAATATCGTCTGCATCCTTCATATTCGAGTAAGGTCCCCCCAACCCTAAGAGGATCATTTACTAAGTAAATGCTGATAAACTCATAAATAAACGACTATTCTGCCTAAACCAAGTAAATGCTTATACAGAGTCAAATATATACAACCGATATTTACCTATTTCTGAACCAAGTAAATTCTTATAGACTCAAATATAGATGCCCAATATTACCCTATTCCTGAACCAAGTAAATTCTTATAGACTCAACTATAGATGCCCAATATTACCCTATTTATGAAACAAGTAAATTCTTATAGACTCAACTATAGATGCCCAATATTACCCTATTTCTGAACCAAGTAAATTCTTATAGACTCAACTATAGATGCCCAATATTACCCTATTTCTGAACCAAGTAAATTCTTATAGTTTCAAATATAATCGACTAACATTTACGTATTCCTGGACAAAATAAATGCTTATTGGCTCAAATATAAGTGACTAATATTTAACTATTTCTTAACCAAGTAAATCCTTATAGAATGAAATATAAACAACCAATAATAGTTAACTATTCTTGAACAGTATTTGTTATAGACTATATCTGGAGCGAATATTACTTTAACGCTATTGTTTTTTTAAGCGATGGTGTTTTTACATAATAGACCTAATATTTAATCCATAGCTAGGGAGAAGATGGATTCATATCTTTGTCTGTTTGCGCGTAAATGAATGTATACGAACCCGCTTGAATTTCGATCTTGGCTCTCCGATTTCCCATTCCAAACCACCACCCATGCCCCCCACCCCAGAACATCAACTATCTTACAAGCGTTCTCTGCCTTCTCTAAGTTGGCGTTTATCTTGATCTAACCAAACGTTCATTTTGTTTTGGTCGACTGTCATTATTTCCGTGCGTAACGAGAAAACTGTCAAATATCCCCTCTTACAGTCTGTGAAATGTGTCTGCTAAACCCGGCCCACAAGTTTCTGGTCGGCTGCCAAGAGAAAATGGTGGGTGGTAATACATTAGGCGGATGCAAAGCAGGGCGGGGAGAGAAATTGATCTTTTGAACGTCTATTATCGACAGATGAATATTTCTGTCTCTGCTTGCTTGCTTTGAAACAGTTAGCCAAATTTTGATTCAGAGAAGTATCATGGGGTCGTTACAGACACCTGGTGACAAAAAAGAATTTTCACGTCTTTTTCTTAAAATACAGTAATTTAGCTTTTCGCACTGACAAACCTGACCCTTGTTGACTCCGGTAACAAATATGAGTATCTGCAAGCATTGAGATTGTTGATTTCTTTGCTGTTTTTTTTCGTTTTATTCTTGACCGCAAAGGGTAATTTTGTTCAAGATATAAACTCTAGGGTGAATGTCGACCAAGACTAAATAGCTCGTCCTGCCAATTAAACAGGGGAGTTACATTCAGATTTCGAGGGTAAGACAGTTTGTTACTGTTGTGGAATTCCCCTTTTTGTATATGATAACTGACTCGACTGAGTATACATATACTCCTGCCATAGAAAGAACAGTAGTCCCAGCCGACATTTGCCGTTGTTACTATGACACTGTCAGCACTCTTCCTTCGGGTAGAGGGCGCTCTCTGCTTCCTCGCAGAGAGCACTAACCCAGTCGTGGTTCCGCCGAAGAGTAGAATCACGACTGGGGAAAGATAGACAGATATTTTTTGCCTGGCTATATGGCCGGGAAGACCTACATTAAAAAGACCTTGTGTTACATCTCGCCCTTACGTGTGAAGGTGGGTAAATGCCGCTGCAGTTGGCAGTGGAGAGTATTCGTAGAGATCCGTGCCAGTTATCGGAGAGTACCGGAACTGATACGTAAGTTACCGAAAGTACCCAGAAACTACCACATCAGAAGTCAGACTAGCTCTGAGCTCCTCTCAGCTAGAATAATATATACGGATATGCTATTTCCAACGACTTCACTTTAAGACTTTTATATATTTATTTCTTACTAATAGTATTCTTGGATTTATTAACCTGCGTTCAAGTTTGTATATTACGTTCAATATAACCTACTTTTCTATCTCCATATCTGTTTTGTTCATTATTTTGTGGGGTTCCTCACTAGGAATCCGCAAACTTTACCTAGAACCTGCATTCAAGAAGGTAACATAGTTATATGGAAATGGCATCTACTATATATTTTAACTTAGCATAAATAGTAACAGCTATTACCAGATGAAAGAGCAAAGGTGGTTTTACATTGGAAATTACCACGAACATATATATATATATATATATATATATATATATAGTTATCCGCAGACAGATGTTTCGCTGTATCACAGCTCATCAGTACGGATAGACATCCGATTGCTTTCTACCCAGGATTGAAACCCGACCAAATTAGAGTCAGTCGGCGATTCTATCTCTGAGCTATCGGCGATTAAGAATGTGACAGAACATGTAGATTTTAAACCCACTTTTCAAGTATTTACTTTTAGAAAGAGTGCTTGATACAGAGTAGATCTTTAACCCAAATGCGTATCTCTATGGTTACAAACTGCTGATGGACTAAATTCCAATCCCCTACAACAACCAGTTACAGCTCACATTCTCCAAAATAAACCGTTGCCACCATTTATTTTCAGTTACACATATCACCTGAAGAGAAGCAGTTTGGCTCCGAAACATGAAAATTTATGTGTAGTGATACTATTTTTTTAAAAACCATTGTAACAGCTATGACAATATATATATATATATATATATATATATATATATATATATATATATATATATATATTTCAATGGGTTTACTGACCATTTTCTCCCGTTCTTTAGCTAGTCTATGCATGCTGTGTCTAGATACAAAAAATCAATTTTAAATTGAACATTAATATATTTATAAACTTGAGAACAACAAAAAGAAAAAAAAATATTCTGAAAAAAGAATATTAAAAACAAAGCATGAAAAACAGTGAAACGAAGAATTTTTATACTTGGGAAGTGTTATAATAGAAGACGGAAAGTGCTACAGAGCGATCCAACCGCGAATTGGCATGGCGAAGGAAGCATTCCAGAAGTTGAGTAAAGTATTAAAAAAACAAGACAACTTTTGCTAGAAACAAGGAAGAGAATACTGGATTGCTACGTGCTGTCCGCTCTTCAATATGGCAGTAAATGCTGAACAATATCATCAAAGATGAAAGAAAAACTTGAAGCAACTGAAATGTGGTTCTACAGAAGGATGCTGCGAATATCATGGATCGAGCATGGAAGCAATGATGAGGTCTTAGAAATGATGGAAGCAACACGGAAATTAATACTGAGCATCCGGAAGAGACAGCTGAAGTTTCTGGGACACGCAATGAGGAAGGAGGGCTTGAAGAACCTGATACTAACAGGTCAGATAGAGGGAAAAAGAGACAGGGGAAAGCAACGGATAACATATTTGAAGGACCTAATCAGGTGGATAACGGAACGAGGATTGCATGGTGTAGCGGGAGAAGGCGTGCTCAGAGCCATCAGGGATAGGGAAACGTGGAAGGCCATGATGGCGTACATCCTGAAGGGACAAGGCACATAGAAGAAGAAGATATGTAGTATGTGTGATGTTAGTACTTTTCATATCTATTTCTGCTTACCTTTTGTGTTTTGTCGATACACTTATTTTGGTTGCAGTTCTTTTTGTTTCTTTAATTTCAGCATCTGTCGGTTATTTCTCATGCACTACCTTCTTACATTGGTTAGTTTATTTGCGTCAATGTAATTTTTTGCATTCACTTACTTGGGAAAGATATTAATCCGTAACTTCCTTCAAGTTATGGGTTAAATAATAGAACAGATTTGGTTCTGTAGCCTTGGCGGGCAACCAGTTTACCGCAGAAAGCAATAGCAAACTACTGCGGGATAATCTTCTGCCCAGTCAGTCATGTCTCTTTCGAGACACGATCCCCCAAAGCGTGTATCACGTATGGCACTTAACTGACTGAGTAAATATAACAGTTGGAATCATGATTAAAGTTCCTACTGGTCGTAAAATGGGGGATCGGTTTCATATTGTTATGAAGTAATAAACTGATCCCTCACTAATTACTACATAAAAATGTAATACATCTCTCCCCGCTCTAGCTATGAGTCAAATAACAGGACACATTGGGTTCTATAGCCTTGGTCGCAACCAGTCTACCGCAGAAAGCAATGACAAACTACTGCGAGATAATCTTCTGCCCAGTCAGTCATGTCTCTTGCGAGACATGATCACCCAAAGCGTGTATCATATTCTTTGTCTTTTTGCCATCTCTTCCAAAAATCTACCCCGCCATCCATTTGCTCAAGCTCTCTATGTAGGTTATGTATTGCTTTCCTCAGGTACTCTTCCCTTCAAAATAGCTTGTGAGTATCAAATTTTCCAAGTTCTTTTTCTTCATTATGCACTAAGTGTCTCTTTTTAATATTAATGACACTTTGGTTACCATTGCTCATATGTTCGATCCATGGTATTCTCAGCATCCTTCTGTAGGACCGGTCACTTAAGTGCCATACGTGATATATACTTAGACGATCAAGTGGGCAGAGAATTTTCTCGGAGTAGGTTGCCATGACTTTAAATAGCCAATCTATTCTGCTATTTAACCCATAGGTGGAGGAAGAAGCGACCTATTAATACCTTTCTGCAAGTGAATGCAAGGAATTCAACTAAAATTCGAACTCGGTTCTCCGATTTCACGTTCCGAGCCGATGTACACTGCACCACAACGCAAAACAAAAACAATCTGTAGGACCACATAATCTAGGACCAAGCAATCTATAACACGTAATTGCATTGCGTGTGGAAAATCTGATACTATAATATTGCATGTGGATGAATATGATACTATACTATTGCATGTGGATAAATATGATAATATTGCATGTGGATAAATATGATACTATACTATTGAATGTGGATAAATATGATAATATTGCATGTAGAAAAATATGATAATATAATATTGTATGTGGAAAAATATGATACTATATTATTTCATGTGGAAAAATATGATAATATAATATTGTGTGTGGAAAAATATGATACTACACTATTGCATGTGAAAAAATATGATAATATTTCATGTGGAAAAATATGATACTATACTATTGCATGTGGAAAAATATGATACTATAATATTGCATGTGGAAAATTTGATACTATAATATTGCATGTGGAAAAATATGATAATATACTATTGCATGTGGAAAAATATGATAATATTGCATGTGGAAAATATGATAATATAATATTGTATGTGAAAAAATATGATACTATAATATCGCATGTGAAAAATATGATACTATAATACTGCACGTGGAAAATTTGATACTATAATATTGCATGTGGAAAAATACGATAATATAATATTGCATGTGGGAAAATATGATACATTAATATTGCTTGTAGAAAAATATAATAGTATTGCATGTGGAAAAATATGATAAGATAATATTGTATATGGAAAAATATGATACTGTTACATGTGAAAAAATATAAGATAATATTGCATATGGAAAAATATGATACTATTGCATGTGAAAAAATATGAAGCTATAATGTTGCATGTGGAAAAATAAATAATATAATATTGTAATTGGAAAAAGATTTGATACTATTGCATGTGGAAAAATATGATGCTATAAGAAACATTACTCTCAAACTAAAATTTTAGCTCCGTTGTAAGAATAAGGATTCGACGACTGTTATATTCTATTTCTGTTTGCTGCTTTTTTTTTTGTTTTTTTTTTTTTGTATATAAAGACTTTTCCGCAACTTATTCAGGCGACAACGAATTTTTTTCATTTTTTTTTTTTCTGCCGTTTTTATTAACTCAAGTGTGCATGTGCCTCCGGTCTGGTTCGACGTGGTAAAGATACGGCTAGCCGGATTTCAATGTGCCTTCCTCAAGATCAAAAACGTGGACAGGGAAGAACACCGTTGTAATAGACGACTCGAAGACCAGGTACTGTGACGAGACCATCGCGACTAGCGACCCGAGGGTGTCGTCATATCTGGTGCCGTATTGACAGCATAAACACTGACTACGCGTTTTATAATCTAAAAACAAAAACATGCAGGGACAATTTGAAAATATTTTTTATACATCTTTGAGTTCATATAAAATTGAAACATTTCAATAATTCAAATCAGGACGCATCAAATGGATTTTCTAGTTTTAAAGAACTTTGCATGATATACAAAATACTTGAAACCGCTTTGCCCTTCATGGACAAGAATATCTCCTGGAATAAACAGCATCAGAGGAGAGAGAGAGAGAGAAAGAAAAGCAGAATGCTATATCAATATAAATATTAACTAAGTGTTTCTTCTGTAGTAATACTATTAAATCAAACAATATTACACCAACATTATGTAAAAGATCAGTTGCATCATGGGAAAATTTATTGTCTCCAAAACGATCATAACATCATGCAAATCGAAGAAAAAAAAAGTAAAAAAAAACGGAGACACAATTAAAAGAAAACCAAGCAAAATGGCCTTTGTTCGTCTCTTCGACCAAAGATGACGCATTTGACGATGGGTTTCATTTATTGTGTATATTGCAGTGACCAAAGAGAAATCTCCATTAGCCGTATTACAATCAGTCAGGTAAGTGCCATACATGTTACACGCATTGGATGATCATGTCCCGAAAGAGACATGACTAACTGGGCAGAAGATTATCCTGCAGTAGGTTGCCATTGCTTTCTGCAGTAGACTGTTTGCCAGCCAATGATATAGAACCTAATCTGTTCTATTATTTAACCCATAACTAAAGAGAAGAGACGGATTAATACATTTCCCAAGGGTATTTGTGCGTAATTGAGTGCAAAAAATCCAAGTGGAATTCGAACTCGGCTTCCCGATTTGTCGTTCCGAGTCGATATCCACTTCACCACAAGGAACATCTGTCACACCACTTCAAATTTTACATTTAACTACACTCTAAAATATTATTGAAGCCAACTATATAAAGAAACTTAACTATATGGGATGCTAAAGAATATAGTTTATTACGTTAATGATGCTTTTCATCCCTTTTTGCGTCTCTTTATGAATAGAAATCGAAAAATAAAAATATCTACATTTACCTTGAAAAATTCCCTCGGGAGTGAACAGTGTTGGTAAGGAAAAGTTCAGAAACTGGAATTCGAACTCGGATCCCCGATTTGTCGATCGAAGTCGATATTCACTGCACCAAAAGTTGCAATAAATTACTGTCATTTGACACTTTCAACGTATTTACCTTTTTATCCATGCTATAAATCTTTCTTTCATTCTTTGATTTTATAACTACTATTAATTGCCACATACATTCTTCTTCTTCCCTATGCCCTATCCGTTCAGGACATAGGCAATCGTGGCTTTCCACATCTCCTTATCCATCGCCGCTCTTAATACCCCCTCTCCTATTATCCCACTCAATCCTTGCTCTTCCATCCATCCATCTACCCAGGTCCATCCCAGAGTTCTATAGCTTTGGTTGGCAACGAGTTTACCACAGGAAAAAATGGTAACCTGCAGTTGAATCCATTGCATTCACTTACGCACAAATACCCTTGGGAAAGGTATTAATCCGTCTCTTCCCTCCAGTTATGCCTTAAATAGCAGGACAGATTGGGTTCTATAGCCTTGGCTGGCAACCAATCTACCACAGAAAGCAATAGCAAGCTACTGCGGGATAATCTTCTTTCCAGTTAGTCATGTCTCGAAAGAGACATGATCGCCCAAGCGTGTTTCACGTATGGCACTTAACTGACGGACTACTTTAAAAGATTTTCTGCCTAAACAATCGTGAATCTAAAACGACATGATCGCTGCATCGTGTATCACGTACGGCAATTAACTGAGTAAAGACGATATGCATTAACCTATCCATTTGCTTACGGTATAATATGACAAAGATTGCAGGTTTTATAAAATTTCTGAAATTCTATAGAAGAATCCTTGCGTCTACATAAAATATTATTAGACAATCCAACTGTTTATATTGTCATCAAAATCCATACCAGAGGTTTGGCCTGACCACACTCGAGAAAGCCTATATGCTATTAAACAACGAAATGTCATGAATTCTTATAGAAACACCTGCAATAAATCAAGACCAGACTTCTTTATATAAACAAGATGATCAAAAGCCAAGGACAGACGGACCCAGAAACAGAGATGAAAAGAGAGGACCGTATATAAACCATCCTTCCACATGTTAATGCTCTTTGTTTATGTACCTCCAAAAATCGCTTAAAAACCAGCATAAAACAGCATACTATGAATAAAAAAGACCCCAAACTTAATAAAAACGAACTTTTTTCATCAAAATGTTTATATTTTATTAAGAGGAAAGATCAAAGTCATGTTTAATTAATTTTGCAAAATTTTTTAATCCCTTCTAACATTTTTGAAATTTTGTCAGAAAATTTTGTTTCGATTTGAGTTAGCGGTTAAACAAACGTTACGACTGTTTACAATGGAAAACGTAATGATTGCATCACCCACATTTTTTTCGGTGACAAACACATTAATTTAGAAATTTTCGCAAAAATCAAATTATTGTCGGACTTTTATGAAATTTTGAGTACTCATTCACAAATGAATGAAATTATTTTTTAATTATTATTTTTTAAAAACCTTGGTAAAAATATTTTAACTCTGTTACCTCCTCCGCGTAAATCCATGAAATTTTAATGAATTTTAATCCACTGGAATATATTTTTATTAGTTAAACGCAGGGCACTATGGGAATATAAATCATCTATTTTTTTATTTTTAATTTAAGAACACTATCCGAAAATCTGCTCCAAAGAATAAAATAAGAAAAATGGAATAAAACTCTGATATAATTTAATTTGATAAGCTTTTAATTGCTGGAAATAAATAATAAAAATTAAAGACATTATAGTCTGAAGAAAAAAAAAATTGATTACTAATAAAACTTTAAAAGAATTGTTTTCCTTTTTAAAATATTTTTAAAATCTTTTAAAGAACTGTTGCCCTTAGATTTTTAGGTTAAGAATTGATAATTATATTGCCTATTAAATAGTGAAAAGGTTAATAAAAATCGTTTTGCACCCATATTTTTAAAATAATTTAAACTTTTTTGTGAACTTTATGTTTTTTAAGGTAATTTCTATGTGCAAATAAAAAGGTGAGAGTATCCTCCCTTACCCGAAAGGAAATGAGGACAATTTTGTCCCTTATGAACGCCATACATTTTTATCTCTAATCAAGAACCTGTCAACACGATCTTAATTTACGACGCGTACAGGTCAAAAAGTTAAAATTTGTGATTAAGAAATAGTTTTATTCTAAATTTCTTGCTTTAAATAAGGAATATTTGTGCAAATTAGATTAATTTAACATAAAATTTGCTAATCTTTCAAACGTAATGTGTCGCAGACATGTATATTATTTTTGCAAGATTTTTAAAACAGGGAATTAATTTTTGTTTATAAAAAATGTGTCGATTGTTCAAAACTGGCGGCAAATTCAAAAATTGGAAAAAAATCTCAAACATTTATATTCCAATCAATAATATTTCTGTTGAAATAAACCAGAGTATTTTGCTTACTGGTAATAGTAAATTGAATCATTTAGTTTTCAATTAAAACTAAAAGAAAACTTTCAAGAAAACTTTTTATTTTTAAAAAATCAGTTTAAAAGTAACTATGCTGTTTTTCGCGATTTAGTAGAGGTACCTATCTTTGTGTGACTACCTAACCTACAATCACGAGACCAGAAATACCAGTTCCATGAGTAGCGTCCCTTTACTGCCAAAAAATATTTTCTATCAAAAAATCGTCAATCACACTATATAGAAAGATTAATAATACTTTATTCTTTCTCTACTTTTAGATTTAAAAAAAATTGATTTCATTAAACCAGTTGTTAGTTAAAAATAATCTGTTGGATTGTGGTGGGAAATTTATTTTCGGAAGAGAGAAGGAAGTTTTTACAAGTTTAATGAACTTGATTGAGCGTTGGTTGAATGGTTTTGACCTCATCGGGGCGATGAAGTTAATTTGTCGGTCTACACTTTTAGATGAATTGAGACCATAAAATCTTAAATTGTTTACACTGAAGGTTGGTTGCAAAGAACAGTTGAAACGTGCTGTTATTTTAATGTGTAAGGAAAAGGGATCGGCAGACCCCCCCCCACAAGAGGCTTTCTTCATGTTATTATTCTTATTAATATTTATTGTGTTTTATGCTAATTATTTTTCTTATTCTTATTATTATAATTCTTCTTCTTAATATTGTTATTATTATTATTTTGTTCTTATTAATAATAATGGATATTGTATAATTATAATTCATCATTACTACTCACGGATCCCTTAATAGTTAAAGAGAGTAAAAAAATGACATTCAGAGATAATAGATAAGATTTTTATGCACCCTTAAATTTAGCTTTACCACCACAAATGACAATTATAGTCGTTAAACGAAATGCAACAAAAATGGAAATTAGTTGCTAAACTCGACTGCCGAGTTTCCGAGTTGAAGATATATGATATTGAAGATATGTGATATTGAAGATATGTGATATTGAAGATATGTGATATTGAAGATATGTGATAATGAAGATATGTGATATTGAAGATACGTAATATTGAAGATATATGATATTGAAGATGTATGATATTGAAGATATGTGATGTTGAAGATATGTGATATTGAAGATATGTATATTGAAGATATGTGATATTGAAGATATATGATATTGAAGATATGTGATATTGAAGATATGTGATATTGAAGATATATGATATTGAAGATATGTGATATTGAAGATATGTGATATTGAAGATATATGATATTGAAGATACGTAATATTGAAGATATATGATATTGAAGATGTATGATATTGAAGATATATGATATTGAAGATATATGATATTGAAGATATGTGATATTGAAGATATGTGATATTGAAGATATGTGATATTTAAAATAGTGATATTGAAGATATGTGCATATTGAAGATATGTGATAATGAAGATATGTGATATTGAAGATACGTAATATTGAAGATATATGATATTGAAGATGTATGATATTGAAGATATGTGGATATTGAAGATATGTGATATTGAATACATGTGATATTGAAGATATATGATATTGAAGATATGTGATATTGAAGATATGTGATATTGAAGATATGTGATATTGAAGATATGTGATATTGAAGATATATGATATTGAAGATATGTGATATTGGAAGATAAGGTGATATTGAAGATGGTGTGATAATGAAGATATGATATTGAAGATACGTAATATTGAAGATATATGATATTGAAGATGTATGATATTGAAGATATGTGATGTTGAAGATATGTGATATTGAAGATATGTGATATTGAAGATATGTGATATTGAATATGTGATATTGAAGATATGTGATATTGAAGATATGTGATAATGAAGATATGTGATATTGTGAAGATACGTAATATTGAAGATATATGATATTAAGATGTATGATATTGAAGATATGTGATATTGAAGATATGTGATATTGAAGATATGTGATATTGAAGATATATGATATTGAAGATATGATATTGAAGATATGTGATATTGAAGATATGTGATATTGAAGATACGTAATATTGAAGATATATGATATTGAAGATGTATGATATTGAAGATATGTGATGTTGAAGATATGTATATTTAAGATATGTGATATTGAAGATATATGATATTGAAGATGTATGATATTGAAGACATATGATATTGAAGATATGTGATATTGAAGATATATGATATTGAAGATATCTGATATTAAAAATATGTGATATTGACGATATGTGATATTGAAGATATGTGATATTGAAGATATGTGATATTGAATATATGTGTTATGAGGATATGTGATATTGAAGATATATGATATTGAAGATATATGATATTGAAATATGTGATAATGAAGATATGTGATATTGAAGATACGTAATATTGAAGATATATGATATTGAAGATGTATGATATTGAAGATATGTGATGTTGAAGATATGTGATATTGAAGATATGTGATATTGAAGATATATGATATTGAAGACATCTGATATTTAAAATATGTAATATATAATGTTGAAGATATGTGATATTGAAGATATGTGATATTGAAAATATGTGATATTGAAGATATAGGATATTGAAGACATGTGATATTAAAAATATGTGATATTGAAGATATATAATATTGAAAATATGTGATATTGAAGATATGTGATTTTTTCACAATATGTAATATTTTCACAATATTTTCTAATATATTTTATTTTATCAATATTTTCTGATATATTGAAGGTATGTAATATTTTCATATGTGAGATACTGAAGATATGTGATATCAAAGATATGTTACATTTCTGGCATTATTTCGTCCATGGGAAGAAGCAAAGATTAAAAAAAATAATAATCCAATTCATTACAGTGGTTGAAAGAAGCAAATTTGCCCGAGAAAAAGCTGGAAAGTTTCTAAAACTGCAGCGAAACGGTAACTCTGGTTCAGCGTTTTACTGCATGAGAATATCTAATAACGATTTGGAAAATATCTAATAACGATTATTCCTAATATTTTTCTTCTTCTTCTTCTGCTTCTTCTTTTTCTTCTTCTTCTTCTTCTTCTTCTTCTTCTTATTATTATTATTATTATTATTATTATTATTATTATTATTATTATTATTATTCATTTTATTCTTCTTATTCTTCCTATTTTTCTTATTCTTATTTTTTCTTATAATTATTAATATTTTTCTTATTCTTCTTCTCATTATTATTATCTTCATTATTTTTATTATTATTATTACTTTCCTTATCATTATTCCTATTTTATTTTCTTATTTTCTTTCACTATTATTTATTAATCTTTTTCTTATTATTTATTATCATTATTTATTATTTCTAATGTTATTTTATTATTATTATTATGTCAATTTTCATCATATTTCGATTTCTGCTTTGGTCTCACTACCAACCAAGTCTGCGGGGAGACCTAAGGCAGGTAGTGGCGTGTTGTTATGACTCCATTTCATGTTTTTCTATCTTCCCTATCATCCCTAGCGTTATATAGATAAAGTCTTCCTTAGTGTGTGGGCTGTACTTAATAAGACAATTTTTTGTATATCTCTTAAGCTGGGGTTTCCAAGGATTCTTTCAATGTGTTGTTTTGTTCCATTTTTTATCATTTCAAGTGCACCTACTATCACTGACAAAACTATTATTTTTTTTTCTTCATTTTATTCTTCTTATTCTTCCTATTTTTCTTCTTATTTTTATTTTTTCTTATTATTATTAATATTTTTCTTCTTCTTCTTCTTCTTCTTCTTCTTATTATTATTATTATTATTATTATTATTATCTTCATTATTTTTATTATTTTTATTTATTATTATTATTATTATTATTATTACTTTCTTTATCATTATTATTATTCCTATTTTATTTTCTTATTTTTTTTCATTATTATTTATTAATCTTTTTCTTATTATTTATTATCATTATTTATTATTTCTAATGATATTTTATTATTATGTCATTTTTGATCATATTTCGATTTCTGCTTTGGTCTCACTACCAACCAAGTCTGCGGGGAGACCTAAGGCAGGTAGTGGCGTGTTGTTATGACTCCATTTCATGTTTTTCTATCTTCCCTATCATCCCCAGCATTACATAGATAACGTTTTCCTTGGTGTGTGGGCTGTACTTAATAAGACAATTTTTTGTATATCTCTTAAGCTGGGGTTTCCAGGGATTCTTTCAATGTGTTGTTTTGTTCCATTTTTTATCATTCCAAGTGCACCTACTATCACTGGCACAACTCTTGTTTTCAATTTCCACATTTTTTCTATTTCAATTTCCAGGTCTTTATATTTTGACAGTTTTTCAAATTCCTTGGTTGCTATGTTACAATCCGCTGGACAAGCCATATCAATTAATAGACAAGTTTTCTCCTTCTGGTTTTTAACAATAATGTCTGGTCTGTTTGCTTCAATTTTTCTGTCTGTGTAGATGGTGTAATCCCATAGAATGGTTACATCTTCTATTTCTGTAACCGGTGCTGGATGATGTTCATACCAGTGTTTGTTTACAGATTTTCCATAATGTTTGCACATTGCCCAATGTAAATATTGCCCAACTCTATCGTGGCGATTTTTATATTCGTTTGGGGCAAGCACAGAACAGCCTGAGATTAGGTGGTCTATTGTTTCTTGGTGTTTATCACAAAACCTGCATTTTGGATCCATATTATTATGCATAATATTTGCCTGAAAGTTTCTCGTGAAAAGACTTTGGTCTTGTGCTGCAAGTATAAATCCTTCAGTTTCAGACTTTAATCCAGATGCACGTAACCATCGATGAGTATTAACTTTGTCAACATTGGATTTATTGGCACGTTCTGGATATTGGCCATGCAGAGGTTTGTCTTGCCAGCGCTGTTTCATCTTTTCAAGAGCTTTATCTTTGGCTTTCATTTTCATATTTTTTGCCGCAATAGTTGGTTCTTGGCTACTGTTTTGCTTTTCTACAGAATCTACTAACTGTAATTCTTGTTTGTATTTATTGCCTTCTTTTATTATTGAATATTTTTTCTTTCTTTCTTCATGTTGCCTTACTAATTGTATCATCCAATCCTTTGTTGTTTCTATGTATGTTAGTAAGCCAATAGTTGTTGTCTTGTATGACAATTCCAGCTGAATAAGACCCCTTCCACCTTCTTTACGGGGTATGTATAGACGGTCTACATCAGCCTTTGGGTGATGCATCCTATGCTTAGAAAGAAGCTTTCTTGTTTTAGCATCCATTCGCCTGATGTCGTTTAGAGTCCAGTTTAAGATGTTGAAGCTATATTGGACAACTGGGATTGCAAGGCTATTAATGGCCATAACTCTATTCTGTGAATTTAATTCAGTTTTTAATATCATTCGTAGCCTTCTATAGTACTCTTTACGCACTATTTCTTTCATTTTTTTATGGTGAATGTTTTCGCTCTCATTTACACCTAGGTATTTATAAGCTTCTTCTGGTTTCAATTCTTTTATTGTTACAGCAGGGTCTAGGCTAATTGAGGATGTTTCTTGTATTGATCCACGTAAAACTGTAGCTTTAGCACATTTATTCAAATTAAATTTCATTCCAATGTCTTCGCTGAAGCATTTTACAGTTTGCAGAAGACCTTCCAGCTCATTATCATTCTTAGCATATAACTTTAAGTCATCCATGTAAAATAGATGGCTTATTTTCTTTTGGCCTATTTTATAACCACATTCTGTCTTATTAAGTTGACTGGTTAGTGCTATTAATGATATGCAGAATAGTAAGGGATTATTATTATTATTATTATTATTATTATTATTATTATTATTATTATCCCAATAAATTATTCCCATATTTTTTCGATAATCTATTTCTCCTCCCCACCCTCGCTCTACGCGTTTGTCTTCTCGTGCGATCACGCTGTAATCGAAAACTGCATTTTCCATTTTCGATTGAGATCTCGTCTGAATTTTCAAGAATGCGTGTTAGCAACGAGGCCACCACTTCTTTTATTCCAACGTCGCTGTTCTTAACAATAAATAATTTCGAATACGTGTTCAAATAGAGCTTTCTTTCGGCTGCCGGTAAGATTTCCTACGCGGTTTGCTCCTGGCAATGGCACAAATACAATGCAATACATAGTTAATAATCGATTGAATTCCTGTAATTGAGAAAATAAGATGGAACTATGAGAGAGATTCGATAATTACATCCAGCGCATATGTCAACGTATCACCTTTGTCATTATTTTCAGGAACTATTTGATATCAGGTAACGTCTTGGCAACCAGCATGGCAAACAAGACCATTCTGAGGTTGATTATGCCCACTTTGCAGTAACAGTCTTGGAGAAAGATGTTACTTCTCACCTCTACGTGTTATTCAATTACTAGATATATTTAAGAAAAATGTTTTGTTTCTAGCATGTCACGATATTTAACGGAAAAGACTACTACCTTTAGAAAAATTAAAGAACTTCATAAATTCAATCTCTTGATAATTAATAGTTCGTCCTTTTTTCTTGTTTTCCATTACTATCTTGTCAACAACTACAATTTGTGAAAACAAAATGAAAATTTTTGGTTGTTCTAGCTTTGACCACGGACCTTTTGGGTACATTGAGGACAGTACAATACGATGGGCAGATCTCGATTCGAAGTCACCCGTCAGTTTAATGTCGCAAAGAAATTCCTTTCATAAAACTCCATTACTTTTTTCTATGCTTCATTGTCTTCGTTTTAAATTTGCTTTTTTACTCTGGAACCGAAATAAGCCATTCCCGCAAATCTGAAAAATTGAAAAACAAATAGCATAACAAAAGATTCTGTAGATAAACGCTCTCGATCAGCGTTAGTTTCTGATATGGATAAAGTGAAATGTAGAAATTGTAGAGAAACATTTAACATTTATAATAACAAATGATCAAATAACCGCTAATGTTATGTCTAGGGTTTGGGCTAAAGCTTGGTCTAATTGGCTAGGCTTAGAGCGTAGTTTAAGGCGAGAGTTAGGGCTAGGGCTAGGGCTAGGGTTAACGGGCTAGGGCTAGGGCTAGAGTCAAGGTTAAGTCTAGGGTTAGGGCTAGGGCTAGGGTTAGGGTTATGGTTAGGGGGCTAGGGCTAGAGCCAATGTTAAGTCTAGGGTTAGGAGGCTAGGGCTAGGGTTAGGGTTAAGGGGCTAGGGCTAGAGTCAATGTTAAGTCTAGGGTTAGGGCTAGGGCTTAGGGTTATGGTTAAGGGGCTAGGGCTAGAGTCAATGGTTAAGTCTAGGGTTAGGGCTAGGGCTAGGGTTAGGGTTAAGGGGCTAGGGCTAGAGTCAATGTTAAGTCTAGGGTTAGGGCTAGGGCTAGGGCTAGGGTTACGGTTAAGGAGCTAGGGCTAGAGTCAATGTTAAGTCTAGGGTTAGGGCTAGGGCTAGGGTTAGGGTTAACGGGAAGGGCTAGGGCTAGAGCCAATGTTAAGTCTAGGGTTAGGGGCTTAGGGCTAGGGTTATGGTTAAGGGGTAAGGGGCTAGAGTCAATGTTAAGTCTAGGGTTAGGGCTAGGGCTAGGGCTAGGGTTAGGGTTAAGGGGCTAGGGCTAGAGTCAATGTTAAGTCTAGGGTTAGGGCTAGGGCTAGGGGCTAGGGTTACGGTTAAGGAGCTAGGGCTAGAGTCAATGTTAAGTCTAGGGTTAGGGCTAGGGCTAGGGTTAGGGGTTAATGGGGCCTAGGGCTAGAGCCAATGTTAAGTCTAGGGGTAAGGGCTAGGGCTAGGGCTAGGGGTTAGGGTTAAGGGGGCTAGGGGCTAGAGCCAATGTTGAAGTCTAGGGTTAGGGGGATAGGGCTAGGGCTAGGGTTAGGGGCCAGGGCTAGAGCCAATGTTAAGTCTAGGGTTGTGGAGGTGGGCCAGGGCCAGGGTGCTATGCCAAGGGCCAGGCCAGAGCCATTGTTAGTCTAGGGTTAGGGCCAGGGCCAGGTTAACGGTTAGGCTTTGGGAGCTAAGGTTATGTCTTGGGTTAGCTAGGCCATGGTTAGGGTTAAGGGCTGCGTCAGGCTGCAAGGGTTAAGTCTGAGAAAGGAAACAGGGGACAGGGTTAGGGTTATGTGCTAGGCTAGAGCCATGTTAAGTCTAGGTTAGGCTTTGGGAGCTAGGGCTAGGCGATGGGGAAGGGGCTGGGGCTATCAGGTCGGGCAGAAGTCTTAGGAAGGGCCAGGGCCAGGGGTTAGGGTTAAGGGGCTAGGGCCAGGTCAATGTTATGCCCAGGGTTAGGGCCAGGGGCTAGGGTTACGGTTAAGGGGGCCAGCTGAGCCAAGGTTAAGTCTAGGGTTAGGGCCATGGCTGTATTAGGGTTATAAGAAGGAGCCAAGGTTAAGTCTTGGGTTAGGGCCAGGGCTAGGGCTGAGGGTTAGGGTTAAGGGCTAGGGCTGGGGTTTTCCAAATGTTAAGTCTAGGGTTCGGGCTAGGGCTAGGGTTAGGGTTAAGGGGCTAGGGCTAGAACCAATGTTAAGTCTAGGGTTAGGGCTAGGGCTAGGGATAGGGTTAGGGTTAAGGGGCTAGGGCTAGAGCCAATGTTAAGTCTAGGGTTAGGGATAGGGCTAGGGCTAGGGTTACGGTTAAGGGGCTAGGGCTAGAGTCAATGTTAAGTCTAGGGTTAGGGCTAGGGCTAGGGTTAGGGTTAAGGTGCTAGGGCTAGAGCCAAGGTTAAGTCTAGGGTTAGGGCTAGGGCTAGGGTTAGGGTTAAGGAGCTAGGGCTAGAGCCAAGGTTAAGTCTTGGGTTAGGGCTAGGGCTAGGGTTAGGGTTAAGGGGCTAGGGCTAGAGCCAAGGTTAAGTCTAGAGTTAGGGCAAGGTTGTGAAAAAATAATGAGAATTTTTGGTTGTGAGCTATAATAAATACATTACTACAAAATATTGATTCCATTGGTATCGAGAGTTTGAGTTTGAGTGAGTTTTGTTCAACCGATTTTAACCCAGTGTCCTCAGGTTTTAGAACATTAAATTCATTTACAAATCACACGAATTTTTCTTCCAACTGGGCAATACTTGGAAGGTATTTTTATTGATGAATATGTCCTCACTACCTGTATATAATCATGGTTTTATATAATGATTTATACCCATTATGTTTTTACAGTTTTTTATGCTGTCCTCAAATGAGGACACTGGGTTAAAATGGGTTAACGGCATATCAACCTCTGTGGGTTATTTAATGCCAAAAAGTTAGGGTTTTAAGGTATTTTTTATGTTCCGTTATAGTGAGAAGGTTGAGTTAGTTCTATTTTAATATATTTTTTTAATTTAGAAAACTGCAAATGTCTTCGTTTTCTATTCAAAAATGTATTGTTGGCAATTTTTTTCTTCAAAAATGTATATATTTGTATAAAAGTCTATTTTTATACTTTTATAGTGTTTTGACACCAGTTTGGGGGTGAACTATTTCCCCATAGTTGGGACCCTGACAGGTGCTACCACTCCGGGTTAGGGTGGACAACAGCAATTAAGAGGTGGTTCTATGCTCCTCACAACCTCCCAATCAGAGGCCTTCCTGCCGGATGCAGTTTACCATCATACCCAGGACCTGGTATCAAGAAATAAAAAATCATGAAGATTTATTTTTTATAAAATATATACGGGATTTTTGCCTATTCATGGTTATAGAATCATTAAAGGAGTTATTTAGCTAGTACGACTGTAGACTGAAAATTCTAGTGCTGTGAAATCTTGCATGCATTCTTTTCAGGTAATCTGATATCTGATCGTTCAAAAAGGACTGCAAAACTAACTAGCAAAGAATTCTCTTGAAAATAGACAAAATTTGGCATTGCAGTGTTCCAAGTACCTACAAAAAATGGTTTAATCACCAAGGTCATTCATACTGACATATTTTATATTTTATAAAAAAGAAAAATAAAGAAAAAAAAGCACACACCCCAATACAAAATAACATACATTAAATTAAGGAGAAACCAACAACAAAACAAAACAACACCTACCAACCCCTAAACCAAATAACAACATGCTAGGCGCCAGCAGCATCAGCCCTCTCAAGATTAATAGATTAACCTATTCTGAACTCTGCCAAAAACAAACACTTAACCCTAAGAACTGAAAAAAGGTCAACGGAACTCAAAATACAGACCAATCCCTCTAACACCCCAAAATAACAAATCCAACACAAATAAACTGGCTTTTTCAACTAGATAATTCTCATTTCTAAAAAACTCACCTGAGGATGAAGCCAAAACATAATGGGCTGGCTTCGAAACATGAATTTTTTGTGTGTGTAGTGATACTATGAATTTTAAAAAAATGTAACAACCATTACAGCTCTTCATTTGTATCGAGCACTCTTTATAAAAGTGAATGCATGAACAAGAGGTAAATAAACCTACGTGTTCAACACCTTAGTTACAATATATATATATATATATATATATATATATATATATATATATGTAAGCCCCTAAAAATTGTGTGTGAAGCTTATTTTACTATATCCAGAATTCATCAAATTACGCCAGCATCTTGTATAACTTTCGCCCGCCATTGTTAACACAAAGGAATCTAATTCTCGCCGACAGCATTCTTCTATTAATAATAGCGCCTAATTCAGTCATAAATGATTCAATGTCCGACTCCTGCTAAATGAATTTCACCAAACATTTCTCATGAATCTCTTCATTTTTTTATCACACTTAATATCAATTCACCGCTGGCTACATTTCTCGACGCTTATTTCCAATATCACATGTCCCATTTTCTATTTCAATCGATCACCATTACTATAAAAGTTGGCTGTCCAAATTTCTACTGCACTTTCTCTTTCTCTCTCTCTCTCTCTCTCTCTCTCTCTCTCTCTCTCTTTCTCTCTTTTGTAATTTTGTTGCTTTTTCGTATATTGTAGTTGTACACCGAGTCTTTAATATCGTCCTATCGAGCTATCACTTTGTTCTTTTGTCTATGGCACATGTGACTGCGTCTTTAAGCTGAAGGCTCGAGGTGTACGCTTATTAGCACGCTTCTTCTATCGGTGTTTCAGCTTTTATTCGAACATCAGCGTCGGCTAATTAAGACATGTTGACTTAAAATCTTATTCAATAAGAATATCTATAAAATAATATCCATACAGAAATAACGTTGCATCACAGTCTTATATTCAAAAAGGATTTTAAAAAAAAGGTTGAATTCCTTGTATTCACTTACGCACAAATATCCTTGGGAAAGGTATTAATCCGTCTCTTCCCTCCAGTTACGGGTTAAATAATCGGACAGATTGGGTTCTATAGCCTTGGCTGGCAACCATTCTACCGCAGAATGTAATGGCAACCTACTGCGGGATAATCTTCTGCCCAGCCAGTCATGTCTCTCTAAAGACATGATCGCCCAAGCGTGTATCACGTATGGCACTTAACTGACTGTTTGATGGTAACAAGAATAATTATAAAATAATATCCATAAATAAATAACGTTCCATCACAGTCTTAAATTAAAAATAGGTTATTAAAAAGTGTTTTATGATAACAAGTCGTAAATTTACGACACGGCTCTTTCTGATAATATACTAAATTGATTAGGGAATCAAAAGAAAGTCAAACATGTTATAAACTATGGCACCTGAAGATGTGTTTTTAAAATTTAATAGGAAGGGATCGAGCAATCATTTTGGAACGCGTGCTCAGAAAAACTCCCTTCTTAATATTTTTGGTTAGATTCTTTGGGCTGGAGATGAAAAGTTCTCTTTTTCCTGGCTTGACAGAGTGTGCAAAACCCTCCCCAAAAGACGAAACATCGCAGTCCTCTTAATTATCTATCGCTATTTCCATGGCAAATGTTTTAACGATCTACATTTCTTAATTCCATTCGATCTGACATTGACAATTAAGATCCGCCATGCTATATATGCTCCTACAGGCCACCCTCATTGCTTTGGTATTTCATTAATGAAAAAAGTTTCATTCAGATAGCCCTATTTCATTCAGACAGTCCTGTCACATACAATGGGACGAGCTATCCTCCTTCCATTCATATTCCATTAGTGAAAAAATAAATCCCATTCGAATAGCCTGATCACATAGACTGGGACGAACCATCATCATTTCTTTCGTACTCCTTAAAAAAAAGAAGTTCTATTAGGATAGCTATGTTATATACTCGGTGGCAAGGCATCATCATTTCCTTCGTATACTATTAGTAAAAAAAGAATTTTTATTCGGATACCCTGCCATATGCAGTAGCATGGACGATCCGCATTCTCTACTTTCACGGCTTCTGCTCCGATGAACTTAGATCACTGGTGCCCACTAAAGACGAATTTGCACGAGATAATAGATTAGCAACTAGATCCCACCCTTTTACAGTGAAACCGATAAAATGCAACCGCAACTTCTACTCCAACAGTTTCTTTCCTCGCACTTCCCGACTGTGGAATTCCCTTCCACACGATTGCTTCCCCGACGGATACAATCTCCAGGAGTTTAAATGTAAGGTCAATAGACACCTCCTAACACACTAACCTGCTCCCATTCCTCCTGACATTCCCTACGTCTAACATTCATTCCTCCTGACATTCCCTATGTCTAACCACTCCTTCTCTTTACCTTCCCCTATGTAGCCCCATGCGCAATAGTGGCAGTGGAATGCCTTGCTTGGGGTGAGATGAGTATAAAAAAAAGATCCATTAGAGAAAAAACATTCTAGTCGAATAGCCATGTCACATACACTGAAGCAAGCCATCCTCATTCCTTTTGTATTCAATTAGTGAAAAAAAGAAGTTCCCTTCGGACAACCATGTCACATACTATGCAAGGAGCCATCCTCATTCCATTCGTATTCGATTAGTAAAATATAATATTCCATTCAAATGCCCTTGTCACATGCACTGGGATAAGCTATACTCATTCCCTTCGTTTTCTGTTAGTGAAATAAGAGTTTCCATTCGGATAACCTTGTCACGTACGCTAGGACGAGCCATCCTTATTCCTTTCGTATTCTATTAGTAAAAAAGTAGTACCATTCGGATAGCCCTGTCACATACACTGGTACGAGCCATCCACATTTTATTAGTGAAAAAAGAAGTTCCATTCGGATACCCCTGTCACATGCACTAGAGAGAGCCATCCGCATTCCCTTCGTTTTACATTAGTAAAAAAAGGTAGTTCTATTCGGATAGCCCTGCTATATAAACGATGTCAAGGCATCATCATTCTCTTCGTTTTCCATTAGTAAAAAAAGGTAGTTCTATTCGGATATCCCTGTTATATAAACGATGTCAAGGCATCATCATTCTCTTCGTTTTCCATTAGTAAAAAAGGTAGTTCTATTCGGATAGCCCTGCTATATAAACGATGTCAAGGCATCATCATTCTCTTCGTTTTCCATTAGTAAAAAAAGGTAGTTCTATTCGGATATCCCTGTTATATAAACGATGTCAAGGCATCATCACTCTCTTCGTTTTCCATTAGTAAAAAAAGGTAGTTCTATTCGGATAGCCCTGCTATATAAACGATGTCAAGGCATCATCATTCTCTTCGTTTTCCATTAGTAAAAAAAGGTAGTTCTATTCGGATAGCACTGTTACATAAACGATGTCAAGGCATCATCATTCTCTTCGTTTTCCATTAGAGAAATAAGAGTTTCAATTCGAATAACCTTGGCACGTAAGCTGGAACAAGCCATCCTCATTCTCCTTGTATTCTATTAGTGAAAAAAGAAGTTCCATTCGTATAGCCCTGTCTCATAAACTAGAGAGAGCCATCTTCATTCCCTTTGCATTTTATTACTGAAAAAAATAGTTCTATTCGGATATCCCTGTTACATACACAGTGGCAAGGCATTTTCATTCACTTCGTATTCCATTAGTAAAAAAAAGTTTCCATTCGGATACTCTACCACATACAATGGTATGAGCCATCCTCATCCTTCTCGTATTCTATTAGTGAAAAAAGTAGTTCTATTCGGATAGCTCTGTCACAAACACTGGAATGAGACATACTCATTCCCTTCGTATTCTATTAGTAAAAGAAGTTCCATACAGAAAACTCCTTTCCAAGAATAGATCATTTCTAGAACAAACACTGAGATATCGATTCTTCTATGGCTACAGTCTGAAGATCTTTAACTTATTTTCAATCGTAAGCTCATCAAATTATATTTCTTTGTTAACAGTTATCCTTCCTACATATCTTCCTAAAATGTTTTTTACTCTTCTTACACTAATACTGCAACTTCATTCCATAATCTTCTACCTTCTAAGTGACTTTTGAGTCATCTATTGTCTGAATAAAGCAAGATAGAAAGAAAGCGAAATGCAGTACAAAATTTAATCTCTACAAAATGTGTTGTGGGATCTTCTTTTTGTATATGATAATGGACTCGACTGAGTATACATATACCCCTGCCATAGAGAGTTGAGAGCGGAGAGTATTCGTAGAGATCCGTGCCAGCTATCGGAGAGTACCGGAACTGACACGTAAGTTACCGAAGTTAGCCAGAGACTTCCGCAACAGAAGTCAGACTAGACCTGAGCTCCACTTAGCTAGAATAATATATACGGATATACTATTTCCAACGACTTCACTTCAAGATTTGTATATATTTATTTCTTACTAATAGTATTCCTGGATTTACCTGCGTTCAAGTTTGTATATCACGTTCAATATAACCTACTTTTCTATCTCTATATCTGTTTTGTTGTTCATTATTTTGTGCGGTTCCTCACCCGGAATCCACAACAAAATGAAAATTTGAAAAAGATATAAAAGGCTATCCTCTCCTAAGAAATGTTTGGCAACGCCCTAAAAAAAAACAAAATGAAAATACGTACCGACTCATTAATAATATAACTAATGTAATTAATAGGTAATGAATATGTATACACCTTGGTCCCTCTTCACTGAAATGTGATTGGCTGGTGTCAGCCATAAGTATAGAGTAAGGCGAGGATGTCCAGAGATCTAAAAGTCTATTTACTACGCCTACGTCTCAGGATACTGCATACGACAAGTAACGTCTATTACGTCTACTTACTAGATTGTTCTACCCGATTACATTTGCCTAAATCACTTTACTACCTCGAATGATATATATATATATATATATATCCCTTTCCGGGACATGTCAATAACTATTGGTAACTCCTGCTAAACAGAGAAGAATTAGTAACACTTCTTTAAAAAATACTTAATAACGCTCCCTGTAAAGGGTTTTGGCCACACCATCTGAAAGAAAGGGAAAAGGAAAAAAAGGGAAAGGAAAACAGGAAAAAAGAGATAGACAGATATATGCAGACAGATATAGATATATATTGACATATATAGATACAGACAGACAGAAACAAAGAAAAGAAAAATGAGATAGATAGATAGATAGATAGATAGATAGATAGATAGATAGATAGATGATAGAACTACATAGATAGATAGATAGATAGATAGATAGATAGATAGATAGATAAATAGATAGATAGATAGATAGATAGATAGATAGATAGATAGATAGATAATGAAGAAGCATAGATAGATAGATAGATAGATAGATAGATAGATAGATAGATAGATAGATAGATAGATAGATAGATAGATAGATAGATAGATAGATAGATAGATAGATAGATAAGAGAGATAATGAAGAGATAGATAGATAGATAGATAGATAGATAGATAGATAGATAGATAGATAGATAGATAGATGTTTTAAAGAAAAACAATAGCTTGTTAGCAGTTTATATGGAAGTGAATATACAAGTTACTCATTCTCTAAAACTATGGCAGATTTTACAAGTATCCATTAGCATTCCATCTACAAAAATATAAGCGGTATTTTGCCACTTATATCAATCATTTACGGATTCTACAGTATTTTAATAATTCAGATTTATAAATCCTGTTTTGGGTAGGTATTTGAAGGCTATCACAATGCGTTTAGTATAATAAAGGAAGCGAAAAACGGTGTTGGGTATTACCTATTTATTATTCATTAATCTCATCTTCTCCTGAACTAACCCACTTATAAGTACACACACTCATACTCACTACAATTAACGACAGCAGTAGCAGCGAAATAGGACCATTCATTTAAAGGCTTGGTCCAACAGCGGACGGACGGACGTGAATTCAAGCTCTCCTATCATTCTGAAGACGAGATTTGGATCTCGAAATATTAATGAATAATAAATAGGTAATACCCAACACTTTCTTTACCTTCCTTTATTTTACTAAATGCAATGGGATAGTCTTCAAATACCTACCCATGCAGCTTATATACACAATGCTTCAAGAAAATTACAAAACTATCATGTCTTGTATTGTTTTGTTTTGACAAAATTACTGTTTATTCTTGTCGGCTACAGATTAACATTTTCGAATGTTAAATTTTCAAAAGAAATATTTATAATTGTAGATAAAGCAGCATCTACTGTTAGGAAGTTTAGGTCACTATGTCGGGCCAGGAAGTTTTTCTCGTTGGAATCCATCTTGCACTTATAAAAATCTACCATTCGTCTATACTTTGAATACTCTTGGCATATCTGGTCAAGTGTTCCTGCTATTCATCTTTGGGTTCTCGACAAAATCCGAAGGAATATCTGCAACGTAACAGCCCCCGATATGGCAGCTCGACTTCAGCCAAATTCTTACCGATCGGATGTGGATCTCTTCTGTCTTTTTCTACAAATATTTTCGCGGCTTCTGCTCTAACTAGCTTATCTCTAATATGCCAAGTCTACACGAATTTAATCGAGCTACTAGATTAGCAAATAGGTCCCACATTTTTACAGTCAAAACAGTCAATTTTAACCGCTACTTCTACTTCTAAGTTTGTATCGCCATTCCCGCCTACTGAACCTCCTTCCATATACTTGCTATCCTGATAGCTACAATCTCCAAAAGTTTAAGTGCAACGTCAATTTCCATCTTTTATTTCCTTGATTCCTATTTTTCTTTCATCTCCAACACCTCCTGTACCTTGTTCTATTTTCCGCTCTCCTTTCATGTAACCCCATGCTCATCAGTGGCAGTACTGCTTTGCTTCAGATAAAACAATTTTTAAAAAAATACAGTTAGAGTCTAGATCCCTTCGGATGATCTATAAGGCAAATCGTTATTATATTCATGTCTGGTTAGTTTCGTATCCAAATGTAAACAAAGCAATTTCTCAAGAAATTATGGATTTTTATTTATTAATCCGACAGATGTTATCACTGAAACATTATTTTCTAGTGGATAACCCTATCTGAGTAGACGATCCGTTTATCTTTTAAACAGTAGATTTTATTTATTTTTGTTTATTAGCCTAAACATTCAAGAAATCTTATTTAAAATCTGCGTTCTACGGCAGGATTCGAATACGATAGAATGAGCAAAATTCGGACTTGATTCAAGCATTTCCTAGAAATCAGAATAGAATTATTTTTATATTATAATCTAAACTTATTTATGTGTGTGTGTGTGTGTGTGTGTGTGTGTGTGTGTCCGTTACCTATAGACTCCGAAACGGTTGAATCGATTTTCTTGAGAATTTACACAATTGTATAATAAGCGTCTGCGAGTGTTCTTAGCTAGGTTTTGTGTCGAGGTACCCCCGATAAATATCGAAAATCGATAATCGAAAAAAATCGTTGTATGAAAGGAGTGGTCCGATTTGAATCAAATTTGATACATTCATAAACAAAGACATAAGGAACCACATTCAGAAATTTCAAGGTTGCAGTTCTTACAATAGTGCAGAAAATCGATAATATATATATATATATATATATATATATATATATATATATATATAAAGCAAGATGTGTGTGTTTGTTTATCTGCCTGTATGTCTGAATTTTTTCAGCCCTTTTATTTTAGTTTTTGCTTCGGATTTGGCTCTAAGTAGGTATAATTGTAGTTCTTAGTCTCAGCCATGATACCATTTACTCAGAGGACTTATTTAGCCTTCAAAATTCAGTTTACGACTAAAAACGTATTTGATATCGATACCAGGAAATCAAAATTTGACTTATATCCATTCATTTTCTTTCAGTCTACGGTTTCGCTTTAACTGGAAACAACTATTGCTCTTTAGTCTTTCGTGCCAACGTCCAAAGAGTTTGAGCTCCAGGACCATGGATTAGTTTTAAAGCTTTCATTATATTCGAGCAACACCTGGCTATACTGCTAGTTCTTTATATTCAAAAACTGTAGTATTTAACATTGATTTCTTGAAGACTTGCTCTGTTTCTGGCCAAAATTTTGATTTGATTCAATCTTGTTTTCTTTTGTTTCTACAAATATTTCTGAGTTTCTGTTCTGACGAGCTTATCTCCCTTATGTCTGCACAAATTTTATTCGAGATACTTGATTGGCAATTAGGTACCACCCTTTTACAGTCAAAACAAAAATGTAACTGTCACTTCTACTCTATCAGTTTATTTTCTCGCGCTTCTCGCTTGTTGAACTCCCTTTCCTGATAGCTACAATCTCCAAAACTTTAAATGCAACGTCAATTGACATCTTTTATCTCCTTGATTCCTAGCTTTCTCTTATCCTTTCTCCGACACCTCCTGTACCTTGTTCTTCTTCCTTTTCGCTCTCCTTTAATGTACCCCCACTGCGCACCAGTGGTAGTTCTTCTTTGCTTGGGGTAAAATGATTATAAAAACAGCAAAAAAATATACTTTAGATTAATAGCTCTGCGTTTTCTTTCATTTCAGACTGATCTATTTTCGTGAAACTGCTTCCCTTTGACTTACGCATAGAACATGTGACATACAAGTGAGGCCGGTGAATTTTCTCAGCTTTCCTATATTGGAGGCGTGTTTTGAAACTGTATATTTATGTTTGGGGATGTGCGTTGTGGTACAGTGGATATCGGCTCGGAACGAGAAATCGGGGAGCCGAGTTCGAATTCCAGTTGAATCTATTGTATTCACTTATGCGCAAATAACCTTGGGAAAGGTATTAATCAGTCTCTTCCTTCCAGTTATGGGTTAAATAACAGGACAGATTGGGTTCTATAGCCTTGGTCGGCAACCAGTCTACCGAAGAAAGCAATGGCAACCTACTGCGGGATAATATTCTGCCCAGTCAGTCATGTCTCTTTCGAGACATGATCGCCCAAGCGTGTATCACGTATGGCACTTAACTTACTGACTGACTGACTGATATTTATGTTTTTTATTAGCAGTTCTCACGTGCGGTTACTGCCCACAGTTGTTCTGTTGACAGAGTAAATGCATTTCCGAAATGTCATAGGCCTTGATACCGAATCAGACTCGTATAGGAGAAACTTCAGAACAAGATAAACATTTCATGAACACAGCAGAAATGCGATGATAGTTGAAGAATTTATCAATGGAAATATTGCGATGAATATAAACGGTTGTATTTGACGGTATAATAGACACCTCGAAAAATTATACACACCCTCCCATTTCAGAAGAGCTTTTTCTGAAAACAGAATTGTTCCTATAAACATGTATTATTCAAGAAAAAAAACAATATAGCTTTTATAGGCGCTCAAGACAAGTGGGAGTAATAAGTACTAAAGGGAGATAACAAATAACACTGTCAATGAAGATTAGTTAAGTTAGTTTTATGGTTAAGGTTAAATTTGCAAATGCTGACAAAAAATAAACCATTTTTTGTTCATGAAGTATGAAATTAAAAAGAATATACACTACTGGCATCGAAAAAAATTCAGTGAATATTTTTTGTCCTTTGTCTCCCCTTATCTGATTTATATCTAAAAATATGTTATTTCATTTGAAGAACTATTTCGATGCTAATGACCTGTCTCAAAACTATCAAAAATACAAAAATATTCAATGTTTGCCGGGATATTTATATCTTAGGTAGGAATGTAACCCACTTATACTTTATTCACCGCTGTTTCTTTTTTTTTTTGTGTGTGTGTGTGTGTGTGTGTGTGTGTGTGTGTGTGTGTGTGTGTGCATGTATGTGTGTGTGTGTGTGTGCATGTATGTGTGTGTGTGTGTGTGTGTGTGTGCATGTATGTGTGTGTGCATGTATGTGTGTGTGCATGTATGTGTGTGTGTGTGTGTGTGCATGTATGTGTGTGTGTGTGTGCATGTATGTGTGTGTGTGTGTGCATGTATGTGTGTGTGTGTGTGTGTGTGTGTGTGTGTGTGTGTGTGTGTGTGTGTGTGTGTTTATAATACTTAAAATCTTATATCTCTTACCAAAATTTCAAATTGCTCATCTTTTGTTCAATTGCTCATCGCCTACCCAACAGCTGAAATCACCCACCGATGGTCGATATCGCCCCGGTTGTGAAACCCTGGTTTAGTCCACTGGGGTTGCCGTACGTCTTATTGGTGGTCCAGAAACCGGTTCTGACCAATCAATGATCGATAATAAAAACTATTTAAAAAATCGTTCGACTTACCTTCTGTTATCCTCCATAAAGCTGACATAGTCCGGTAACAGGGTCATGCTTGCAATTATGTAATCCGGAAAAGTTAGGTAATTCCTTTTTTTCTCTTTGAAATGTCGAAACGTGAAGCTCTGAGGAACCTGTTCTGCTGACCCACTTTCTGACTGCGAGCGGAAAAACGCCAACGGTTTCCGCCTCCTTTCACCTGTCGTTTGCTCAGAATTACCGCCAATCGTGGCCGCTCGTTTTTGACGAAATGCCCTTCCGTACTTACGACGACGCTGCTCTGACTTCTTTTCAACCACTTCGCGACGAGCTACAATTGTCTCTTGTTCGTGGCACTGGGTGGAGGCGTCTCTGTAACGCCACGTCTCGCCCGGATTAAAAAGAGGGCTTGAGGGTAACGAGTCGTAAATTGCTGACACGGCCCTTGCGGCACCAAATGCGCCTCTGCTGTTACGGGGTCGCACAACAGGCTGCCCTGTATCAGATCCCGTGTCAACCACACTTTCAGCTACGGTGCCAGCGATACTGCCGCTAATTTGAGGGACGGTTGTGGGAGCTGATTCTGCGCTTTCAAACGATGTTTGGTTACTGAGATCTTCGGGGACTTCTTCTTCGTTTCCCTCTTCAAAGACCTGATCATCCGACATCTGTCTGCGGTTCGAGTCGAACGCAGAGCTCAATGATTCGCGGATCAAATCTAACGATGCTTCCCTTTCTCGTTCTCTTTCATCATCCGAATCTACTTGACGGGTCTCAGCATCGTTATTAAATGTTCGCTCCTTCCATGAAGCACTCTCGGCAAAATCCCGCCGCTTGGTCGACACAGATACGTCAATATCGGCAGCACAGGAGCGTGGCCTTCCGATTGCGTGCCTCCTCTTCTCTTCATGGTTGCTCGGCGGGTATTTCTGGGTTTCACTTTGAGTTAGGTTTAAGGAACATTGGCTTGAATGATAAGCCGACGTAGAAATGCCCCGACTTTTGACAGGTGACCCACTGTCTGATAATTGTAATTTTGAAAAGCTCTGCAGCTGGATTCCAGGTGATGTGGGAAGATGAGCAGTCGGTGATTTTTTACGAAGCGTGAAGTTGCGGGAACATCTTATTTTCACAGGGAACAGCGTTTTCTTTCCAGGATCTGCAATTGGTTTAGGCGAGGTTGGTGGTCTGTAATCGGGATGGCCGACAACACCTGTTCGCCAAAGAGTACGCTTGTTAGCTGCTTGATTTGTTTCCTCTGACATTATTCTACGTTCTCGACATCTATGAAAAGAAAAAGAAAAAACAAATTCATAATAGAAATAGAAATTAAAACAAGATTTAAAATAAAATATCAAAAAATTTAATTCATATATTACATCTTTACTATTTTTCTCTAATTACAAAGTTTTATGGACCGAAGATAGGTCCGAAAGAAAAACACGAAATTGGGTATTAGTGAAACATATATATTTAACGAGAGAACAAATACTTCAGTCGGACTGCCAAGAATTAGACCGGGGTGACTCAACCCAGCTCAGCTCCAACCCGAGAGGCATAATCTTTCGGTATTCATAATAATAGGAAGAGTTCATTATAGTCCAAAAAGGGTAGGTCCATAACACAAGGCTAAAGAGCCACTCAAACTAGGGGGTTGCTAAATGTTGTTGTAAGGGCGTAAATTGAGAGAGTAAGAGGTTCTTTTTATGAGAACATTTAGTATAGATAACGGGTGGCTATCAACTTGAAGAGATTGAAATACGTTCCATAACACAAGGCTAAAGAGCCACTCAAACTAGGGATTGCTAAATGTTGTAAGAGCGTAAATTGAGAGAGAGGTTTTTTATGAGAACATGTAGAATAGATAACGGGTGGCTATCAACTTGAAGAGGTTAAGATAGGTTCCATAACACAAGGCAAAAGAGCCACTCAAACTAGGGGGTTGCTAAATGTTGTTGTAAGGGCGTAAATTGAGAGAGTAAGAGGTTCTTTTTATGAGAACATGTAGTATAGATAACGGGTGGCTATCAACTTGAAGAGGTTAATAACACAAGGCAAAAGAGCCACTCAAACTAGACGGGGTTGCTAAATGTTGTTGTAAGGGCGTAAATTGAGAGAGTAAGAGGTTCTTTTTATGAGAATATGTAGACTATATAGCGGATGGCTCTCAACTTGATGAGGTTAAGATTGGATCAATCGGAGGAGCATTCTCTCAGGAATCCGGTTTGTAATATAAAATTTATTTCGGCGCAGAAAATGGAATCGGCGTTATGAAGAAACTGATACTTAGGATATGAAAGTGAAAGTTGATATTTTAGAGACGCATAAAAAGGAAAAGAGGTTTGAAGATTTCGACACTGACAGAGCCAACTGAAAGTGAGACAGCGAGTAATACATGAAAAGGACAGTAGGATTGAAGAATTTGACATCTACGGGTCATACTGAAGACAAAAAGAGCGGAGGTTGACAGTGAGTAAGGAACGAGTGTGAACATTAATAATAGCATCAAATTATAGGAAGTTTGGGAGACCTATAAAGAAATTCGGTACAAAAAAGAATACTCTTAGCAAAATCGTAAATTCATTTTTGGCAACCATTCTAAAAGATGAAATACTCTGAATTAAAACAACTCCTATAAAATCCACTAAATATTAACGTTATTCTTTTTCACAAGATATGATAGCGATGCATACATCTCATAAAAATCTTAATTCATGTATGTCACAAAATTCTTAATTCATACATGTCATAAAAAATCTTATTTTATACATGTCATAAATTATAATGTATGCATGTCATAAAAATATTAATGAATACACGTCATAAAAATCTTAATGCATACACGTCATAAAAATCTTCATGCATGCGTGTCATAAAAAACTTTATGCATAGATGTCATAAAAATCTTAATGCATGCATGTCATAAAAATCTTAATGCATACATGTCATAAAAAACTTAATGCATACATGTCATAAAAATCTTCATGTATAAATGTCATAAAAATCTTAATGCATACATGTCATAAAAATCTTCAAGTATAAATGTCATAAAAATCTTAATGCATACATGTCATAAAAAACTTAATGCATACATATCTTAAAAATCTTAATGCATGCATGTCATAAAAATCTGAATTCATACATGTCCTAAAAATCTTAATACATGCATATCATAACGAACTTTATTCATACATGTCATAAAAATCTTCACACATGAAAGTCATAAAAATCATAATGCATGGATGTCACAAAAACCTTAATTCATACATGTCATAATAATCTTATTTCATGCAGTTTCATAAAAATCTGACTTTATGCATGCTATAAAAATCTTAATTGATACATATCATAAAAACCTTAATTCATAAATGCCGTGAAAATCTTTGTAAAGTCACATATACTAGAAATAACGCCTTCAAAAAATACTGTCATACTTTTATTCTAATTATTTACCCACATATATATTATTTTTAGAACGTCACGTGATCTCAGCAACCGGATCCTATTAATTACATCAAAACGAAGTCAATTATGTTTGCTCTCTGGAGATACGTGTTCAAACTGAATGTTCCTTTAATTTATGCATTTTTGTTATATATACATATTGTATATATGATAGTAATTTATATATATATATATATATATATATATATATATATTGTATATATGATAGTAATTTATATATATACATATATATATATATATATATATATATTGTATATATGATAGTAATTTATATATATACATATATATATATATATATATATACATATTGTATATATGATAGTAATTTATATATATACATATATATATATATATATATATACATATTGTATATATGATAGTAATTTTATATATATACATATATATATATATATATATATATATACATATTGTATATATGATAGTAATTTATATATATACATATATATATATATATATATATATATATATATATTGTATATATGATAGTAATTTGCAAACCTTACAAATGCTTCTAATTTGGTTACATTTGTTCAGGCGAGCATATCTTTTACTGCGCTTGACCTTGAAGGATCTGTTTATCTACCATTTGCATTGATAATTTGTACTCGATAATTAATTCTGGACAAAAACAATTCGCATTTTCCTTCACAGAAGGAGTGTTAATTGTTAATAGTTTTGAGCACTCTTCGTCTACTAGTCCTTGTAGATAAGCCTCTGATAGGTCAATTTAGAAAAAACATTACCACCATTTAACTTTGCAAAAATTTCTTTTTTTTTTTCTAGTCTCTCTGATTCTTCATTAATTCGTTCTAAAGCAGCAAGTGGTACACTTTTTCTTATTACAGTGGATATCGGCTCGGAGAAATAGGGGAACCGAGTTCAAATTCCAGTTAAATTCCTTGCATTCACTTACGCGCAAATACCCTTTGGAAAAGTATTAATCCGTCTTTTTCCTCCAGTTATGAGTTAAATAACAGAACAGATTAGGTTCTGGCAACCGGAGAAAGTAATGGCAATCTACTGCGGGGTAATCTTCTGCCCAGTGAGTCATGTCTCTTTCGAGACACGATCGCCCAAGCTTGTATCGCGTATGGCACTTAATTGACTGATATTACATTCTCTTTTATTTCAGATTTCGCTTTTGTTTTTGTTCATGACTCGAGACCTTTTGAGGAAACTTTCTAGAAAACCTTTTTTAATTTATTCTTTATTTTTTCAGTTCCCGTGTTAGTACTGACGATAACAATGTTTATTTTGTTGCAGAAAGAGTTATTTGAAAGGTCTCAATGATCAAATAACGCAATCCAACGTATTCCAAATAACGGTATCATTTAATTCAGACACCACAGCTTTTTTAGTTTTGCCAACAAAAGAAATGTTACAGGTGACTTCACCTATAAAGTTAAATTTCTTTCCTGAAACTCTATAAGCAATTTTTAGAAGTTAATAAACTTTGTTTACCCATTTTACTTCATGTCAGTTCATTTATGTTTATGATAACAGGTCCGGTAAACCAGAAAGCCGTGTTCGAATTCCAGTTGAATTCATTGCATTCACTTACGCGCAAATACCCTTGGGAAAGGTATTAATCCGTCTCTTCCTTCCAGTTATTGGTTAAATAACAGGACAGATTGGGTTCTATAGCCTTGGCTGGCAACCAGTCTACCGCAAAAAGCAATGGCAACCTACTGCGGGATAATCTTCTGCCCAGTCATGTCTCTTTCGAGACATGATCGTCCAAGCGTGTTTCACGTATGGCACTTAACTCACTGACTGACTGAATATAATAGTTGAATACATATTAAGGCTTCTACTGGTCATAAAGTGGGGGGATTAGTTTTATATTGTCCTGAAGTAATGAACTGATCCCCCACTAATTACTGCATAATAATATAATACATCTCTTCTCCCTCTAGCTATGAGTCAAATAACAGAACAGATTGGGTTCTATAGCCTTGGCTGGCAACCTACTGCGGGATATTCTTCTGCCCAGTCAGTCATGTCTCTTTCGAGACATGATCGCCCAAGCGTGTTTCACGTATGGCACTTAACTGACTGACTGACTTATTTTTACATTATTATTTTCATAAAAACAAATTTCCTCTTTTGTGATGTTTCTAACTCAGTTAAAGACACATTCGAAATCTTGTTAATTTTCTCTTTATGCTTTTTTAACTTTGCATCATGTATTTTGTAGGAAAAAAATAAATGATTAGGGATCGAAAAGTACATGTTTCGTTAAATAACATAGACAAGTTTTGTTTACTTATTTTATGTAAATACTTTTCATATGGTCTGATAAGCTTAATAGCATTATCGTTTAAAGAAGAAAGATAATCACAATATTGATACATGTTTTTTAATCTTTTCTGAGCTTTCGGCTTATATCAGCCATTATCAAAGCTGACAATTATATTAAGTGTATTAAACAGCTCGCGGACGGACAATAGTAGTAGTCTATTTTATTTCCATGGAAGATTTTTAAACCAACGATGAACACGTGCGTACGGGAAACTAGAAGCGAAAGTTACACTACAGATTAGGACGTCTGATTAGCTAAATAGCTTATCAGACGATATGAAAAGAATTTTCATAAAATAAATAGACATAACTTGTCTATATTATTTAACGCAACATGCATTAATATATATATATATATATATATATATATATATATATATATATATATATATGGCAAGAAAAACAGCCCCGATGACTAAGGACATCATAACGGTATCCTCACGAAACTTTGAAACGCTAAAACTAACAACGCTCTGTCTCCAACTTGATATTTAGCATTTTACAATAAAAAACTGCTTGCAAAAATACTTTATTATTAATTTACTGAATAAAAAAAAACGGTCTTGACACTAAATATTGTCATATATGTAGAAACCTGAATAATGAACAATTTTTAAATGTAGACATAAAAATATAGGATTCCATAACAAAATCCAAATTAAACTTTGATTTAGAAAAAAACCCTAGAACTTCCCTTTAAAAACTTTCTACCCTTAAATTTGTTTTTATCATTATTGTTATCACGTTTAATTTACTATTATTGTTATTGTTATTATTATTATTATTCATTTTTATTTATAGTTTTTATGTGATAGTATTATTTTAATGTAAAATTATTTCAATAGGTTTTATGAAATACTATTATTATTTTTTATTTTTATTTTCATAAATTTTATGAACTATTGTTATATTTTGACTTTATTATTATTATATGTATTATTATTATTTTACTCTTATTGTTATTATGATTAACTTAAAGGTTTTTATATATTACTTTTTTATTATTATGTTACTTTTGCTACCGATAAGTTTTATGTAATAATGCAATAGTATCATCATTACGATTAGAACTATTTAAAAAAAGCTAAGAATTCATTTTTTCTAGCGAAAATTCAACCCCAAATGTTAATTTTTAATGTCATGCAACTTTAAAATAGACAACTATAAATCCAAGTCAAGAAATACTGATCCCCATAGCTACTGTCATTGTAAACCTAGGCCATGTCTTGTCTAATATCTAACATTTAACAAAGTTAACCTCCACTCTCCTATTTTGTCCTTTTGCTTTTTTTTCTTTTTCGTTTTTACTTGACTCTTTTTATGTGGATAATTTTTACCCATCCATTGTTTTATGAATTTGGTCTGAGGAGCGGTCAATAAGAGAGTCGCAAAATATAATATTACAAATGAGTTTATAAAAACATCCAACTTATGTTCATTATATATATATATATATATATATATATATATATATATATATATATATATATATATATATTGTAATGTTTGTTACAATGGTTTATAAAAGCATAGTATCACTACACAAAAATTTTCACGTTTCGGGGCTACGTTTGCCTCTCTTCTAGTGATTCTTAAGGAAAAGTAGATACTTTTTATTTTACTATCTAAAAAAAACCTTACATCCCAATATAAAAATTACCCAGACAAAACTAAAAAGTGACCTGTCCCAAACTAAGCTACTCCGCATCCCTCTCCTAACCCAAGGCTGTATCACTCTGGCTACAAACTGCCGGCTAAATTGCACTACACTCCCACCACATTCACTTACATATCATATTACCAAAAATAAATCGTTTCCACCATTTATTTTTCATTTAAACTTATCACCAGATGAGGAACAAACGTAACTCCGAAACGCGAAAATGTTTGTGTAGTGATATAATATGCTTTTATCAACCATTGTAACAACCATTACAATATAAATCTCTACGTTGTATCGAGCACTCTTTATAAAAGTAAATGCATGAACAATTGGTTTAAAACCTATGTGTTCCATAACTTTCTTACCATATATATATATATATATATATATATATATATCCAAGTAAAGAGGGCCCAACAGTTTACGATTTTGAGTTCCCTGGCATTTGCTTTTTTTAAAAAGTGCTCAATACAATAAATATTGTAGAGCATAATATAATTATATAATTACATTTGTTATACAATCAAAAATTAAAAATACATTGCCACACGAAAATTTCTATGTTTCATAATTTTTATCTCGTCACCAGGCAATGTTAGATGTTAGCGTGAAAAATCATTTTCATAGCTAACATCTAATATTAGATGACGAGATAGAATCAAAAATTTCCGTGTCGCAATGTATTTTTTATAGTATAACAAATTTAATGATATATATATATATATAATAACGATAATAATTATAACAATATTAATAGTAGCAAAAATAATTCTGCTAATACTAGTAATTGTTATACTATATTTAAGTTCGTCTTGAAAAACCCACCGAGAACGAACTCGGATGGGAAAGGAGGGGAAGTAAAAAAAGAAACAAACGAAGTCTATGAACAAAAGTCAAATACTCGTAGGTAAGAAAAAAACCCAAGACGAAAACCCTAACACTAAAGCGCTCAATACGAAAGTAGCGCAAACTATTGAAATGAGTTGAAATATTTTGGTGTCACTGTTTGCTTGAATTTCTCACTCGACTACAGTTCAAAGTTTATCTGTTTTGTAAGTTGACCATCCATTCTTCTTTTTCTTGTATTTTATGTTAATTTTCATTTTCGCCATTATTAAATAGAAACTGTATTTTGCCAACTGCTACGGTAAATTTGCCTTTCAGCAGCGTTCTTGTCTCTTTTCATTCAGCAGCCATTTTCTGGACAGCCAAAGGGTTATTTACTTCGTCTTTTTGAATTTGCTAGAGAAGGTTCTGTAAATTAGTTTAGCTTCGAAGGCTTCTTTCGAAAAGAAAAATAAACAATTTTTTTTACGTTTTCATTTTTTTTAAAGTTTCAACTTCTTACCCTTTTTTTTCAATTGGAGTAGATAGACGAAACTATCGCCCTGTTCACACTCCACCCACGTCTATTGAACAGATGAAGAGGCTCATCCCTTCTTTCCTGTTTAGGATGCGGTTTCCGGTTTTCTCTTTTCCAATCTTCTCACTTTTTCTTTTCAATTGGAGTAGATAGACTAAACTATCGCCCGGTTCACACTCCACCCACGTCTATTGAACAAGTGAAGAGGCTAATCCCTTGTTTCCTGTTTAGGATGCGGTTTCCGGTTTTCTCTTTTCCAATCTTCTCACTTTTTCTTTTCAATTGGAGTAGATAGACTAAACTATCGCCCGGTTCACACTCCACCCACGTCTATTGAACAGGTGAAGAGGCTCATCCCTTGTTTCCTGTTTAGGATGCGGTTTCAGTTTTTTCTTTTCCAATTTTCTCACTTTTTTTCAATTGGAGTAGATAGACTAAATTATCGCCCGGTTCACACTCCACCCACGTCTATTGAACAGGTGTAGAGGCTCATCCCTTGTTCCCTGTTTAGGATGTGGTTTCCGGCTTTCTCTTTTCCAATCTTTTCACTCCTATGTAGCCCCCTGCACATCAGTGGCGTTACGCCTTGCTCGGGGTGATATGCTTAAAAAAAAACCCAAAAAAAACAGAAAACTCTACAGAAAACTCTACAGAAAACAGGCTTTTCTGTTTTCTGTATATATATGAAAGTTAGTGATAAACAGGAATTATATAAATATTATCTATTTATGATCTTGAAGCAGAAATTTCCACATTGTATTTTTGATTGTATAACAAATTTAACTTTATATATATATATATATATATATATATATATATATATATGAAAGTTAGTGACAAACAGGTATTATATAAAATATTATCTATTATGATAAATATTCACTTTTTTCAAAAGTTCATATTTTACTAGCAGTGTTTGCATAACATATTAATTACTAAGAAAACGAATGCAGTCGTGACGAACGAATGACAATACTAAGAAATGCTAAAAAGAAGCAACATTTAGTTGTTCAGTCAAACACGCACGAAGCAACAAAATTTGTAACTTGATATTCTTAAAACTTTCCAACTAGTTCCTATGTTTCTATCATTCTATGAGCACTAGTTCCAATATTTTAAGAAAGCTATCTTAAGAATGCGTGTTTGTGATTAAAACTGAGTTGAGCATCGCTTTTGCTTATTTCAAATACATATTGTATGACAGTCACGACTGAGCCGGTTTCTCGCTGAATAAAATTACCAAAGGCTGCTGTCGAAATTTCAGAAAACGACAATGCTGTTGGCAAACTCAGAAGGAAAGTTATGAAAAATCTGAGAGAATGTAACAACAAAAGCGTAAAGAATGCTAATGGCAATATCAGCCGTTTCATCATAAGGAAACTTTCGGCATTCTTCAACCGAGCTGCCATTGCTAATTAGGGTTGAAATTTATAAAATCATTCTCTTGAAATATTTTCAGGAAAATATGTTTCCTGAGTACAGTTACTGTTTTCGCTATTTCCATAGAAGTTTCCTTCCTAAGCTTTTGTTTCAAGTACTTCGGAATATCAGCATTTTAAACATCTTCAATATATCGATATTTTTTGAGTGGCATGTACTAGTCATTTTATTTTATTTTTTCTACTATTGAAAGGTTTCAACTGAGAGTCAGTTAAGTGCCATACGTGATACACGCTTAGGTCGATCATGTCTCGAAAGAGACATAACTGACTAGGCAGAAGATTATCCCGCAGTATTTCTGCGGTAGACTGATTGCCAGCCAAGGCTATAGAACCCAATCTGTTCTATTATCTGACTTATAGCTAAAGAGAGAAGCGATGTATTATATTATTACGCAGTAATTAATGGGGGATCAGTTTATTAATTCATAACATTAGAAAACCGATCCCCCATTTATGACCAATAGATGCCTTAATCATCATTCCAACTATCATATTCAGTTAATTAAGTGTCATAGGTGATACACGCTTTGGGCAATCATGTCTCTTTCGAGACATGATTGACTGGGCAGAAGATTATCCCGCAGTAGATTGCCATTGATTTCTGTGGTAGACTGGTTGCCAGCCAAGGCTAAAGAACCCAATCTATCCTATTATTTAACCCTTAACTTGAGGGAAGAGACGGATTAATATATTTCCCGAGGGTATTTGCGCATAAGTGAATGCAATGAATTCAGCTGGAATTCGAACTCGGTTCCCCGATTCCTCGTTCCGAGTCGATATCCACTGCACCACAACGTACATCTAATTGTTAGTGCTACTGTTAATTTGGCACAGTTTTTGTTTGTAATTCTGAAGCACCGACCCATTTTTCCAAGGAAGATCTTTGTATGATCTATAGGCTTCACTCAGAACCACCTTGACTTTTGCATTCTGACAGTTTAGATATTTCTGAACGGGTTTAGCTTCATGCATGACATTCACCTGAATGTTTAGATCAAGCAAGGCTCTTTAAGAGCATGATTCGAATTTTCAGATAATTGTTTTGGTTTTGTAGCAATTTGCGGTGATGTGAGAAACTACCTTGAGCCCAGGCTATAGATAAATTTCCTTCTCTGCTAGACAAATGATTTTTTAAAATATTTTTATAATCGTTTCACCCAATACAAGGCAATACAGCCACTGTTGCGTAGAAGGTTTGAATGAGCGGAGATGGAAGACAGAAAACAGAAAAGAAAACAGTATCGGTAATGTTGGAGAAAGGATAAGACAGAGGTGGGTATCATGAAGTGGGAGAGAGAGATACTCCACCAATAGAAGTATATATATATATATATATATATATATATATATATATATATATATAATACCGGCCATAATTATTAGGCCATTTCAGTGCTTTAAAATAATGATGTATTTCACACAATGTTGTGTGTGTGTGTGTGTGTGTGTGTGTGTGTGTGTGTGTGTGTGTGTGTGTGTGTCCGTTACCTATAGACTCCGAAATGGCTGAACCGATTTTCTTAAAAATTTACACAGTTGTGCTATACGCGTCTGCGGGTGTTCTTAGCTAGGTTTTGTGTTGAGGTACTCCCGATAAATATCGAAAATCGATAATCGAAAAATTCGGATTATAGAAGGAGTGGTCCGATTTTAATCAAATTTCATACACACATAGACAAAGACATAAGAAACGATATTCAGAAGTTTCAAGGTTGCAGTTTTTACAATAGTGCAGAAAATCGATAATATATATGTATAAAAGGCAAGATGTTTGTGTGTTTTGTTTTTGTTTTGTGTGTGTGTGTGTGTGTGTGTGTGTGTGTGTGTGTGTGTGTGTGTGTGTGTGTGTGTGTGTGTTTTATCTACCTGTATGTTGCTAGGGTAGAATTACATTTGATAATTTTGACATTAAAAGAGTTGGACCTAGTTGCCAATAAAAAAAAATCTAAAATTTTCTAACTTGTTTCGTGCTCTAGGACCTCATTGAGTGTACCCACTTTGTAATAACGAAGCCACACAGCGAGTTATTTGAACTGTTTAGTATTTACTATTTTCCCAAACTGAATCTTTATGATTTAATTCATGGTAGGTAAAATTATTGGATTCATTCACTTCCAGATCATATTTTCTGTACTAGAATAGTTTATCTTTGACTAGCCATTAATTGTAAGAAGACAGAATGGAAGTCCGTCATCCGGAGAGGCAAGCAAAGATTTGGGCTTCATGTTGGAAGCATCAAAATCAAACATGTTTAGAAAACTAACTGTAGTAATATAACACATCACTCAATAAATTCTAGGCCTATCTTATAAATGGCGCCACTAATATATATCCATATAATTTTTAATGAAGTACTAACCTTCAAATGGCACATGACAAAATTCGGGCCCAATCGCACTATTAGTTTACAAATTACAGTTATTTAAGTGAAGCTACTGTTGCAAATTTTAAAAACAATGGAACAATCTGAATTACGTGTGTTAATAAAACATTGCTTTCTGATGGGAAAAAATACTGTTCAAGCAAAGTAATAACTTGATAAGTGTTATTCGGATATCGCTCCGTCAAAAACAATGGTTAAGAGGTGATATGCTGACTTTAAACGCGGTCGTACAAAAACAAATGTTGCCGAATGTTCAGGTCGCCCCAAATCGTGTCCCGAAAAACACAAAAATAAGTTACACAAACTCGTAAACTGAAGTTGTGTGAGATAGTATAGGAGTTGAAAATATCGGTAGACAGTGTATTCTCCATTTTGCATGAACATTTGTTAATGAGAAAGTTGTGTTCAAAAGTTGGTGCCACGTTTGCTCACAGTCGATCAGAAACAACAACGCGTCGACGATTCAGAGCGTTGTTTTCAACTGTTTCAGCGCAACAAGGAGCTTTTGTGTAAATATATCACAATGGATAATACATGGATCCACCACTTTACTCCGGAGTCAAAACGATAGTCAGCTGAGTGGACAGGCAGCAGGTGAAAGCCATCGAAAGCGACCAAAGACGCGAACATCAGCAAACAAGGTTTTGGCTTTCGTATTTTTGGATGCGCAAAGTATTTTGTTCATTCATTACCTTGAGAAGGGAAGAACCATCAGTAGCGAATATTATATAGCATTATTGGTGCGTTTGAAGGAAGAAATCGCCAAAAAACGGCCACAAATGAAGAAGAAAAAAATGATATTTCACAAAGGCAACGCATTGTGTCACAAGTCGATCGGAAACGATGGCAAAACTACATGAATAGCATTTCGAATTGCTTCCGCATCCACCCTGTTCTCTATATCTGGCTCCTAGCGACTACTGGCTGTTTGAAGACCTCAAAAGAGTGCTACAAGGATAGATATTTGACTGTAATGAAGAAGTGATATCGGAAACTGAGGCCAAAGACAAATCGTTCTACAAAAAAGGCAGCGAATTGTTTGAGAGGCGTTGGAATCAGTTCGTTACTCTAGGAGTCTAGGTTGATGAAGAAAGTTAAAGCTTGCCTAAAAGTTGTTGTTTTATTAATTATGAAGTCGATTCGGTAGAGTAAAAGAGACCATCCAAAATCAAAACTCCATAGAAATATTTCATCGAAACAAAAGATTACTGAACAGTTGTGAGAGAAAGAAATGGAAAGTAAAGAAATAGAACGAATAAGAAAAAGGAAGGAATGAAAGAAATAAAAAGGCAATGTAAAAGAAAGAAAATCGAAAATAAAAAATATAAAAGAAGAAAACAGGAAATGGTAAAGAAAGAAATATAAAGAACATGTAAAAGAATGAAAAAGTAAGAAAAGTAATGTAAAATATTTCTGTGACCGACAGAAATATGATTTAGGTCAAAAGCTTTAAACAGTGATAAACAAAAATGAGTTTACGCCAAAGTTAGCCGGCATCAAAAAAATATATAATATATATATTTTGTTAACTTGACAGAAATATGTTTGGGCCAGAAAATTGATAAACAAAAGTGTGTTTTCGTAAAAGTAGCCGGTTTGATGGTCAGAAAATATAAGCAATGACAATAACCGGCGAAAATGATAAATAGATGTGTCTAGCCATAGATGACGCAATTAAGCGGAATTCGAGCTATTTCACCTTATATAATATCGGTCGTTTTTTTCAGTGAAAGCAGAAAATGAAGAGGACTCAGAGAGAGCGCAAGAAAGACAATTCCAGCAAATCATCTCCCTCGCATATGAGTAATTTCTAACTACAACTCTACATGAAACCGGCACCAAAAAAGAATAAAAATATAAGTTTATATTTTTATATATACGTGTTCTGTGTTCATCGTTTGTCGGCCAAGAGGATTGTTATTTCCATCAGCAGCAGAGGCAGTATATAACAGTAAAATGAAAAGAGAAAAAGAAAGAGATTTAAATATGGAAAGAAAGAAGGGAAAAATAGAAATGAGAAATAAAGAAATTTTCTTCCTAATGATAAAGAGGCTCGAAGCGATAGAGAGTTAGCTCTACAGACGAATGTTGTTAATGTCATGGACTGAACCTATGAGCAACGAGAACGTTCTAAGAAAAATAGGATGTACAAAGAGAGATATCTAAAGTCAGAAATGTCCTTTGAAATGTGTCGTATACGTGATGAGGAGAGAGGGTTTGGAATACCTAATGATCACAAGGCGTATCGTGGGAAGTAGAGAAAGTAAAGAAAACAGTGAGCAATTTAACTAATCTAATATGTTTATACCAATCGATGTCAAATCGAGAACAAACATGGTAAAGAGTACGTAAGAAAGATCACAAGACTCCAGAGGCAAGTCATACAAAAAAACAAAACTAAAGTTCGAAGTGAATACATTCACGTATAAATAATTACTTTTATGTGCCTGGATCCAGATCGTACTGAAAGGAAGTTTAAGTATAGTAAGTAAAACACGTGTCACGATGTATTTATATTTGATGTACGTATTGAAGTATGTTGTTGCTGTTTTCCTATCTCTTCTGGGCGACAAAACGCAAGTCTGAAAGAGTTTTGTGTTTCTTTATTTTTCTTGAATCTCGCATTTCTAGATTGCATTTCGTTTTTATTTTCAAAATATTCTAAAGAAAAAGATCGACTTTCTTTTTTAATTATACTTAAAAGGATTTCTTTTATGACAAATAGAGCATTATGACATTTCTGTGTATTCATCGATTTCATCAAATGCTATTTCTCTCGCAGATAATCAGTTCGGTGAAAGCACAGCTTAAATTTCAGCGGAAACTGCTCTCCTTTAACCAGCATAGAGAAACTTTCCCATCCGCCATTAACATCGCTGATACTAGTCTCCTCGAGAGCAGCATACTGCACCACTTTTTTTTAACCAACCTGAAGTGGAACGAATAAATCAGATTTATAGCTACATCTATGTGCATTGTGGTACACAGGATATCGGCTCGAAACGAGAAATCGGGGAGCCCAGTTCGAAGCTATAGAGTAGAAGTTGTGGTTACACTTGCTTGTTTTCAAAGTAAAAGGGTGAGACCTTGTTGCAAGTCTTTTATCTTATTTAAACGAAGTGCGCCAATTTTCCTGCGGGCTCGTCCGCTCCATTTGGAGCTTAGACGTTTGATTTTGGGTTCTCTCATTCTGATCGGGTCCACCTTCATCAGGATGGGAGGGTCTGGTATCTGGGCTTCCCAAATACGTACCGGCGGACAAATTTGATTGGGTAAAGAGTAATATGCTGTTTTAAGGGTTCCAAAATCTCTTTTTAAGCAATTTGCATTTTGGGATTAATATTTACACATGGGTCGTGGTGTGGTCACATGTTGGTATTTGATCACCACCAACAGGGTAAACTGAGATGAGTTTGATATTGGATAACCCCAACGCCCCTAAGGAACACAGAGCAACGTCACTGATGATATAGCCACGATCATATTACAAATGTATTTATAAACAAAGTATGTATAATTGCTTATTTTATTCCTTCATACTTGTCGTACCAGATGGTGTTTATTGAAAACTGTACCTTTATCGAGGATGTACTTTGTGGTGCAGTGGATATCGGCTCGGAACTAGAAGTCAGGTAGTCGAGTTCACATTCCAATTGAATTCCTTGCATTCCCTTACGCGCAAATAACCTTCGGAAAGGTATTAATCCGTTTCTTTCCTCCAGTTATGGGTTAAATAAGAGAACAGATTGGGTTCTATAGACTTGGCTGGCAACCAATCTACCGCAGAAAATAATGGCAACCTACTGCTGTATAATCTTCTACCCAATCAGTCATGTCTCTTTCGAGACATGATCGCCCAAAGCGTGTATCACGTATGGCAGCTAACTGACTACTAGGAAATTTGGGTCTCTGTGTCCGCCAAGAAAGCTTTCCTCGTCTTAATCCATCTTTCACATTTATAAATCTTCCATTTATCCTTCCATTGAATACTGCTACCATATATATATATATATATATATTGTCATCGCAGACAGATCTGTTTCGCCGTATCACAGCTCATCAGTACGTTTAGACTCCGATTACTTTTTTACCCGGGATTGAAACCCGACCGAAATGGCGTCAGTCGGCGACTCTACCCCTGGGCTATGGGCGTTCGGCGGACTTTTTAGCGCATATCATTATACGCGCCCAATAGCTAGAGCGCTCTAATTTATTTCACTGAATGAGCGATGCGATATATATATATATTTAATAGGTAGAAAGATTTAACAGGCTGGTTAAGGAAATTCGAGAAACAAAAAAAGAAAATGAATAAGAATTATAGTTAGTAAAATTAATAATATTTATTTGATACCAGCTTAACTTCTGACTAAACCAAAGCAATAAGAGAAACATTTAATGTTGAAATTTTCAGACAGCGTGTGTCCTTTATTAACTAGAGCAAAAATAAACTAAATTTTAGTTTTATCTTTTAATTTTTCTTTGAATAATATTATACAAGGAAAACATTGAAAGTTAAAACTAAAAATAGAAACAAAAGCAAAATTAAAAAAATAAAAATAATATGGTTCAACCCTCTTTTCTGTAAGCTGTCCAATGTAATCATTTTCTAATATAAGTGTTAATTATTTTAACTATATTTATAATATAATATTATTAGTGGTTATATTTTAATTTGTATTAAAAAGTATGATTTTTTTATTGCAGATACATCCCATTATATTTAAAACTTAATTTTAATGTTAAATTTCCCTGTCATGTTTTTCTAAGAAAGCAGATGAATGGCAATATACGCTGGTGTCGATCTAAGACGTCAAATTTAACTTCCTTTCTCTTCATACTGTTCGTTCTCGTTCTTTTTCTTTTCTTTTTCTTTTCTTTCCGTTTATCAATTTTCTTTATTTTTATTTTTATTTCTCTCTTTGTTTTTTGTTTTGTTTTGTTTTTTTGAATGAGAGAGGAATTATTTTTTGTAGATTACCGTTACAAATGTCTATTTTCAATATAGACACGTGAACGTCTGTGTGTAGTTATTTTCTAAGTTATTTTGAATATTAACTGTTGTATCATTAGGGTCTGACGAGCAGCTAAGTTTTCCTGTGAAATACGTATTACCCATGAAATTGTAGAATATCTAATTTTTTTCTTAATATATATATATATATATTGATTGATTGATTGAATGCTTAATTACTTAGTTTTTGGTCATAATAAAATTAGACCAGTGTACATGTGTATTAAAAAGTGTTCAATACAATTGTACAACTTTTTAATATTTTCTATTTGTAAACGAGTTATTACGCGACCTAGGTTTCTACCATGAGTGGTGTCTTCAGGCGATTTTCAATAACTAATTTCACGCTTTGCCGTTTTTTTAAAGAACGCTCACGTAACGGGTTTTTTTTCTGAATCTTCTCGAAGCAGGGATTTTTGAAAGGGCAATTTTTAAAATTACAAGAAATTATAACGTTTTCATCCATGATTGCATGAACCTAAGAGGTATTTTTTTAGTATGGTTACACTTAGTCATAATTTCCGTTCTTTCATTCAATAGTTTTTGTTTAGGAATAGCATAATCTCTAACTTGCACAGTCTACATATTTTGCCACAGTTATAAGGCTTGGCTGTTTTTACTATACTTACACGTTATGTCTGGGTCTTTTCCATATTTTGATTTCAATGTCCATACGTTGCTAGCTAATTTTGTATAGTTTTTTAAGTTTTCTATTTTGAATATTTTGGATGTGCATTGTGGCGCAGTGGATATCGGCTCTGAACGAGAAATCGGGGAGCCGAGTTCGAATTCCAGTTGAATTCCTTGCATTCACTTTTGCGCAAATATAATTGGGAAAGGTATTAATCCGTCTCTTCCCTCCAGTTATGGGTTAAATAATAGGACAGATTGGGTTCTATAGCCTTGGTCGGCAACCAGTCTACCGCAGAAAGCAATGGCAACCTACTGCGGGATAATCTTCTGCCCTGTCAGTCATGTCTCTTTCGAGACATGATCACCCAAGAGTGTATCATGTATGGCACTGAACTGGCCGACTGATTTTGAATATAGACTTGTGATTGAACCACCTGGTCTTAAATGTGACTTTGGTTGAACAAAGATATATATTATTTTGGCCATTTAAGTCATCTACCTTTGCCTTGTAAATGGCTTCTTTTGTGTTGCAAAGTCCTTGAAGTGGGCATTTATTTTGTCCTTCCAGCTGCATTCTTTATTTGTGGTCTTTTTTGAACATTGCTATCTAAGTTTCTGGCGTTTTGTTTTTTTTATGAAACTATCTAAATTACTAGTATAACTATAACTTATCTTGATTGTGTTTCTGTTGAAGGTTCTATTTAGTTCTGGTCCTTTTGGAAAGTACCTATCTATCAGTTTCAAAAATATTTGTCTTTATCTCTAAATTAAATGGTGGATTGAACCAGATAATGTTTCGGTTTATATTATCTTTTTTGTTTGACTGTTTGGTTGAGAATTGTAAAATGTTTTTATGGCCAGATTTTCTTAATGCATCTTTGGAGATATTTTTCTTTTCATGAAATATTCTTTTATTTGATGAGTTAGTTGAGAGTCTGTGTTCTATTCCTTTGTGAATGTGTTTAATTATACTTTTGGATTTTGGATTTATGTATGTTAACTTAGTGTTTATTTTCATGTATGGCGAGACATTGCCAGTTTGTAAATTACATTCCACATGTAAATATTGTACCACTTTTCTATTTCTTTCTACAAATTCTACAAATATATATATATATATATATATATATATATATATATATATAATAAAAACAGCCTTTTCACTCACGAGTATCCATTAAAAATAATGATGTTAAACAAATAAAATTTCAAATATGCCGTTTAATAACATTCTCGTAAATTTCCGTATAATTCAGTCTGTGATACGGCGAAACAGATCTGTCTGCGGATGACTATATATATATATATATATATATATATATATATATATATAGGAAAAGCTACTAAAGAGTTTAAGTTTAAAAATGTATTCTTTAACAGTATTTGTTTATTTCTATTACAAATACTGTCAAAAAACTACATTTTTAAACTTACAACTCTTTAGTAGTTTTTCCTATACATATTAAGACAGTATACGTAGATCATCACTATGTTATATATATATATATATATATATATATATATATATATATATAAGGTGATTGAAAAGTAACGCCCTATTTCAAAATAATTACAAATTATTTATTCATTGTAATTTTTGTCTTTTTCTTGGTTCAGTGCATGAAAGTTTAATCTGTTTGTAGCTGTCTTTTCAGATTGATTATTTAGTTTGGAGTTTTGAAGCCCTACAAACATGGCTGAAGATCTTACCCTGCAGGAGCGTTCGACAGGTTATGAAGTTTGAAAATTCGTTGTTTGAGTGCAAAGATGGTGGAGTACCATTAGTCAAGTTGTCGTGCGAAACTCATGTCTACAATGCCTGTAACTGATACTGAAGACGCAGTCGCTCTTTCAAGTCTATCGATCGTGAGAGAGGGCAGGCAGTTCAAAAAACGCTTCCATGTAGCCCAAGTTATCAATTCGACACGCAGCAAGGGAAAGTAGACGATTCTTTCACAGTATGAACTGTGCTCAAGAGGGAGCTTAACACACATGTTTAGAAGCTAGAAGCTGCGCTACTAATCATTCTTCACTGAAGACTGCAACATAAGGACAGAGGGTGGGGAGAATATCTTGGCTTGGTATTTAGCAGTCAGATCTCTTTAAAAAATATCATCTGGAGTGATGAAATGGTATTTCAAATCGGTGGGTTTGTAAACCGTCACAACTGCCATTATTAGGCGGGCGAATATCCTCTTGTTTTCTATTAAAAAAAACAAAACAAATGCAGAATTGGCACAAAGTAGCGGTGTGGTTTGGGGTAACTTCAAACAGGATTGTAGGTCCATTCATTCTTTGTGGTACCATGAAAGCCAAAAAGTTACCTTACCATTCTGCAAGAGGAATTCTGGACAGTTATCAGTGCTTGGGAGAATTTTGAAGATTTGATTTTCATGCAAGATGGTGCCCTTAGATATTTTGTTACTGTCTTCCTGAATGGCTAAAATGCACACTTACCCGGGATATGGATGGGTCGTCTTAAATAAATTATAAGTATTTTAAAATGATGAGTTACTTTTCAATCACCACACACACACACACATATATATATATATAAAAGAAAACTCAACTAAATTATAATTCATTTCAATGACATGTATACCGATATATATATATATATATATATATATATATATATATATATATATATATATATATATATTGATTGTTTAATACTTAGTTTTGGTCCTAATAGGGTTAGACCAGTACACCTTTGTATTAAAAAGTGTTCTATACAATTATATTGTAGAACTTTTGAGTATTTTTCATTTTTAAACGAGTTATTTCGCTACCTTGGTTACTACCATGAGTGGTGTCTTCAAGGGGATTTTTAATAACTTAGTTATTAAAAATCACCTGAAGACACCACTCATGGTAGAAACCAAGGTAGCGAAATAACTCGTTTAAAATATATATATATATATATATATTAAATAGGATTAATTCAAGGATGTTGAATGACCATTTCGATATGAAATCCCCACAGAGGATAACACATCACCTCAGCAACAAAAAAATCCTTTCTGAAACTGGAGAAAAAATCAGTCTATTTTTCCTTTTTAAATAGATTTGCAACAAAATTAAAAAGATAGAAAAAGAAAAAGAAAAAGATAAAATAAAATAAAATAAAATAAACAAGAAAAGAAAAATTGGCATCGTCTGGGTTCGCAAAAAAAGGAAAGAGAATTGTAATATTTTATTACATGGAGCTCTCTTCCTGTATCATTTTTTAATATTAAAATAAAATTTTAATATTAATTAGGATCGGGTTTTTGGAATTTACCTTCCTGCTTTTTCCACTTGGATTAAAGTACTTGAATATATATATATATATATATATATATATATATATATATATATATATATATACTACCGACCATAATTATTAGGCCACCCTCGTTTATTTTAAATGATGTATTTTATATTATTTTTAGTATTTATTGCTAAGTGGATAATTCTAAATGAAAATAGAATGGTTATTTTTTTATTAATACTTTGCAAAATTTTACAAGGCAGCCAGGAAACTTTTACTTCGGCCAGCCAATAAGAAGAAGAGACTAGCATTGGGAAGGGAGCTCAAAAACTGGACACCAGAACAGTTCATTTGATGCACATGTTAATGTGCAGTATTAACAATAGAATTATCCACTTGGCAATAAATACTAAAAATGGTATGAAATACATCATTTTTTTTAAATGAGGTGGCCTAATTATGGCCGGCAGTATATATACTTTTTGTTTTTCGATATGTGTTTTCACAGTTACTATAAGCACTTTCTTTATATCGTTAATAAGGATAGAGCATGTGAACAACGGGGAACTTTTAACGTAAAATGAAAACAAAAAAATGATAAGTGTCATAATTTATTTTAAAGAGACTAGTGAATCTTTTAGCTCACAAAATGAGGAATGATTGCTCGGAGATTTTGGCACTCAAATAAGATATTCAAGAATAAAGAGAAAAACGTGGTTAGCTTACCTAACAAGTTTGTGTAAATGGATGCTTGAATGGAAATGAAATGTTTGTTTCGTTTGGCGTATCAACTGCTTATGGGTCATTTGATGTCAAGGTTTTATTTTCTTGATAGATTTGAAGTAAAATAAATGTATGTCATTCTGATTTTGCAACTGAATACATGGTAAATGAATGCATGATAAAATGTATTGTTAGTAATTTTACTGTAAAAAGTATTTTTATATGTCTTAGTGTTGCATTGATTGTGTTTTTGCTATAAAGATTTATTGTTGGTCATTTTATTACTAAGGATAGAACATGAGAAAACAACGGGGAACTTTTAACGAAAATGAAAAGAAAAAAAAGTGATACGTAAAATTATTTATTTTGAAGATTTGAAGTAAAAGTAAAATAAATGTATGTTATTCTACTTTCACAACTGAATACATGGTAAATGATACTCAGCTTTTGTGCATATACATATTTGTGTGGACATTATTACTAGAGGCGATAATACGTGTGTTTTATGTTGTAGGTTTGTTGAAGTTATATTTCCTAATACAGTTATATTTAAGAAATTATGGGATATTATATGTACCATATGTAATGAAAGATTTCTTTCATGTTGATTGTTTGGTTTGATGGTGTTTCGACTAATGAGTTAATCTCGAAATCAAAATATTTTATATGTAATTGCATGATTTCAACTACAAATGTTCTACATAATTTTAAGCTTTCAGAGTATACATATGTTTTTTTAGATAGACATTTTGTACATCTAAATCTATCTATTTAAATTTATTTAAATTTATTTATAAACGGTACTTTGTCTCTGTGTATGTGTGGGTGTGTGTGTGTGTCCGTTACCTATAGACTCCGAAACGGCTGAACCGATTTTAGTGAGAATTTACACAGTTGTACTATAAGCGTCTGCGAGTATTCTTAGGTAGGTTTTATGTCGAGGTACCCCCGATAAATATCGAAAATCGATAATCGAAAAAATCGGGTTATAGAAGGAGTGGTCCGATTTTATTCAAATTTCATGCAATCATGGAGAAAGATATAAGAAACGATATTCAAAATTTTCAGGGTTGCAGTTCCTACAATAGTGCAGAAAATCGATATGTGCTCCAGAACTCTCCTCTGTCCTCTCTAAACTCTATAACCTCTGCCTATCTGCTTCCTGTTTTCCAGCCTGTTGGAAGTCCTCCTGTGTAGTTCTTATATTTAAGATTTCTGGCGAACCATCAGACCCCGACAATTACCGTCCTATTAGTCTCCTTCCGATCTTCGGCAAAGTTTTCGAAGCCATTATCAACGCCGAGGTGATTCAGCATCTCACTGCCCACAGGCTTCTCTCTGGCAAACAGTACGGGTTTCGCTTCACCAGGTCTACTGCTGATATGCTAACGTCCATTACAAAGTACATATACCGGGCACTTGACAAGAATGGCGAAGCCCGAACCGTTGCTTTGGATATCTCCAAAGCGTTCGACAGGGTCTGGCACGCTGGCCTCTTATGCAAACTGCGGAGCTACGGTATAATTGGACATCTGTTTGACCTCGACCAGTAATTCCTCTCTAACCGTACATTGAAGGTAGTATTAAATGGGCATGCCTCCCAAAACTACCATACGAAGGCGGGCGTCCCGCAAGGTTCTATCCTAGGTCCCACGCTCTTTCTGCTGTACATTAATGATCTCCCCGACGCCATTAGATCCCAAGTAGGCATGTACGCCGATGACACAACAATCTACTTTCGCCTCGATCAAAAACCCGGTGTGGGCGAGAAAGTGAACCTCGCTGCCGAGCTTGAAAATGACCTCAAATCTGTAGTGACCTGGGGTAGGAAATGGCTAGTAAATTTCAATGCTTCTAAAACGAAGCTGTTATCATCTAACCACCATAGACAATCGCATCTACCTCCCATTAGCATGGAACAGGCTTGCCTCCCAGAGAGTAAATCACTACGCCTCCTTGGCCTTTACGCTTTCGGCGGACCTCAAATGGAATGACAATATTGAATCCATTGCCAAATCTGCCGCTATGAAAGTTTTTCCCGCCTGATTCTATCCTGCACATATACAAATCTACCATCCGCCCATGTATTGAATACTGCTGCCATATCTGGTCGGGTGCCCCTACTACCCTCCTTGGGCTTCTTGACAAAATACAAAGGAGAATCTGTAACGTGGTTAATACTGACTTGGCAGACCGGCTGCAACCACTCTCTCACAGGCGTGATATGGCTTCCCTGTGCCTCTTCTAAAAGTATTTTCATGGTTTCTGCTCCGATGAACTTAGATCACTGATGCCGCGTAAGCACGAATTTGCACGAGATACTAGATTAGCAACTAGGTCCCACCCTTTTACAGTTAAACATATAAGATGTAACCGTAATTTATACTCCAACAAGCTTCTTTTCTTGCGTTTCCCGCCTGTGGAATTCCCTTCCATATGTCTGCTTTTCCGACAACTACAATCTCCATGTGTTTAAATGTAGGGTCAATAGACACCTCCTATCACACTAACTTTCAGTTATTCTCAGAACACTCTCATCTACGCAACCCTCATTCTCAGTATCCTTACCCGCCTATCACCCACCCTCTGACATTTCCTATATTTAATCATTCTCGGTATCCTTACCCGCCTATCACCCACCCTCCACTCTATGTAGCCCCCTGCGCAGTAGTGGCTGTGAAACGCTTATAAAATAAAATAAAAAGTATATAAGAGGCAAGATGTTTGTGTGCGTGTGTGTCTGTTTATCTGCCTGTATGTCTGTATTTTTTCAGCCCTTTTATTTTAGTTTTGCTTAGGGTTTGGCTCTAAGTAGGTATAATTGTAGTTCTTAGTCTCAGGCATGATACCATTTACTCAGAGGACTTATTTAACCTTCAAAATTCAGTTTACGACGAAAAAAACTTATTCGATATCGATACCAGCCAGAAAATCAAAATTTTACTTACATCCATTAATTTTTCTTTCAGTCTACGGTTTCGCTTTAACTGGAAACATTTTAGTCTTTCGTGCCAACGTCCAAAGAGTTTGAGCTCCAGGATCATGGATTAGTTTTAAAGCTTTCACTACACCCGAGCAACGCCGCCGGGCTATACTGCTTGTATATATATATATATCATTTTGTATTTAAGTAGATATTCTGTTTTTAATTAAACAGTATTTTATATTTATATCTAATATATATATATATATATATATATATATATATATATATATATATATATATTAGGTGCGATTGGTAAATTGTCGCAATTATTTTATTATTTCAAATATTCTTTAGGCTGAGTCTGAGCTCCAGGACCATGGATTAGTTTTAAAGCTTTCGTTACACCCGAGCAACGCCGGGCTATACTGCTAGTCCCTAATAAATAAAGATAACGATATAAAACCACCAAAATACTATAACTGAATATTCGCAACAGCTCCGTTTTACTTTTTATTCACCTTGGAATTTTTTTCTTTTTTCTGTCTATCTCATTTTGTTCGTTTTATTAAACTTCCGTCACGACATGAGGATTTAATTGTCGTCTTTATAAATTTGAAAATAATGAAATTAAGCAAAGAGCAAAAAATTAAAACAAAAACAAGCAAACAAAAAAATCTTTTTTGTCTTAGTTGTTGCACGAAACAGTAATGGCCGATGGTCATCGTCACGTGACAGGATATTGACTCAAATGAGGCACTTAAGTGAGAGGAACTACGTGCAAACCAACCACTTGACGAGATGAGTTCAGTTTTAACTGACCTTCGTTCGGTTCATTACACAATATCCTCACGTTTCAAACAAGTGCTAAATAAACTCAATTAACTTATTTTTATTTTCCTTTCATCCTCATTTCAGACTAATAATTCGTTTCTTTATTAAATTTCGCACAGTTTCATTGAACTACACTGATTACAATAGAGTTGGATTCTGACTATGCCTTGTTGGAGTTTTGGGGTACCCTTGTATACTAGGGAGGAAGTCATGAGCTGACTCATTTTATAGTTCACCAATAGAAGGGTTAACCAATCAGAAGGCTCAAAATATTAATTGCGACGTGTATAAAAGGCGACCATATTGTATTGGCGATATAGTCAGATTCAGTAGAGTGTCTGACTTGTGAGTGTTAATCGTTGACGTTGTTTCATTGAATAGGTTGCGTACTGCGCTGTATTCTATATTCATAAACTATGGTGGACATGGTCAACATGCGTCCTACACGTTGTAATATGTATTGAATATATGGATCAAAATCCGACAAGATGAATAGAAGAAATAAAGAAAGTGCTCACTTGAACAATACCTCACTTGAACATGCCTCACTTGAACATACCTCACTTGAACAATACCTCACTTGAACATACCTCACTTGAACAATACATCACTTGAACATACCTCACTTGAACAATACCTCACTTGAACATACCTCACTTGAACATACCTCACTTGAACATACCTCACTTTAACAATCTGCAGAGATTTTTTTAAGACAAACGATTTAAAAAAAAACATTAAAAAATCTTTTAAAAACCCGCAGTGACAGTATTTTGATTGAGGTTTGAAACTATACCGACATACAATCACACATCTTATTCTTCTATGTGCCTTGCCCTTTCAGAACGGAGGCGATCATGGACCTCCACATCTCCCTGTCCCTGGTGCCTCTTAGCACGCTTTCTCCTGTTTCACCACATAACCCTCGTTCCGTCATCAACCTGATCAGGTCCTTCAAATATGTTATCCGCTGCTTTCCCCTGTCTCTTTTTCCCACTATCTGGCCTGTTAGTATCAGGTTCTCCAAGCCCTTCTTCATCATTGCATGTCCCAGGAACTTCAAATGTCTCTTTCTGATGCCCACTATTAATTTCTTTTTCATCTCCATCCTTTCCAAAACTGCGTCATTGCTCACATGTTCTGTCCATGATATCCTCAGCATCCTTCTGTAGAACCACATTTCTGCTGCTTCAATTTTTTCCTTCATCTTCGAAGATATTGTCCAACATTCCCTGCCATATAGAAGAACCGACATCACATAGCAATCCAGTACTCTCCTCTTTGTTTCTAGCGAAATTTTCCTGTTTCTTAATACTTTACTCAACTTCTGGAATGCTTCTTTATCTTATGTTGTTTATATTGTGGCTTCCGATGACAATAAATACGCTGACTCGCATTATTTTCGCATGCATATACTTGCTTTCATGACAAATATCTAATGACAGACACACTTAAACAGACATATTTTTTACTCTATATTTAAAATATTCATCCATTGCTTTATTGCACGTGACACGTATCTGACCAATGAAATCAAACCTCAATCAACATGCTGTCTCTGCGTATATCTAAAAGATTTTTTTAATTTTTGAAAAGGTTTTTTTAATAGTCTGAAAAAAATCCCTGAAGAAGCCTGTTAAAGTGAAACATGTTAGATTAAAGATATTTCTTTCCAAACCTGTTCTTTGATTATTCTGTTCAACGTAATATGTTTGATATATTCAATAACATTGCTCATCTAATCTATCTAAACTTATATAAAAATAGAAGTTTGTATGTGTGTGTGTGTGTGTCTGTGTGTGTGTGTCCGTTACCTATAGACTCCGAAATGACTGAACCGATTTTCTTGAAAATTTGCACAGTTGTACTATAAGCAACTGCTAGTGTTCTTAGCTAGATTTTGTGTCGAGGTACCCTCGATAAATATCGAAAATCGATAATCGAATAAATCGGGTTATAGAAGGGGTGGTCCGATTTTAATCAAATTTGATGCACTCATAGACAAAGACATAAGAAACGATATTCAGAAGTTTCAATGTTGCAGTTCTTACAATAGTGCAGAAAATCGATAATATATATGTAAATTAAAGGTAAGATGTTTGTGTGTGTGTTTATCTGCCTGTATGTCTGTATTTTTTTCAGCCCTTTTATTTTAGCTTTTGCTTCGGATTTGGCTCTAAGTATGTATAATTGTAGTTCTTAGTCTCAGCTATGATACCATTTACTCAGAGAACTTATTTAGCCTTCGAAATTCAGTTTACGACGAAAAAAAACTTATTTGATATCGATACCAGAAAATCAAAATGTGACTTACATCCATTAATTTTTCTTTCAGTCTACGGTTTCGCTTTAACTGGAAACAACTATTGCTTTTTAGTCTTTCGTGTCAACGTCCAAAGAATCTGAGCTCCAGGACCATGGATTAGTTTTAAAGCTTTCATTACACCCGAGCAACACCGGGCTATACTGCTCGTCAAATATAAAATAAGACCACAATGGATTAAAAGACCGCATTAGTGACACGCATAGCCAAATGATAGTAAACAAGGTAATCTGGTCCCGTAACTTAATTGCACGTTACGGTTTGACTCGGAAAGTGACCAGGAAATGGAATGTTACCCAGAACCGGCTTGAGAAATAATTCTGGAATGTTCCAACGAATGAAGTGTTAACCCATCTCGACTGAAATTAGCCCACATTTATAGGATTGGTATAATATATATTTGTAACATTATTATAAAGTTCTTTGTTAAAAGAAAAACGCTTTATTCGAAATGTTTAACTTTTATCCATGAATATTTATATGCACATGACGTAAAACGAAATAAGTTTTCAGTAAGATTACGTTAATACCTATTTGCATACAATGTTATTAATAATTTTCCCGCCAATATTTTAACTCTGAAAACAGAATATGCAAACCTATCTTTCCTTCTTTTTCTTTTGTCATTCCTTCTTTTTCATTCTGTCTGCTTTCTTCTGCTCATTAAAACTACATAGCATCTGATAAGATTTTCTTCTGAATTTCCTTCTTTTTCTTTTGTCATTCCTTCTTTTTCATTCCGTCTGCTTTCTTCTGCTCATTAAAACTACATAGCATCTGATAAGATTTTCTTCTGAATTTCCTTCTTTTTCTTTTGTCATTCCTTCTTTTTCATTCCGTCTGCTTTCTTCTTCTCATTAAAACTACATAGCATCTGATAAGATTTTCTTCTGAATTTCCTTCTTTTTCTTTTGTCATTCCTTCTTTTTCATTCCGTCTGCTTTCTTCTTCTCATTAAAACTACATAGCATCTGATAAGATTTTCTTCTGAATTTCCTTCTTTTTCTTTTGTCATTCCTTCTTTTTCATTCCGTCTGCTTTCTTCTTCTCATTAAAACTACATAGCATCTGATAAGATTTTCTTCTGAATTTCCTTCTTTTTCTTTTGTCATTCCTTCTTTTTCATTCTGTCTGCTTTCTTCTGCTCATTAAAACTACATAGCATCTGATAAGATTTTCTTCTGAATTTCCTTCTTTTTCTTTTGTCATTCCTTCTTTTTCATTCCGTCTGCTTTCTTCTGCTCATTAAAACTACATAGCATCTGATAAGATTTTCTTCTGAATTTCCTTCTTTTTCTTTTGTCATTCCTTCTTTTTCATTCCGTCTGCTTTCTTCTCATTAAAACTACATAGCATCTGATAAGATTTTCTTCTGAATTTCCTTCTTTTTCTTTTGTCATTCCTTCTTTTTCATTCCGTCTGCTTTCTTCTGCTCATTAAAACTACATAGCATCTGATAAGATTTTCTTCTGAATTTCCTTCTTTTTCTTTTGTCATTCCTTCTTTTTCATTCCGTCTGCTTTCTTCTGCTCATTAAAACTACATAGCATCTGATAAGATTTTCTTCTGAATTTCCTTCTTTTTCTTTTGTCATTCCTTCTTTTTCATTCCGTCTGCTTTCTTCTTCTCATTAAAACTACATAGCATCTGATAAGATTTTCTTCTGAATTTCCTTCTTTTTCTTTTGTCATTCCTTCTTTTTCATTCCGTCTGCTTTCTTCTGCTCATTAAAACTACATAGCATCTGATAAGATTTTCTTCTGAATTTCCTTCTTTTTCTTTTGTCATTCCTTCTTTTTCATTCTGTCTGCTTTCTTCTGCTCATTAAAACTACATAGCATCTGATAAGATTTTCTTCTGAATTTCCTTCTTTTTCTTTTGTCATTCCTTCTTTTTCATTCCGTCTGCTTTCTTCTGCTCATTAAAACTACATAGCATCTGATAAGATTTTCTTCTGAATTTCCTTCTTTTTCTTTTGTCATTCCTTCTTTTTCATTCTGTCTGCTTTCTTCTGCTCATTAAAACTACATAGCATCTGATATGATTTTCTTCTGAATTTCCTTCTTTTTCTTTTGTCATTCCTTCTTTTTAATTCTGTCTGCTTTCTTCTTCTCATTAAAACTACATAGCATCTGATAAGATTTTCTTCTGAATTTCCTCCAATTCAAACTGGAATGATTTATTATTTATCGAAAACAATGGCAAGGCGTTTTGTTTTTTTTTAGTTTAGTTTTAAAGATTCATTTTTTCATTTTTTTATTCAATAAAACGTTATACAATATTTTTTCTTGTTTTAAAATAAATTTTCAATATTATTTATATATTTTATGGGGTACAAAAGAATATAATTGTACTTGAAAAAAATTTATTCCTATCGAAGGCGAAAAAGAACACGCGATGATTTCAGTCGAAGCTGGAATGCATAAAAATTAAAGATTAAACAGTGTATTGTGTCAACGATGGGGATGGAAACGAAAAGAAAATTAATACTGAGCATCAGGAAGAGACAGCTGAAGTCCCTTGGACATGCAATGAGGAAGGAGGGCTTGGTGAACTTGATAAAAACAGGCCAGATAGAGGGGAAAAGAGACAGGGGAAAGCAACGGATAACATATTTGAAGGACTTGATCAGGTGGATGACGGAACGAGAATTACATGGTGCAACAGGAGAAAACGTGCTAAGATCCAACAGGAATAAGGAGACGTGGAAAGCCATGATCGCCTACGTTCTGAAAGGACAGGTCACATATAAGAAGAAGAAGAAGAAGATGATGATGTTGATGAAGAAAAAGTAAAAGAAGAAGAAGAAGAAGAAGAAGAAGAATTGTGTCAACAACACCAGTTTTCGAGGTCACGAAATATAAACAATATAATTTAATTAAATTATTTGGTCAGAAGCGAATATAATTTACATTAAGTTATTTCGGATTATAAAACAATGAATAGAGAAATTAGTTCTATTTTATTACGCCCACGAAAAATATTTTTTGGTTGCCAGAAACAATGAAATAAACAGGCATTGCGTCAGCGTGTCAAAGTTGGAAAAATTGAACAATAAAATAAACGATAATGTGATTACGTCAAAATGGAACTAGGCAAAGAAAACAATTGGTGATTAGGCCTGCCCAGGATTGGTGTAATTGTGTAAAGCTCGACAGATATAAGATTGGGTTTTCCCGTATCGAGACAGAAAGAGAGAACAGAGCAGACAAGCTCGGAACGCGAAGAAAACTCTGGGAAAGACAACTCGAGCCGTCACTCTCTCGTGTGTGCGTGCTTTCTCTGACTACCTCTCTACACACAATCGTCACATTTAAGGGAATAAACTGAATATATTTCTATCCACATGCTGTCCGTCGTTAAATTTCAAGCCGATCTTCAACATTGGTTTCCAGGTTATCCATCGTACGTAACGCTGGTATACGTCTCGTATAGAATATTAATAGATACAAAAATAAGCGTTCCTCCTTTCTTTCTATCATGATTTTTATTTAGTTATTTTATTCTTGTTCCCTTCCTTTCTCTCTTTTTTTTTTTTTGCTTCTTATTATATCTGCTTTCTCTTTATTTTTTAAAAGTAGATGGCGTCTGATATATGATTTATTTCCAACTTTTCTTCAAAATCAAATTGATATGATTTAATTATCTAAGACAATGACAATGCATTCTTTCAATTTAATTCGATAAATATTTATTTTATCAGTTTCTGAATAAAGTTTTACGGTATCTTTTGTTTGAAAATAAATTTCCAAAATTAATAATTAACAAAATAAATATTCCTGCTTTCTTCATTATCTTTTGCTTTTTTTTTTCAATCTTTCTCTTTCTTTCTTACTTACACTTTTTTCAAAGCAACATGTCTTTCTCTTCCGTCTTCCTTCGTATTGAAAACAGAATAATCTATTATTTATCTGCTGTAATAGGAGAGTTTAACACACGTTCGAAGGTTTAAATATTCAGAATCTAAACTTAATTATAAATGGAACTTTGTGTGTGTGTGTGTGTGTGTGTCCGTTACTTGTAGACTCCGAAAGGGCTGAACCGATTTTCTTGAAAATTTGCACAGTTGTAATATAAGCGTCTGCGAGTGTTCTTAGCTAGATTTTGTGTCGAGGTATCCCCGATAAATATTGAAAATCGAAAATCGAAAATCGAATAAATTGGTTTATAGAAGGATTGGTCCGATTTTAATCAAATTTGATACACTCATAGACAAAGACATAAGAAACGATATTCAGAAGTTTCAAGGTTGCAGTTCTTACAATAGTGCAGAAAATCGATTTTATATATATATATATATATATATATATATATATATATATATATAGATAGATAGATAGATAGATAGATAGGTAGATATAGATATAGATATATATATATATATATATATATATATATATAAAGCAAGATGTTTGTGTGTGTCGGTTTATCTGCCTGTATGTCTGTATTTTTTCAGCCCTTTTATTTTAGTTGTTCCTTCAGGTTTGGCTCTAAGTAGGTATACTTATAGTTCTTAGTCTCAGCCATGATACCATTTACTCAGAGGACTTATTTAACCTTCAAAATTCAGTTTATGACTAAAAAAACTTATTTGATATCGATACCAGAAAATCAAAATTTGACTTACATCCATTCATTTTTCTTTCAGTCTACGGTTTCGCTTTGACTGGAATCAACTATTGCTTTTTATTCGTTCGTGTCAACGTCCAAAGAGTCTGAGCTCCAGGACCATGGATTAGTTTTAAAGCTTTCATTACACCCGAGCAACACCGGACTATACTGCTAGTTATGTTTATAGTTTACACACGAAACATTCTTCTACCAGCAAACTATGTTCTTTTTAGCTGAAACAAATAAAGTTTGTCACATGGGTCCGATAATGCTGTACACGAACCTCTGAATGCACTGCAACTGCTCTAGCACCTGCATCTCGTAAATTTGTCATAAGTCAAGCCTTGGGAAAAATCAATCCTTCTCTTTCAAGATCCAGTAAACTTAGATAAGCTTTTTTTATTGTTATCTACTACCAGCTTCCTCTTTTAGTTTATTTTTATTGATTACTAGCAGTATAGGCCGGAGTTGCTCGGGTGTAATGAAATTTTAAAATTAATCCATGGTCCTAGAGCTCAGACTCAGCCTAAAGTATATTTGTGTGCAGTTTCGCGAAAATCGGATAAAAATTGTGGATTTGTATAAAGGACATACAGACAAACAGACACACACAAACATCTTGACTTTTATATATTATCGATTTTCTGCAGTATGGTAAGAACTGCAACCCTGAAACTTCTGAATATCGTTTCTTATGTCTTTGTCTATGAGTGTATCAAATTTGATTAAAGTCGGACCACTCCTTCTATAACCCGATTTATTCGATTATCGATTTTCGATATTTATCGGGGTTACTTTGATGCAAAACCTAGCTGAGAACACTCGCAGTCGCTTATAGTACAATTGTGTAAATTTTCAAGAAAATCGGTTCAGCCGTTTCGGAGTCTATAGGTAACGGATACACACACACACACACAGACACACACACACAGAGACAAAGTTCCATTTATAAATAAGTTTAGATTTTCATTGAAACAGATCAAACAATGCAAGGCACAGATATTAAGTTCATATCTATGAGCTGGAGAAGTATAGCATATTGCTGCGCGTTGGCCTATGCAGAATGGAGTTGAATAAGTCTTTTCTCATAACGTCCATCTTCTGTCGGTTGTTTATCCGCTATTCAGTAATGGTGTTACCTTTGTACGTATTCTTCATGCGGATCGATGACTGAAAATTTGTATTTGAATCTGACAGTTTATCAGACAAATAACCACAAATAACTTTACACCCATGAGAACAAGCAATGGATTTAATTATCAACCACTGACTAACGTAGCTGATCAAAGTACAAGCAGGAGATCTCTATTAATTTGAACCTAGTATAACTGTAATTATGGAGACACGGCAGAGTAATAATTAGCCTTTCAGATTGAGGAATTGGGGAGCTAATGTCTATGCGAAAGGTATGATTGGTTGCTCAGTTGGTTGATTTGTTTTATGGCATATCAACCTCAGTCAGTCAGTTAAGTGCCATACGTGATACACGCTTGGGCGATCATGTCTCGAAAGAGACATGACTGACTGGGCAGAAGATTATCCCGCAGTACGTTGCCATTGCTTTCTGCGGTAGACTGGTTGCCGACCAAGGCTATAGAACCCAGTCTGTCCTGCTATTTAACCCATAACTGGAAGGAAGAGACGGATTAATACCTACCCAAGGGTATTTGCGCGAAAGTGAATACAATGGATTCAACTGGAATTCGAACTTGAATGACCCCCGTAGATATCGAAAAATTCACCTTATTTATTGAATGAGCCTCGTAGAGTTCCTTTAACTGAAAAATTCACCTTATTTATTGAATGAGCCTCGTAGAAGTCCTTTAACTGAACAATTCACCTTATTTATTGAATGACCCTCGTAGAGTTCCTTTAACTGAAAAATTCACCTTATTTATTGAATGAGCCTCGTAGAAGTCCTTTAACTGAACAATTCACCTTATTTATTGAATGACCCTCGTAGAAGTCCTTATACCGAAAAATTCACCTTATTTATTGAATGACTCTCGTAGAAGTCCTTGTACCGAAAAATTCATCTTATTTATTGAATGAGCCTCATAGAAGTCCTTTAACTGAAAAATTCACCTTATTTATTGAATGACCCTCGTAGAAGTCCTTGTACCGAAAAATTAACCTTATTTATTGAATGAGCCTCGTAGAAGTCCTTTAACTGAACAATTGACCTTATTTATTGAATGACCCACGTAGAAGTTCATATATCGAAAAATTCACCTTATTTATTGAATAACCCTCGTAGAAGTCCTTGTACCGAAAAATTAACCTTATTTATTGAATGAGCCTCGTAGAAGTCCTTGTACCGAAAAATTAACCTTATTTATTGAATGACTCTCGTAGAAGTCCTTGTACCGAAAAATTAACCTTATTTATTGAATGAGCCTAGTAGAAGTCCTTTAAGTGAAAAATTTACCTTATTTATTGAATGACCCCCGTAGAAGTCCATATACCGAAACATTCACCTTATTTATTGAATGACCCTCGTATATATATTGGCGAATGTTAGTATAACGATGTGTAGTTGTGCGTTCCAGTGATATTTTAGTTTATCTGTATTAAAGTACATTAGTGTACAGAAATGAACTTGAGGTTTCTCGTGTTTTTTTATGTATATTCGAGTTCACTAGTAAATTAGAGTACACTTGAGCGTTCTAGTGTGTGTGTTTTTTTTCATTAATGTATATTACAGTACCCAATATTCGGACTATTGTTCTCATCTTTGTTGTCATTTGTACAACGTTTCGGGCGTTGTGCACTCTGGCCTTCTTCAGCTGTTAGGAATTTCAAACCGAACTCTTTATTACAATCATTGGGGTATATGAACTCCATTCCTTGCATAAAGCCTCGATTGGAAGTCATGAGTTATCTCCCTCTAACCCTACAAGTTACTTGTTTACCACTGCTGTAGCCTTAAGGTCACATGGACCAGTGGATATAGATGTTGGTTGGTTCCTGACTTGACTCTTAGAGTTGTGAGTTCAATAAAAAAATACCAACTCTTCAAGTTGATGTCCTGTGGTTTAGTCAGTTAAGTGCCATACGTGATAATCGCTTTGGGCGATCATGTCTCTTTCGAGACATGGCTGACTGGGCAGAAGATTTTCTGGCAATAGCCAACCAAGGCTATAGAACCCAATCTGTCCTATTATTTAACCCATAACTAGAAGAAAAACATGGATTAATACATTTCCCAAGGGTATTTGTGCATAAGTGAAAACGAGAAATTCAGCTGGAATTCGAACTCGGCTGCTCGATTTGTCGTTCTGAGTAACGCAATGGTAAAAGTGTATTCGAATTTGTAATGTGGAATTTAGAATCGCCGTTCCGAGTTCAAATTCTAGCCTCACCTTTTCCTTTTACTTTGAACTTCTCCCCCATGAGAAAGGCACAAACTCGTGATCTCTCACCTCAGTTATGTATTTAATACTAGTTTATTCTGGACTCTCAAGCATTTGATGGCAACTAGTGCAGGAGAAAGTCTATGAATTTAAAACAGTAGAAATGGTAACAGGTAAAAAATACATCCAGGGATTTTCTCATGCAGAAACTTTAGAAAAATTTAGTGATGGACTTATTCAGCTTCTGTAATATAGTAAATAGCTTGAAAGGAAAAAAATAGTTACTTAATTTTAATTAATACTTTGATCTTGTTTCTGTTGCTTTCTGTCGCATTTCTCAGATCGTTGTTCCACGACCGTTATTGGGTTATTAATAATACCTGATAAGGCTTCATTCAAAAGATTACAAATAATATATGCTTTTATTGTGGAATAAATGTTTTGTAAAACTCCATCCTGGCTGACATTATGGTTTTGTTCTGTATCGTTTTGTTCAAACATATCTAATAATATTCAGATATAAATAGTCAGTCATTTAAGTGCCATACGTGATACACGCTTGGGCGATCATGTCACGAAAGAGACACGACTGACTGGGCAGAAAATTATCCCGCATTAGGTTGCCATTGCTTTCTGCGCTAGACTGGTTGCCTACCAAGGCTATAGAACCCAATGTGTCCTATTATTTGACTCATAGCTAGAAAGAGAAGATATGTATTATATTATTATGTAGTAATTAGTGGGGGATCAGTTTATTAATTCATGAAAATATAAAACAGATCCCCCACTTTATGCCCAGTAGAAGCCTTAATCATATGTTCAACCATTATATTCAGTCAGTTAAGTGCCATACGTGATACACGCTTGGACGATCATGTCCCGAAAGAGACACGACTGACTGGGCAGAAGGTTATCCCGCAGTAGGTTGCCATTGCTTTCTGTGATACACTGGTTGCCAGCCAAGGCTATAGAACCCAATCTGTTCTGTTATTTGACTCATAGCCAGAGGGAGAAGAGATGTATTATATTATTATGCAGTAATTAGTAGGGGATCAGTTTATTACTTCATAACAATATAAAACTAACCCCCACTTTATGACCAGTAGAAGCCTTAATATGTATTCAACTATTATATTCAGTCAGTCAGTCAGTTAAGTGCCATCCGTGATACACGCTTAGGCGATCATGTCTCCAAAGAGACACGACTGACTGTGCCGAACATTATCCCGCAGTAGGTTGCCATTACATTCTGCGGTAGACTGGTTACCCGTCAAGGCTATAGAACCCAATCTGTCCTGTTATTTAACCCATAACTGGAAGGAATAGACGGATTAATACCTTTCCCCAGGGTATTTGCGCGTAAATGAATGCAAGGAATTCAACTGGAATTTGAACTCGGCTCCTCGATTTCTCGTTCCGAGTCGATATCCACTGCAACGCTCATAAATATCACATAAGCCTATTTACGAGAATTTGTTTACAGAAAACTATACTACGTGGATAATTTTTTTTTTTTATTACTTGCTACACGATAAAAAATGTTTTTACTGTTAAGGATATTTTTCAGATTTTCCGTTCGCTTACTTTCCTTCCAGACCACTTTAAATACATAATATTCCGTGTTTACCTAAAATGCTTCAAGGATTTGTTGGCATAATACATTGAGTTATCTACCGCTTCTAACATCCGTAGTTGTTGAAATCAGATCCGTAGATGATGGCATCAGAAATGCCACACTGGACACATTGAAGATGATTTATTTAAAACTGTTTATTTGTGTCTGTAAGGGATTCGGTAACTCTGGGAGACATAAATTGCTACAATGTTTGCGGGCTTCCAGATTAAACAAAAAGCAGTTAATAGGCCACATTTTAATATTCGATTTCTTTTAAATCATATCGACACAAGCAACGCAGTCTACTGCCACTTGTGTGCAGGGGATTACATAGGAGGAAAGTTAAGAGAAAGAGTGATTGGTTATAGGGGGTGTTAGGAAGTGGGTAAGAGAAGGATGAGAATACTGATGAGAGTGAAGTAGACGGAGAAAGGAGCATGAGAGAAAGAGGATGCAGGTTAGTGAGATAGGAGATGAGTATTGACTTTACATTTAAATTCTTGGAGATTGTAGTTGTTGGGGAAGCAAGTAAGTAAATGGAAGGAAATTCCATAGGCAGGAATTGCGAGATAATAAAATACTACTACTACTACTACTACTACTACTAATAATAATAATAATAATATATATATATATATATATATATATATATATATATATATATGTGTGTGTGTGTGTGTGTGTGTGTGTGTGTGGTAAGAGAAGGATGGGAATACTTATGAGAGTGGAGTGGACGGAGAACGGAGCATGAGAGAGAGAGAGAGTATGCATGTTAGTGAGATAGGAGATGACTATTGACTTCACATTTAAATTCTTGGAGATTATAGCTGTCGGAAAAGCAAGTAAATGGAAGGGAATTCTACAGACGGGAAGTGCGAGAAAAGAAGCTGTTGAAGTAGAATTTGCGTTTACAATTTACTGGTTTAACAGTAAAAGGGTGGGACCTAGTTGCTAATCTTGTTGCTCGAGTAAATTCATATATAAGGGGCACCAATGAGCAGAAACCGCCAAAAGAATTTGTAGAAGAGACAGAGGGAGGCCACATTGCGCTGGTGAGAAAGTGACTGTATCCGAGCTGCCAATTCGGGATTGATTACATTACAGATCTGCTCAAATGCAGCAAAACCGACCCACTTTTTAAACGAATGACCATAGACGATGAACTATGAATTGTTTACAATAACAATAGTTTACTCTGTGACGAGCATGTGGATATTTATTTATTTTAAATTTTGATGTAAATTTCAATTTTCAAACAGGTTTTCTCTATCACGTCTAGTTTCTTTTTGCTTTCACAGCTCCCGTTTTTTGCTATAATGCACATATTCATAATATAATATGTTTATCTCATGTCATTTAGTTATGTACCATAAGAGATACACGCTTGGGCGATCATGTCTCGAAAAACGATGTGACTGACTGGGCAGCAGATTTACCCGCAGTAGGTTGCCATTGCTTTCTATAGTAGCCCGGTCGCCAACGAAGGCTATAAAACCAATCTGTCCAGCTATTTAACCCATAGATGGAAGGAGAGGTGACGGATTCATACCTTTCCCAAATGTATTTGTGCGTAAGTGAATGCAACGAATTCATTTTTTTACAACGATTGCAGCCTCCCGGAACGTTTTCCATCTTCCAATTGAAAATGTCCATTTCTGAATCTAGTGAACAACTTACGAAACACAACACAAGTTATGGCACCATCTCTATAAACGACTTTTATTTGATTTAATTATTTTTATTTAATTCACAAACCGCACACCGTCTAGGGCAAGACAATAAACTACATCACCTCTTAATTGCTGTTCCTAAATCTACTGATCTGAGATGATATTACTTGGTGGAGTGCCAACTATGGGAAAAAATTTAACCACAAAATTGATATCAAAAACACTGAAAATATAATAATACATATTTATAGTAAAATAATACCAATACATTTTCATTGCAAATAAATTACTAGCAATCAGTCATTTAAGTGCCATACGTGATACACACATGGGCGATCATGTCTCGAAATAGACATAACTGACTGGGCAGAAGATTATCCCGCAGTAGGTTGCCATTACATTCTGTGGTAGACTGGCTGCCAGACAAGGCTATAGAACCAATATGTCCTGTTATTTAACCCATAACTGGAGAAAAAAACAGATTAATACCTTTCCCAAGGGTATTTGCGCTTAAGTGGATGCAAGGAATTCAACTGGAATTCGAACTCGGCAACCTAATTTGTCGTTCTAGGTCGATATCCACTGTACCACAACGCACATATAAAATAAGTGCCCTTTTCAAACACGGTCTTATTTGCAATGTTTAATAGGTTTTAATGGAGAATAATGACACAGTAATGACACTGGTGCGCAGAGAACTACATGAGAGGAGAGTAAAAGGTTCCATAGGAGAAGAGCGAAGAACCAAAAGCGGAAACCGTTGTCAGAGAATGGGCAAGAGAAGAATGGGAATATTAGCGTGAAGAGAGTTGCGTGAGAGTAGAGTGAAAAAGGGAGAAGAACAAGAATCAGCGGGTGTTGGGGAAAGGATAAGAGAAGTATGGGAGTAAAAGAGATAAAAGAGTTGTTTATTGCAATTAACGTCTTAGTTTTATGCATGAAGTTAGCTTGAGTCTGTTTACTTCTGAACAGTATATTTAATTCCAGCTGGAAAGACAATTACTGGTTACCATTTTTTTCAGAATTAATGGAGTTCTAAACTAGGACCCTACTCATCGTGCTATTAATGAAGGTAAACTGGAAACCTATTTTTAAATGTTTGAATTACAGACATTTAGCTAGAAAAATAGCTCTTTTTGAAAATAATTGTAATTACTTTTTTGGCCGATACGTGGCGATAATCTTCATTCAGTCAGTTAAATGCCATACGGGATGCTCGCATTAGTTGATCATGTTTCGAAAGAGACATGACTGACTTGGCAGAAGATTATTCCGCAGTAGGTTGCCATTACTTTCTGCGGTAGACTGGTTGCCAGCCAAGGCTATAGAACCCAATCTGTCCTGTTATTTAACCCATAACTGGAAGGAAGAGACGGATTAATACCTTTCCCAAGGGTATTGTTATTTAACCCATAGCTGGAGGAAAAAGACGGATTAATATCTTTCCCAAGGGTATTTGGGCGTAAGTGAATGCAAGGAATTCAACTGGAATTCGAACTCGGCTCCCCGATTTCATGTTTCTAGCCGATATCCACTGCACCACAACGCACATCCTCGCTAAAGGTACTGTTTTCAATAAACACTATCTAATACAACAAGTATGAAGGAAATAAAATAAGTAATTATACATACTTTGTTTATAAATACATCTGTAAGATGATCGTGGCTACATCATCAGTGATGTTGCTCTGTGTTCCTTAGGGGCGTTGGGTTTATCCAATATCAGACTCCTCTCAGTTTACCCTGTTGGTGGTAATCAAATGCCAACATGTGACCACACCACGATTCACGTGAAAATGCAATTTGCTTTAAAAAAAGATTTTGGACACTTCAAAACAGTATATGAACCTTTATCCAATCAAATTTGTCCGCGGTTACGGATCTGGGAAGCCCAAATCCCAGACCCACCCATTCTGATGAAGGTAGACCCGATCAGAATGGGAGAACTCAAAATCAAACCACTAAGCTACAAATGGAGCGGACGACCCCGCAGGCAAATTGGCGCACTTCGTTTATATAAGAGAAAAGACTAGACTAGCAACAAGGTATTACCCTCTTGCTGTGAAAACAATCAAGTGTAAACTACAACTTCTACTCTACAGCTTCTTTTCTCGCACTTTTCGTATTATTTCTTCCCTGATAGCTACAATCTCCAACAGCTTAAATGCAACGTCAGATATCATTTTTTATTTCCTTCACTTCCATCCGTCTTCTCAGTTTTCACTTTCTTCTCATGCAGGGTCCTGGGCATGACGATAAACTGCATCCGACAGCAATGCCTCTAATTGGGAGGTTGTGAGGAGCATGAAACCACCTCTTAATTGCTGTTGTTCCCAGGTCCACTCTGATCGGAGTGGTAGCACCTGTTAGGGTCCCAGCTATGGGCAAATAGTTAACCCCCAAACTGGAATCAAAACACTTTGAAAGTATAAAAATACACTTTTATAGAAATATATTCATAAAAGTACTTTTATAGAAAAATATACGTTTTTGAAGGAAAAATATTACAAACAAAGAAAAAATTACCATAACACATTTTAAAAAGAAAAAAAAGTATTCTCGGCAAAACATTTTTTAATACAAAACTAGAAAATATTTTCAGTTTTCTAAAATAAAAAAGAATAAAAATAATTTTCATTGAAATATGACTAAATCAACCTTCTCACTATAACCGAACATTAAAAAAAAACACCTTAAAACCCCACCTTTTGGCATTAAATAACCCACAGAGGTGTTGATATGTCATTAAACAAAACTCAGAAAACTCAGACCTCTCACGCAACTCTCTTTACACCAATGTTCCCGTCCTTCTCTTATATATTCTCCGACACCTCCTGTGACCTCTTCTCCTCTGTCTTCACTCTCTTATTATGTAACCCCCTCCGTACCAGTAGCAGGACTGGGGGTGAGACGATTATAAACAAATTTGAAGTGTAAAAAAAAATTATTTGAATTGAAGCTGGTTACACCGGCAAACTACTTCAAATAGTAACCAAACTACTTCAAAATAGTAACCAAAAATGTTACTTAAATTAAATAATTTAATGATTATTTAATGATTATTATTTAATGATTATTTAATGATTATTAACTTAATTTAATGATTAATTAATTTAATGATTATTATTTAATGATTATTTAATGATTATTTAATGATTATTATTTAATGATTATTTAATGATTATTAATAGTTGCAAACTACTTCAAATAGTAACCAAAAATGTTACTTAAATTAAATAATTTAATGATTATTTAATGATTATTATTTAATGATTATTTAATGATTATTAATAGTTGCAAACTACTTCAAATAGTAACCAAAATCATGCTGCCTTGAAGAAATATCGTTGCATGTATATTTTTTTAATATTATAATATTATTTTTTAATATTATTTTTTAATATTATTTTTTAATATTATTTTTTAATATTATAAGTGGCAAAGGAACAAGAAAATGGAAGAGAATTAAAAAATTGAGAAGTTGGAGAAAATAAACTACTAGAATAGAACTTACGGTTACAGCTAGCTAATTCAACAGTAAAACAGTGAGACCTAGTTGCCAATCTAGTAGTACGTTTAAATACATAAGGTCGAGGTACCAATGTGGAGAACTCCTGTCATGGGAAATATTTCCAAAAAAAAAAAAGACAGAAGGAAGCCAAGTCAACTCAAGTCGAGATGCCATATTAGGACCAATAATATTACAGACTTTCATTTGTATTTATTGTGAATGCCGTCATATATACCAGGAGCACGTAGCAAATGACAGCAATATCCAAAGCACAGAAGAATGGCAGATTTATAAATGCGCAAGATGAATTTTGATGCGAAAAAGAAGCCAATACATCTGCTCGCATCTTGGCTTTAATAATTAAAACAGAAAACCGCTGATATTGCTGGTACGTAGTTATATATTATTTGAAAACACTTTAATTCTTTTTTCTGCTTATTCAATATAAACATTGGAACAATGATAAGTAAAGCAAACGAAAATTTATTATTATTAATATTATTATTATTATCTATTATTTATTATTTTGTTATAGTAAGTGTTACTGTAGAAAGTAGAAAGTTTCTGAAAGTAGATTTATTCTTAATTTACATTATGACCGTTTTCATAATTGATGCACAGATGGTGTGGTTGTAAGAAAAAAGAAAAACCCAACATGCGACTCACAAATAGGAAATACCAAACTCGAGTTAACAGATTGGAGATATCAAAATCGTACTAAAATTTGGAGATTCCAAAATTAACATCGCCCGGTTCACACTCCACCCACGTCTATTGAACAATTGGAGTAGATAGATCTATCTATCGCCCGGTTCACACTCCACCCACGTCTATTGAACACGTTAAGAGGCTCATCCCTTGTTCCCTGTTTAGGATGTGGTTTCCGGCTGTTCTCTTTTCCAATCTTCTCCCTTTGGTTTCTTTTTTTTTTTTCAATTGGAGTAGATAGATCTATCTATAGCCCGGTTCACACTCCACCCACGTCTATTGAACACGTTAAGAGGCTCATCCCTTGTTCCCTGTTTAGGATGTGGTTTCTGGCTTTCTCTTTTCCAATCTTTTCACTATTACCTAGCCGCCTGCACATCAGTGGCGTTACCGCCTTGCTCGGGGTGATACGATTTTTTAAAAAATTGAAGATAAAAAAAAACGACTTATGAATTGGAGTGACGAAAATCGACTTACAAAGTGTAGATAGAAAAATCGATATACAAGTTCGAGACACTAAAATCGACTTACAAATTGGAAATACCAAAATCGATCTACAAATTACAAATTCTAAAATGTACATAGAAAAGCAATACAAGTACCAAAAAGTAAAAATATGTACTAAAAGACGATGGAAAATACCTCACCGAAATCTAAAAGCTAAGCAAAGTTTGTTTACATAAGAGGAAAGTTATGAGAAAGAGTGACAGGTTACAGGGTCTGTCAAGAAGTGGGTAAGAGAAGGATGAGAATACTGATGAGAGTAGAGTGGACGGAGAAAGAAGCATGAGAGACAGAATGCAAGTTAGTGAGATAGAAGATGACTATAGACTTTACATTTAAATTCTTGAAGATTGTAGCTGTCGGGGAAGCAAGTAAACGGAAGGGAATTCCACAGGCGGGAAGTGCGAGAAAAGAAGCTGATGGAGTATAATTTGCGTTTACATTTTATTGGTTTCACATTAAAAGGGTGGGACCTAGTTGCTAATCTTGTGGCTCGAGTAAATTCATAAATAGGGGGCACCAGTGACCTAAGTTCATCGTAGCAGGACCCGTGAAATTATTTGTAGAAAAAGTGTTAAGAATCAGCAAAATTTCGTTAGCAACATAGAAAAGAGCCCTGAATTGTTATTTATTATCAGTCCTCCTATATTGCAGTGAATGGGAGACAATCTATTTAGGAATAAGGAATAGGGTTGAAGCTACAGAAACGTGGTTCTACAGAAGGGTGCCGATAATACAACGGACAAAACTTGATAGCAACGACGATGTTTTAGAGAAAATAGAAACAAAAAACACTTATACACACTATCAGAAATAGACAGTTAGGTTTCTAGGTCACATAATATGGAAAAAGAACTTATAATTGTTGGGGAGTCACCCCTATTTACACACTCTATGGACTCTTCCATGGTATACAAATAACCCTGCCTACAGAGAACGGGTTGTTGTTGTTAAAGTTGCTGAGACTCTTCAACTATAACACTGTCAGCTCTCTGCCTTCGGGTAGAGGGCGCTCTCTGCTTCCGAGCAGAGAGCAATAACCCAGTCGTGGTTTCGCCGAAGGGTAGAAGCACGACTGGGCAAAAATAGACAGACATTTTTGGCCGGGCCATATAGCCCGGAAAGCCCAGTCATAACTGACCATGTGTCACATGCTGCCCTTACTGGGAGGGACAACTAAATATAGTTGTTGTTAGAGTTGGTGCTTGTCAGAGCAGTTTGAACCGCCGCTCGTTGGTCAGCAAGAATATAGACATTACCCGGGCTTACTTCTGTGTATATATTTGACTTCTACTAACAAGTATTCCTGAATCTACTAACCGTGTACAGGTTGTGTATCTTTTGTTCAATATAGTTATATTTTTTCTCTCATTTCTGTTTTGTGTTATTCTTATATTGTGTTGTTTTCTAAACAAGAATCCACAACAATAATATTTGACACATGCATGACATATTGAAAACAAGAAGGACATAGGAAAACTATAACTTACCTAACGAGCTTTTGAAAACGGGATTCGGAGAGATAGCTTAGTGTTATAGTGAAACACACCTATTCCTCAGATAATGGACTCTCCCTCCTATATAAATAAGAGTTAACAGGAAGTTAACTCGGGAAGTTCTTGGGAAGTTCTTAGGAGTTCTTAAAAGCTCTAGAGAGTTTTTTAGAGTTCTATTAAAGTTCAGTGGAACTATTAGTTAGTTCCAGTTTGGACATAGGTGGACTAAGGCAGTTGATATTAGTCGGCATTTAGCCGAATACTAAGGAGTCAGCTTACAGTGGAAGATTACCAAGTTCCTAACATTGTGGGTGGGTTAAGTCGATTAGGGGTAGAATCGCCGACTGATGCCGATTCGGTCGGGTTTCAACCCTGGGTTAGGAAGCGAACGAAGTCTAAGCCGTACTGATGAGCTGTAATACAGCGAAACAGATCTGTCTGCGGATGGCAATATATATATACATATATATATACATACATATATATATATATATATATATATATATATATATATATATAATCATTTCACCCCAAGCAAGGCATTCCATTGCGACTGCAAGGGGTTATATAGAGAAAGGTAAAGAGAAAGAGTGGTTAGATATAGGAAATGTCAGAAGGAGGGAGATAGACGGGTAAGGATACCGACGCTGAGGGTTGGGTAGATGGGAAGAGTGTTTAAAAGAATGGATGCGAGTTAGTGTGTTAGGAGCTGTCTATTGGCCTTACATTTAAACTCCTGGAGATTGTAGCCATCGGGGAAGCAATCATGTGGAAGGGAATTCCACAGTCGGGAAGTGCGAGAAAAGAAGCTGTTGGAGTAAAAATTGCGGTTACATTTTATCGGTTTTACTGTAAAAGGGTGGGATCTAGTTGCTAATCTAGTATCTCATGCAAATTCGTACCTGAGGGGCACCAGTGAGCTAAGTTCACTTCAGCAGAAGCCGTGAAAGTATTTATAGAAGAGGCACAGGGAAGCCACGTCACGCCGGTGAGTGAGAGACTGCAGCCGATCTGCCAAGTCGGTATCGATCACATTACAGACTCTCCGCTGTATTTTGCCAAGAACCCCGAGGAGAATAGCAGGGGCACCCGACCAGATGTGGCAGCAGTATTCAATGCACGGGCGGATGGTAGATTTCGTTTTAGAAGCTTAAAATTTACCAGACATTTCTTACCCCAGTCCACTACGGATTGGAGGTCCTTTTCAAGCTCGGCTGCAAGGTTCACTTTGTCGCCCACACCAGATTTTTGATCAAGGCGAGAGTGGTGTCATCGGCGTACATACCTACTTGCGATATTATGGTATCAGGGAGATCATTAATGTGGATCAGAAAAAGCGTAGGACCTAGGATAGAGCCTTGAAGGACACCCGCGTTCGTATTGTAGTTCTGGGAGGCATGTCTGTTTAATACCACCTTCAATGTGCGGTCAGAGAGGAAAGACTGGATTAGATCAAACAAATGTCCAGTTATGCCATAGCTCCGCAGTTTGCGTAGAAGGCCAGCATGCCAAACTCTATCGAACGCTTTAGAGATATCCAAGGCAACGGTGTCGAGAGTCTGGTATATATACTCGGTGATGGTCGTTAGCATATCAGCAGTAGACCTGGTGAAGCGGAAACCATACTGCTTGACCGAGAGGAGCCTGTGTGCTGTGAGATGCTGAACCACCTCGGCGTTGATAGTGGCTTCGAACACTTTTCCAAAGATCGGAAGAAGACTGATAGGGCGGTAATTTGCGGGGTCCGAGGGTTCTCCAGTGTTTTTAAATATAGGAACTACAGAGGAATATTTCCAACGGGCAGGAAAGCAGTAAGCAGATAGGCAGAAGTTGTAGAGCTTAGAAAGGACAGAGGGGAGTTCAGGGGCACATTTCTTCAAGACTATGATTGGGATTCCGTCCCCTCCGTTCGCTTTGTGAGGGTCAAGTTTTGAGATTATGTTAAAGACTAGTAAGGGTTTAATGTGGACGTCATTCAGTTGAGTCTCAGTTCTAGGTGGGAATTCGGTTGTATAATCTCCAGACGAATCCAGTTTCGAATTGATGGAGAATCTGCGAGCAACGCAATCAGCCTTGACCGCAGAGGAGGTGAGGACCTCAAATTTATTGATTAGTGGGGGTATTGAGGACTTGCTCTTGTTAAGCACTTTTTTACAGAGTCGCAAGTAGTCTTTGGCGCCTGACTTAGAGGATGCTATGCATTGCTTCATTCTGGCAGCAAACAACATCTTAGCTTCGTTAAGTAACTTTTTACACTTATTACGAGCAGAGGCGAAAAGGTGCCTGTTTTGGTCCGACGCGTAGCTACGATAGAGCCGGAAGAAATGATTCTGGTGGGCAATGGATGCCGAGCGAGAACCATGGAGACCAATGAGATTTAAACTGAAGTTTCCTGGCAGGGATGAAAGCATCGATGCCAGCCTTAACCCAGGAGGAAACCTCGGTTGCATAGTTTTCGCCGGGAAGACTAAAAACGTTGTTCCATGGGACGTCACAGAGGAAGTCTCGGAACGAATCCCAGTCTGCTCTTTGGTAGCAGTAGGATATTCTACTTGTCTGGGTTTTTTGGGTTGGGTGGGAGTGGAATGAAATGTTGACGAAAACTACGGTGTGGTCAGAGTTTCCGACAAAGCAGAGCTGTCTGTTAGTGAAGCAGAGGTCTAGTAGTGAGTCCCTTCCGTTAGGGTTGTTGGAGAAACGCGTGGGGAAGTCCACCACTTGCGTAAGGTATTGGGTGATTGAAAACTTCATGGGGTGGACACCAGCAATATCGGTGACAGAGTTACTGCGGATACCTCGTATGTTTGTGAAAGAGACGCAGACGGGTTTGGACATTTTCTGACTAGCTCATTTAGTTTTGCTGTTATGTTTGCTTTTTTTCATAGTGATTTAGTTAAGGAGAGGTCTAGAATCAGTAGAATCAGTCAGTCACTTGTTTGCAGCATGTGAAGGATGGAGACTGGCGTGGCCTACAACATAATGTGGCCTGGGGGTTGCCCACCAAAGGTTCATACAGAGACGCCCGTCCATGCGCAATGTGGCACTACAAGAACCCCGGTATTATTCAATGTTGATCAGAGTAGCCTCTCACCGGCTACGCAAGAGTTCGGGCTCCTAACTACCAGTCGGAAGCAGCAACCAGGAAACTGCCAACCGGTACCCTCAGAATGAAAAGACGTTGCCACCATACTCAGTAACTGCAAAGAGCTTCCAGCTGAACTAACACTAAGACCGAAGAAGGGGATAAACCGGGAACCCCTTCCTAAACAAGAAACAAAGCGATCACCTCTACTCCTTCAAAAGAAGTGGGTGGAGTGTGAGACCGGGCAATAGAAGGAACTATCTACTCCAATTTAAAAAAAGAAAAGAGTAACTGAAATTTACTAAGTTTTAACTTAGTATAAGTTCAAACGAACCTTGAATGCCAAAATAATTTACACAAAGTACTTAAGTTAGTAACAAAAAAATAAATAAACAAATAAAAAAAAGATAACAAAAAATAAAAATAAAGTTAAATAAAAGAAAAGAAAAACAGACCGATTCAAGCGAACTTACCACGTGCAGAGAACACACTGAAAAGTTGGTTTAAAAGGGTGGCGGGGGGAATGACCCATAGTCAAAGAATAACTAACCTTGAAATTCTTTCATATGATTATGTTAGTAATTCTCACACATACTCAAAAATATGCATATATTTTCATACTTACATCCATCCTCACATCCATACGTATATATGCTCATAAATGTGTTCTTCATACATACATCCATCTATTTATATCCACATACAATTATTGTGTTCACACACTCTCAATTCTCTGAGGAGCGGATTCGCGCATACATGTGTACACATCCATATATATATATATATATATATATTTATATGAGTATACAATCAACTTTTTATATACCCCTATACATAAAGACAATGTACGCCTGTGTACACATATCCATCTACTTTTAACTCCCAAACGATGTGGTATATTTTCTTTTGATTCATCTTAGCAAACATTACACACACGCACACACACACACACACACACACATATATATATATATATATATATATATATATATGTGAACAAACACACCACGTGATATAAACAAAAAATATTCGGACGCTATCGTGAAATACGTTTCTAATTCAAATTTAAAATCACTTGTTTCTGATGAAGGACCGAGGGCGGTCTGAAATATAAAATATAATAAAAAGAAACAAATACTGTTCAAAAAAAGTACATTTTTAAATTCAAAACTTTGTATTAATATTCTTTCCTACATATATATATATATATATATATATATATATATATATATATATATATATATATATATACCGGCATACCTCATTCAGATTGTTGATAGTAACCTGTACACATATGGGTAGAATGATCAGTACATGAAGGTATAATCAGGTCAAGAGTGCACAACTGACTGCATCCAAGATTAACATGACCCACATATAATCAGGTGTTCTCACATGACGGAAAAACATATACATAATTAGATCCATTTTTATACATAAAATGCACTTATATGAAATTCCATGATTATACTTATGAACTTAAACATTAATAAGTACAATAATATATATAAACATGCACAAAATTCTATAGAAGCATGCACAAAATTAGGTGCATCCATATATATGAGAAACATATCTAACCTTACACTTAAGTGCACCATTATACACGTGAAATATTTATATCGAAGTCATTATAATGAAATCATTTCCAATTACATAGTTCATGATAGGATTTTTTTAAACGTCTTACACCAATAATATAAAGTCATTTTGTACTTAGATTGGCATGTCAACCCATTGTATGGTAGATCCTTATCCTCACTTCTTCGGTCTGTGAAATCCTCCAATAAATGATCCACACAAATGTGAAAGAGCTGGCAAGTGTGTCGAAACGGGGTGATTCTAAGACTTTATGTGTTAGACAGTTTAAATTTATTTTTATGGCGGCATTTGAAAATTATTTCATTTCTCTGATTTAATAATTAGCTAGATTCTCTGAATTTGATAATTTTAATCTTTTCGTCAAAGCATAAATTGCATCTGCTTCTAAAGCTATTGGGGTTTTGAGATTTCCCTGTAATCTTCATTTCAATCTGCGGGGAAATATTTCTGTCTTTTAATTCCCTTTTAAATTTTCTTTTTTTTTTTTTTTTATCTTTCTCTTCAGTTAAAGAAAATGTTTATTCCGGTAAAATTTTTTGTACCAAATGGAAAGAATATTGTGTGGTCTGATGAAATGAGCTAATTAAGCTCATTGAAATGAATTATAATTTATAACCAATTTAAATGACGTGTTGAGTTTTCTTTTATAAATATAATATAATATATATATACGTCTATGTTGTCATTTGTTTCAAGAACAATCAGTTAATAGCTATCTGGACGAAAGTAATGGTAAAACCCAAAGAACAGAACCGATTCGCAATCCTATCTCCTACGACAAAGAAAGAATCAGTCTGCTGGACTTTTGTTTTAGAATTGTTCATATTGCAGAACGTATTTAACTTGTTTTTATTTTCTTCCGCATTTTGACGCAACGCAACTGTTATCAGAGAGTGTAAGGCCTATAAATGAAATTCTCCCTTTTCTCACCCTTGCAAAACGAATAAAGAAAGTCTTTGCTGAAAATAGCTTCCTGGTTGCAACATTCATTCAATAAAAGAGGCAGTGAATTGAAATTATAGCCTCCAGTTGTGACTCAGTATTTTTGTTATTATTCCTTCCATCTGAACGGAAAAAAAAAGAAAAGAAAAGAACTAATGCAAAAAAGGCATCTTATTTTGAAATATACCCGGTTGCTAGTCTAAAAGTCTATGGTGCTTTCATGGGAATCTTTTTTGATTTATAAAAGCTACTTTATTTTTTTCGTTTTTTTTTTTTTTTTGTCGGACTATTGTCTTCATCTCTGTTGCCATTTGTACGACGTTTCGGCCGTTGTACGCTCTGGCCTTCTTCTGGTGCTAGGAATTTCGAATCGAACCCTTTATTACAATCACTGGGGTATATGAACCCCATTCATTGCGTAAAGCCTTGATTGGAGTCATGGGTTATCTTCCTCTAACCCTGCAAGTTACTTGTTCCCCACTGCTATAGCCTGGTAATAAACTCACAACTCTTATAGTCAAGTCATGAACTAACCAGGCTTTCCCTATACTGAATATATACTGATGATCAGACGAACGAACATAGAAGGAAATAGTAATTAAATTTTTCGTCTGCCAGAGAGGTAAAGCAAAGGGACCATCTGGTTTTGGTCAAGATTGAGATTAAGAGATGGCATATACTAAGGATCTCTTTAAAAAGAAATAGGTAATATTTTTACGATCATTAAATACAGAGTGACTCCTGGGTGCAAAATTCGGTCGATTGATAAAACTAAGTTTTAAGAGCAGAAACACTTTTAAAAAATACAAAAGGAATAGTAAGAACTTTTTTTCTGTCGAAATGTGATAAAACGTCTCAAATCAAAGAATTAAACCTTTTTATTTTTTCATTTGTTGGCAATGAAAAGTCCCAGGTGCGAAAACGACCACACACACAGCAGAAGGGGGCGGATTTGATCAGATGATCAAAGAGAAGAAGGTCCAGGTGGAATGGCGATAGGCACTCACACAAAGAACGAAGGGGACGGGTTTGATCAGGTGACCGAAAGAAGGAAAAAGCTCAGGTAAAATTCCAAGAGGGAGGCGAGACTTCTCCATATATGGACAATTTCTGGGAGCCCTTATTGGTTGTTTAGGGAAAGCTGGCATTCCGAGAGCACATCGCACGCCACCACACCCCTTGAACATGAGTCCATAAAATAAAACATCACGCACATTTGAGGGGGTATTCGACGGCAGTCGGTAAGAAATACAGACCGAGGCACACGCACAGAGAGAGAGAGAGAGAGAGAGAGAGAGAGAGAGAGAGAGAGAGGCGAGACGAGACCACCACTTAGCCTGATCTGATGTGATTCACCGCCCTGAAGAAAAACATTTGACTTGAAGCCTTGTTCCAGAAATCTCTTAAAAATTCTAGTCAACAAATAGTCGGGAAGTGTAGATAGTTATTGAACGGAGAAAGTAGACCCACTGGAACCATCAATATCTCTGCTAACTAATTCGTATCTAGGAATTGTAAATAAATACTTTACTTTCATCTAAGTTTTTATTTTTATAAACCGACCAGACCAGATCTATTTATAAATTCAGTTGATCATTCGGGCCAAGCCTGTCATGCAATCAACTGTGGATAAAGATATATTGATTGATTGATTGATTAATTGATTATATTTCGGAAGCCAATATTGGTTTAAATATGTTTGATAAATGTAATAGACTGAGTCTATTGTAATCTATATTTTTCTGTGATTGATTCCATAGATTAGAATTGACTGTATTAAAGATCTGGCTACAATTTCTGTGTGTTTATTTTATATAGAGAGCTTCAGTCATTATCAAGAATCAAAGGTCATTTTCTTAGAAACCTGTGATGACCGTAGTTTAAATTTTGACCACACACACACACACAAACACACAACACATACACAACGCACACAACAATCACACACAAGCATATATATATATATTGGGCTGAACATAACACAAATACAAGATAGCTTGGATGGATGGATACTTGCTCGTGGGACGAAACAGAACTTGTGATTGAAGCTATTAACTCCGCGATCAGCCGAAGGGACGGAGCTTGAGGCTTCGAGGGTGGGCGTCTTACGAAAATAGGAGAAATGGTTTAATGGTTAACAAGCTTGTCTTGCTAGCTCAGTTACGACGGTGTAGTGAATTAGATTCTCACTGTGCGCTTCACACTTGTTGACGCGTGCCACATCTGAGCATTTTGGGTACTACGACGTGGTGCAATGGTTAGCAACCTTGTCTAGTTAGATAAATTACAACTGATTACTGAATTCGATCTTCACTGGGTGCTCCATATTTTCGGCCTTGGGCCAGATCTAAGCTAGGCTTAGTAAAATGACATGGATCAAGAATAGACATGATCATCCAAGCGTGAAACATTGATGTGATCTAAGGAGGTATATGTAAGGGTGGGCTTCCCTTTTAAATGAACCTTCACGTGGGTAAGGCGGATAAATAGCCGAATTTATACCATCCTGACTGAAGGAATCCTTTGATGACTGCTTGAAAAATAACTGATACTGCTTAAAAGAACGAAAGCCAAAAACAAACTGTTTTTTCATGGTTAGAAAAATAAGCATGAAAAATTCGCTGTCGTTGTAAATTAGATAAGAGCATCGGAAATCAACCCTTCCCATTCCTTAATACCTATTTTTTAGTGAAAAAAAAAACAGATGAAAAACTTAAATCGATACCCTTCTTATTTCTTAACATCCTGTAAATCTGACTGTATTCAACTGTCTGAAACACAGCCCGAAAGTCTTAGAAGACCGACGAAGAGGATTATTTTCCGCGTCGAATGATTTTTCATCACTTTTTCTAACTGAGGCCTGGCATTGTCATACTAGATGATATTTTAGTGTCCGCCCATCAAGGCTGGGCTTACGGTCTATCACGTTGAATAAACCGGTTCTCGCTCCATTACCGAAGTTAAGCAACGTTGAGCCTGGTCAGTATTTAGATGGATGACCGCTTGGAAATACTAGGTGCTGTAAGCCTATAGTGACAGAAGTCACTTACGGCTTACGGCCTATCACGTTGAATACACCGGTTCTCGCTCGATCATCGAAGTTAAGCAACGTTGAGCCTGGTCAGTACTTAGATGGGGGACCTCTTGGGAATACCAGGTGCCGTAAGCGTATGGTGACGGATGTGAGTTGTGGTGCAGTAGATATCGGCTCGGAAAGAGAAATCGGTGAGTCGAGTTCGAATTCCAGTTGAATGCCCTGCATTAACTTAAGCACTGGTATCCTTGGGAAAGGTATTAATCCGTCCCTTCTCTCCAGTTATGGGTTAAATAACAAGGGCAGTACTTGGGGGCCCTGTCCTTAAAAACAAATCCCAATGAATCTTAATACTCGAAAAAGAAAAATGTATTACTAGACACAAAAACTTATATAAAAACAACAAGAAATTGTTGAAATAAAAAGGTATTACCAGCAATAAATAAAGTTTAGTTGGCAATAAATGACGCGCCAAGATTGATCTGCAATAAAAACAAAACAATCAACCAACCATCAATAAAGAACATTTTCTTCTGTTTATTGCGAAAAGTAACCATGAAGGTTTAACGCTTAGCTGACTTTTAAATCACCGCATTTCTCTGTTCATAAACGTATACTTAGCCTCTTGTATTGGTGCTTTCATCAGTCCATAAACAAATGTATATAGTTTGAATGAAATCATTATTCAATGGCGTATGCGTTGAAGATTTTCGAAATTGTGGATACAGTTCAAATTCATTTATTTTCTAGACGTGGCAGTTGAGATATTCAAAATGAATTCATGCTTTCCGGAGAAATCTCATGAATACAGTAATATGACGTCACCACAGAAAGTCATGGATGGCGTGATCAAAGGACGTCTTCATAATCAATGACATTACCAAATAAGTGAATGTGCTGAGTTTTGCTTTTATAGTGAAAGATAAATGTAATCTCGTGAGAAACTTGAAATAGGGGAACCTCCTCTCATGATGGATCATATTTATCTCCTCAACAAACATGCCGAGCATATGATTAGTTCATAATGCCTTTGTATTTTATTTGTGTACAATGTGTATCATTATGCTGTTGCGTGGTTATTAACGTCTTTATTCTGCATGTTGTGCATTAAAATTCTAAAGAAACACATGTAAAGACAAGTAATAAATATGTTAGACAGAATTAGTTTATGACACAAATAATACATTGTTTGCTTTGTGTAAGAAGAGACCTAAGCCAACATGTTGCATATCCACTTTGACGGAAATAAACTTCAGCTAAATATTTACTATCTTCTCAATCAAAACGACTAAAATATAAACTTGGTAAAAATTCCGCGAGAATAAGATCGAACCAAATTTTGATTATCTTTTCAAGAAAAATGACAAAATATACATTAGACCCAAAGTGACTTGCTTTTTCACAACTAATAAAACTGACGATCTTTTTTCATTGTTAAAATGACGAACTGCAACATTTCATATATAAATAAAAATATCCGATATTTTTATTCACTTTTCTTCTGTGGCTTGGTTGTATTGTGGGTGGTTGGGACGGAGGTTAGCACACACACATCAAGTCAGCTGCCAGCCAGAAGGCTGGTCCTTCTGTCTTCTCTCTGGATCTAAACTCAACTGCTGTTAAACTAAACTGATTCTCTGCAAACTGTCAATTGACTTCAGCTTATTGACACCTGCGTTTCCGTTGTATTCTGTCACACCTCAGGTACTGACTTATTTGACCTCCGTCTTCAAAACAAAGCCTAGCTTCGCCGGCTCCTTTTCTGATATTTCAAATAACATCCATTTTTTAAAATTTCCAACAAATTGCGAATAAACTACTAGGTGAAATTTTATACAGAACAAGATATTATATAACAAACAGCTCCGTTGTTCTAGAAAAGTTTGCGTAGAATACCGTGGACAGAGCTTGTGATCAACAAGGATGTTTTAACGAAAATGGAAACAAAAAGGATATTTGTATTCGTCTTATCCAAAGCAAGGCGATAAAGCCATGTGACCCAAGAGGTTATTGGCTGTGAAAGGGAGAGAGAAAGAAAGTAAAATATGAAAAAGAACAGGTTTAAAGAGATACTTAAAATTCATGGGACACATATTGAAACCTTGGATAAGTTGACACTCACAGAACTTACTGAGGCAGTGTGAAACAGCGAATAACATACGAAAGGAGCTTGTGCAAAGAGATACCAGAAGAAGGATTAGAAGAAATTGTAAAAAGAAAAATATTACTTAGCACTACAAACGATGGAAAATGTGGAGAGCCATAATCATCGGCGTTCATAAAGTTGCATAAAAAATGACCCAATTTATTGCCAATCAATGGATTTCACAGATGAGATGGGTTAGCTACTTGTTGAATCAAATCAGTTTGCTTAACCCCACACATCTTTTGTGACTTATGAAAAACCGAATCAGGGCCTGTCGTATTTCAATTATATTCCAATTAATTTTAGTCGACCTGGTGTTTAACTGAGCAAATAGAGGTTCAAACAGTCCCAGGCCATGAACAGCGTGCCCAATAAGTAGGGAATAGTAAACAATATGCAAAATCAACCATTCGTCCGTAGCCGGCAGCTATGTTTACCTTGTATCGTATGGACCAGAAATAGAGTAACAAACAGTTTGCATACGGGAAGTAAAAACTAATAATAATGTTAATAATAAAAATAAAAGGAGAAAACGACTGTCCAGCGGCAATAAGAGAGTTATTTCCGCTTATCTAATTGTGTGAAAAGGTCTTGTGTGCGGAGTGGAATGTTCTCACTCGCGGTGAAGAGAGATAATCGTTTTTATGGACACGAAGATTCGATCAAGTTTCCCAACTAAGGGACAGAAATAAAAGAAACAATGGCACAGAAACAAAAAAAACTGTTTACATTGCCAACCTAATAAGAGGGGATATTGAATGTATCTACGTCAGAGAGTTTTTTCACTTCTTTACACTATATATATATATATATATATATATATATATATATATATATATATATATATATATTGTCTGACCACTGTAAATATATATATAAGTCCGCAGCCTCCCACACATTTACCTGAGTTTTAATTTGAAATTTATGTTGGAATATATACATATATATATATATGTGTGTGTGTGTGTGTGTGTGTGTGTGTGTGTGGATGACTAATATATGTATACAGTACTGTGCAAAAATATTATGACAAGAACTAATTTATCTTTTATTAGGCATCAAAATAAAGTTTAAAATCAACCCTGTCCTAACACATTTGCACACTACCGGTAGTGTGCAAAAGTATTAGGACAGGGCTGATTTTCCTAAAACCTTCACTGAAATTCAATTACAGGGTGAAAAGCCAAGTAAATTGCTAATAAATATTGATTATTTAAAACGAGGTGTAAAAGAAATCTAATAAAAAAAAAATTATTTTCTTTTTCCTATTTTGAAACTACTCTATTGAACATCTATGGGATATTTTGGATAAAAAAATGATAAATCTAATGTTACTTCGCAAGACACACTTTGGGAAGAAATACAAGCTGCTTGCCAGGAGATACCATTAGACACATTGAAGAAGCTTGTGATGTCAATGCTTGACAGGATGAAAGCTGTGATCAAAGCAAAAGGCTATTATACTAAATATTAAATTTATTTGTAAGAAGTACTTTTTTCTTGTTAACGCATTTGTTGAGTAAATCAAATTACATTTCTTTAATTAAATTGGTTATTTTCTCTCAATATGCCCCATAAAAGAGAAAATAGTTCTTGTCCTAATACTTTTGCGCTTATGCCTATATATATATATATATATATATATATATATATGAATTGTTTGAACGTTAGTTTTTATCGATACGCGTATTTAAGTAGATATTCAATAATAATGTTCAAACAATTCATTTCAAATTGTCGGTTGTTTATAACTAAGTTTCGTTAATATATACATATATATATATATATATATATATATATATATATATATATATATAGGCACCAAGTATCATCCAATCAAATAGAATTAAATAGTCCCGAAAAGGTCTGCCAGTTTAATTTTGTATTATAATTTTCGAATAAGCTATCTTGTATTTTTTGTTATGTTCAAGTACTTCCGGCCGTATATATATATCTTATATATATATATATATATGTGTGTGTGTGTGTGTGTGTGTGAGAGAGAGAGAGAGAGAGAGAGAGAGTGTTGTGTGCGTTTTGTGTGTGTGTGGTGTGTGGGTGTTCAAAATTTAAACTACGGTCAACACAGGTATCCAAGAAAATGACCTTTGATTCTTGACAATGACTGAAGCTCGATATATGAAATAAGCTGACATAAACTGTAGCCAGATCTTTAATACAATCAATTCCAATCAATCACAGAAAAATGTAGATTACAATAGACTCATTCTATTACATTTATCAAAACATGTTTAACCCAGTATTGGCTCCCGAAATATAATCAATCAATCAATATAACTTTATCCATTTACACACACACACACACACACACACACACACACACACACACACATACACACACAAATACATATGTGTGTGTGTGTGTGCGCGCGAACATTTGTTTCCTCAACCTTCATCTATATATATAAAAGGCAATCTGTGTGTCTGTGTGTGACTGTTCCCTATGCACGCCTACATTTTAAGGCTACGCCATTCAAAGTTTCTAGGGACACATATCTACAGGGAAGCCAGGTCGACACATACTTTTTGAGTTTTAAGTTCAGCAATTTTCCCTTTCGCACTTTTTGGCCAATGGTGCAGATTGCTTACATTTGCTCCGTAAAATATCTAACATCTAAGATGGTTGCTAGATTACATCACAGAAATCAAATCACACGGGTCAAACACGACTAAAATATTTTTTATTTTAAAAAACGAGCCTTTATATTTAATTTTTATTCCGACGTTTTATTTCCGTAAAACATCTAAGATCTAAGATGGTTGCTGAATTACGTCACCGAAATCCAATCACACGTGTCATACGCGATTAAAATAATTTTTATTAAAAAAATAAAAATAAGCCTTTGTATTTCATTTTTATTCTGACGTTTTAAAAACTCATTTGATCAACAAAAGTGTGTGAATATTTTTCCCCGTAATTTTGAAACAAAGAAATATTTAAAAATGTAGGCGTGCATAGGAAGAGTCACACACAGACTCACAGATTGCCTTTTATATATAGATTATATTTTAAGTATCTGCAGAGAATTTAAACGTATTTGTTTCATTCGCTGAAAAAATTAAAATGTTCTGAGTTGCACGGGCAACGCCGGGCTTTGATGCTAGTAATATATATATATATATATATATATATATATATATATATATATATAAGAATGTATTTTCTGTTCGATTTTTATCACATTAAACGTTATTTTTAGGGGTTACTCGTATTTGAACAGACGCTCAGTTTATTCATTAGACAATATATTTATTTTCGTCTACCAGACTGAATGTTTGTAAATCTTATTAAAGAAAAATCTGCACCCTCCGACAAAATTTGAACCTGTGTTCCATAGGGTAGTTTTAGCTACCTTCATGCCAGACTGCCTTATATATACTTATATAAATAGATATACCTTAACATAGAGAACAGTCTACCTCCGTAGATTAAATAAAATTTCAGTTCAGAGTCACTTATAGGTTCCCCAGATTGATAGCTCCCCACATCACCTGATGAAGTTTGGAGAGCAGAACGACCAAAACGTAATAACAACAACAAAGGTGAGGACAGTATTTGGTATGTAAATACTGCAAATTGAAGTCAATTCAATTTTTGAAAAAAAAAATCAGTTACTTGAAAAGCTATTACTAAACACAATTATTATTAATTTATCAATTAATTCATTTATAATAAAATAATTGAGATCCAAAGGTGTATTAATATGGCCAAGGACGCATTCCAGAAGCTAAACAGAGTATTAAGAGATTATTAATTTCAGTGGAGAAAAGAAAATAGTACTGAACTGTTACCTGATATTTGTGCTCTAATATGGTAGCGAATGCTGGACAATCTCCTTAAAGATAAAAAAAAAAACATCAAGGCAAGAGAAATGTGGTTCTAAAGAAAGATGCTGAGGATACCGTTGAGGATAAGTTTTTCATATGACCGTTGATCACTCCTATGAAAAACCTCGAGGTTTTGATGAGAATGCAAATAAAAATGAAGCGTGTACTTAACACCAGAATAGAAACAGTTGAAATTTCTGGAACACGTAGGAGAGCTTGAAAAATCTGGTCAGATAGAAGGAAAGAGAGAAAAAGGAAAACAACGCTTGATGTAGTTGATGAGCTTAAGCAAATAATGGCAAAGTACGGTTATAGACAGATTGGGTTCTATAGCCTTGGCTGGCAACCAGTCTATCGCAGAAAGCAATGGCAACCTACTGTGGGATAATCTTCTGCCCAGTCAGTCATGTCTCTTTCGAGACATGATCGCCCAAGCGTGTTTCACGTATGGCACTTAACTAACTAACTGACTGACGGTTATAGATAAATAACAAGACAAAATATATTAAGTGCTACAAATGACACGGTGATGTGGAGGGCTATATTCGGCTACTTCCTAAAGAACACGGCACATAAAAGAAGATATGAAATTAACAATCAGTCTTTTCGCATTTTTCCGTATTTGTTTCGAAAATAATAATTTGGATTGAAAATAACTTTTTTTCTGCGTCATTCTTTTTTTTTTTAAATAAATAAATTTCTTGCTTCGGGAATGTCTGAACTACCATCGATATGCAAGCATTTTGCCCGTGCATCGAATACTGCTGCCATATCTGGTAGGGTGTTCCTGCTATCCACCTAGGGGTCCTTGACAAAATCCAACGGAGAATCTGTAATGTGATAGATCCCGACTTGGCAGCTCGGATACAGTCACTTTCTCAACGGCGTAATGTGGCTTCCCTATGTCCCTTCTAGAAATAATTTCATGGCTTCTGCTCCGATGAACTGAGCTCACTGGTGCCCCCTATATATGAATTTACTCGAGCCACAAGATTAGCAACTAGGTCCCACACTTTTACTGTGAAACCAGTAAATTGTAAACACAAATTCTACTCCACAGCTTCTTTTCTCGCACTTCCTGCCTGTAGAATTCCCTTTCATTTACTTGCTTTCCCGACAGCTATAATCTCCAAGAATTTAAATGTAAAAATCAATAGTCATCTCCTATCTCACTAATCTGCATCTTCTCTGTCATGCTCCTTTCTCTGTCCACTCCACTCTCATCAGTATTCTCCTCCTTCTCTTACCCACTTCCTGACACCCCCTATAACTCGTCACTCTTTCTCATAACTTTCCTCCTATGTAACCCCCTGAAAAACAGTGGCAGTAAAACGCCTTGCTTGGGGCGATCTGATTATAATAAAAAAAGATCAATGACTAAAAATAACTTCAAGACATGATCACTTTTGATCTTAAATCCTTGAAACAACTGTATAAAGTTGCGTGATAAAAGCACAGATGAGCCCTACTACATAATAAAAATGTCACATCATGTTAAGACTTCCAACAGCAGCAACAAAGAAAATAAGCACATATAACAAGAAGGTAAATTAACGTTATAATCAAGATTAAGGCATTTCAAACTATCGTAAAATATTCATAAGGAAACACTCTTCAGTATTAGAGGGAGTGATAAAAATATTTTTTTCCTAAAAAACGTTTTTAAAATTACATGAATTTCAACCGACTGTAACGCAATCTGTTTTATAAATCCCGAATAAAGTAACGGTTAATCCCATTATTACTATTCCCATTCTACAAGTGTGGGCTGTAAATTTCATAGTGTGATTATGAAGTAGTGATGTAGAACCTCCTTCGCACACACATACGTATACATACAACCCACGCATTTAACGCAAAGCGATCATTGGTTAATCCAAAACTCAATTCTGAACAACAAATGGCTCAAAAGCACGTTCGCTGATTGTTGGCACCTGCAAGATGATATTTTCCCGGCAACTATTTAAGCAACGCACCCACGTGTTACATCTTCAGTGAGGCCCCAGCTGCTTAGCAGTTACGGGGACACCCGCCATAATCCTCACTCACACCCGCATTCATCTTCAGCGACCCCGACTGAAAATAGCAGTTAGCAGCGCGTAAAACCTTCTCTCACACGCACATACACTTTCACACTTTCATCTAGAACTTTCCTCGACGACATACTCATTCAACAAGTGTTGATAAGAACATTTTCTAAGAACATTTAAGAATACCTTAAAAACATTTCAGAACAGTTAATGAGTATTATTCATTTTTGATTGAATTTAAATCTTGCGGTCATAGAGAGGCAACTCTTGACTTTTTTCCACTGTTTACTTAAATGAATGCTCTTTCTCTCTCAACATTGAATGGTTGTAAATTTGTTAATATGTTAATATGTTTATACAGTTCGTCGTTGGTTATTCTTTGCATGAGACTTGTGTGATGTTTTCTGATCTTAAATTTAAATTAATGTGATGGACTGCTTGTCAATCTGCTACACTTCGTCAGACAACATCCGACGTGATAAGTAAGTCCGTTTGTTAATTACTTTTTTTTAACAAACAGAATGAACATTCTCCTTTGGAAAGTCAGATATCAGTTTATCTGGAAATAATCTAAGAAAAGTTTAAAATAATTCCTGCAATATTTCACAGCATTGCTTCTTTATAGTTAGCCTATGAACCTTCCAACCCACCCAATAGCAAATTAATCTCAAAAGAAAAATAGAAGATAGTTTCATAAGTTTATGACCGCAGACGTAGATATCTTTTCTAGACTGTAATAGTAAATAAAACAGACTTTCAAAATTAACCTTTCGAAGCTGAAAATACACTATGTTTTATTTTTCATGTTTCAAAATGTAAGTAGTTTTCAGTTATTTAAAAAATAAATGAAACTAACCATTATCTATATTTATTTTAGCAAAAAATTATATCTTTTCATCCTAAGGTCACTGCCTCAAATTATGCGAAACTTTCCAGATATTAAAGTTAAAGTCTTAAATAAAAGCTATTATCCCATTTTTTTCACCATATGATGTATACAACTTTAAAAACTGAAGAACGTTCTATTACGCAGAGAAATTACTTATTTGAAAAGCATTTAATAAAAGCTGTTGTCATTTACAAAACTACCATTCAGATTTCTCCCTTCTACTAAATTAAAAAAATAAAAGAAATCGTATAATTATATTATAATTCTGTTTGTTCCTTATCAAGTTAATTAGCGTGGGCGTTACACTCTGCCAATACCGTATCAATAATGAACTACTCCGTTTTGATCGCAAAAAACGAAAAGGAAATATCAGAGAAGTTGTTTTGGTTTCAGTTCGAAAGAGAAAGAAAAAAAATGGCGCCACCAGTTTAACGTCTGCTTCAAATGGAAAACCTTGTCTATTTTCAAAATTTTAATTTGTACCTTATGTATTTTCTTGAATAATGGCCTACATTCATATTTATATTTTCCGTTGCAATATTTTGTTACAATTATTAATCTCACATATTTAACAAGTTTTCTCGAGTATTTTATAGTCGTATAATTCGCATGGAGCCTAATCAATCATTAAGTTTAGAATTATGATCTGTTAGAAAATTCGGATTGGAAAATCGTGAGATTTTCACGGATCCTACTCTGAATTATAATTTGAATTAAAGTTTCTACTTTAATTATTTCTATTAAATAAACTTTCATTTCCAAAACGAAATTAATTTAAAATGAAAATCATAAGATAAATTTATTTCCATATAATTACATAAGGCTTTTTGATATCAGATGTCAGTAAATTGCCATAAATGATACACGTGTTCATGTCTCGAAAGAGACATGACTAACTGGGTGGAAGATTATTCCCGCAGTAGGTTACCATTACTTTCTGCAGTAGTCGGGTTGCCAGCCAAGACTATAGAACCCAATCCGTTCTGTTATTTAACCCTAGCTGGAAGGAGAAGCGTATTTGCGCATAAGTGAATGCAACATATTCATCTGGAATTTGAACTCGGCTCTCCGATTTTTCGTTCCTAGCCGATATCCACTGCCCCATATTGCACATCAATATATCATATATACCAGGTACAAAGGAATGTAAAAAGTAACCTTTTGAGCCTAAAACACACCTTGTTCGATTTTTTTAGATTTCGCCTCTAGAGGTCTTCAATTCCGTTAGCCACGGGCCAAACCAACCTATGGAACCGTAACTAACCGTAACTCAGTAAAATCGCATAAAATAATGCTGTTAAGATTTAAAATATACATTTCTACAATATTTCGACTCGTTATACCAAATACAGATGGGGGATACTAGAATCAAGCAAGTAAAAAAAATTAAATACCTAGGAAATGTTCTAACAGGAGATGGAAAGGGCGACACAGAGATCCGAAGGCGAATTGGCATGGCGGAGGACGCGTTCCAGAACCTGAGTAAGTTCCAAGACACAGGACACTTTCGCTAGAAACAAAGAAGAGAGTGCTAGATTGCTATGTGATGTCAGTTATTCAATATGGCAGTGCAGTGAATGTTGGACAATATCATCGAAGATGAGAAAAAAACTTGAAGCAGCGGAAATGTGGTTCTACAGAAGGATGCTGCGGATATCATAAACCGAGCATGTGAGCAATGATGAGGTATTGGAAAGAATGGAAACGAAAAGAAAATTAATAGTGAGCATCAGGAAGAGATAACTGAAGTTCCTGGGGTACGCAGTGAGGAAGGAGGGCTTGGAGAACCTGATACTAACAGGCCAGATAGAAGGAAAAAAAGACAGGGGAAAGCAGCGGATAACATATTTGAAGGGCCTGATCAGTTGGATGACGGAACGAGGGTTGTGTTTTGTAACAGGCGAAAGTGTGCTCAGAGTCACCATGGATAGGGAGACGTGGAAAGCCATGGTCGCATACGTTCTGAAAGGACAGGGAACATAGAAAAAGAATAAGCGTTTAACTAAGAAAATATTTGAAAATAATGCATAAGTCATGTTTACGTAAAGAATTTAATTCTTATCGATGCAAATGTCGAATATAGAAAATGTATTGAGAGACAAAATCGTCAGCGGCATTGGTTTCGATTTTCAACCAACAAAAATAATAAAAGAATTAATTTCAAAGGCAGCGTTGGTCATTGCAAATAATGATAATTTATGGAAATTTTTGGCACTTTTCCATTCCGTCTCCAACAATACCACATTAATCTCGAAAAAAAATTAGATTAAATTGCTATAAAGGTCAAAAAGGTTAAATGTGTTATAGCAATCTTAAATAGCGTCTTAAAAATTCCAGTATATATCTTTTCCTTAACTGTCAAGTGAATTGCGCCAATTAAAGGATTTTGAATAATTCACAAGATCTTGTTCCACAGAAAATTGCGGAAAATAATATGGGAAAGCATCTGAAGAAATATCTTTCATTTTATTGCTTAGTTGATTTTACAGCCAAAATTGGATTATTTAAAGTCAAATTTTATAAGGGGTCACTTGCGTAAGAATCAAATCTATTAATCATTTGTAACCTGCAAACTAATCTCTTTAACCATTGCCCCACATCCGAGGCACACAAAAAACTGCACACATACAATAATTTATAATCAAAATATTACCTGTAGTCGAAAATAAAATTGATTTTAGCAATTCAAAGCAAATGAAAGGACACATGGAACAGTGGAAAAAGACGCTGGTTAGTTCCTGACTTGACTCTTAGAGTTGTGAGTTCAATACCGGGCTACAGCAACGGTCAACAAGTAATTTGCAGGGTTAGAGGAAGAAAACTCATGATAACTTCAATCGAGGCTTTGCGCAAGGAATGAGGATGGTATTAATTACAGTGATTGTAATAAAGGGTTGGGTCCAAGTTTCTTAGAAGGCCGGAGCATACAACGGCCGAAATGGTCTACAAATGGCAACAAAGACGAGAACAAGTCTGAATAATGTAAATACTAGCTCATCTCAGAAACATAAACGAATTTGATATCATGCATGACATTCACATGAAAGTCTATGCATGATGAGGCTGTTTAAAAAATATATAAAATTTCAGGTTACTGTTTTGGTTTCGTAGCATTTGGCGGTATTGGGCGAAACTTCTACCGCAATCTATTTCTTGCTCAATTGTTATAATTGTAATTAATCCATGCATACAAGAATGTGCGTTGTGGTGCTGTGGATACCGGCTTGGAACGAAAAATAGGAGAGCCGAGTTAGAATTCCAGTTGAATTCCTTGCATTCACTTACGTACAAATACCCTTAGGAAAGGTATTAATCCGTATCTTCCCTCTAGCTATGGGTCAAATAGCAAGACAGATTTGGTTCTATAGCCTTGGTTGACAACCAGTCTACCGAAGAAAGCAATAGCAATCTCATCATCAGCATTTATCCATCACACCCAGATGGTGCATAGGGCAGCAATTTTTTGTTGCTGTTTCTGTTTTTAAGGGGCAAGGTTGTTAGCCCTGCATCCAACCCCCAAACCTGGAAGACCGGTGGAACATTCTTGGTCCTTACGTTTACAGCACCTGGTATTCCCAAATGGTCACCTATTTAAGTACTAACCAGCCTCGATGTTGCTTAACTTCGGTGATCGAACGGGAACTGGTGTATTCAACTCGATATAGCCCTAGACAATAGCAATCTACTACGGGAAAATTTTCCGCCCAGCCAGTTATGTCTCTGACAATACCACAATTTACTTCCGCCTCGAAAAGAAATCTGCCAAACGTGTATCACGTATGGGAATGAATGGGGTTTAAGTTGTAACTTTCTGGCTGGGATGAAAACATGAGGTTCGTCTTCTTCTTCTTCTTCTTCTTCTTCTTCTTCTTCTTCTTCTTCTTCTTCTTCTTCTTCTATGCGCCCTGTCCCTTCAGGATGTAGGCGATCATGGCTCTCCACGTCTCCCTATCCCTGGTGGCTCTTAGTCTGTTTACCCCTGTTCTGTCATCCACCTGATCGGACCCTGCAAATATGTTATCCGCTGCCTTCCTCTGTCTCTTTTTCCTTCTATCTGGCCAGTCAGTATCAGATTCTCCAAGCTCTCCTTCCTTATTGCATGTCCCAGCAACTTCATTTGTCTCTTCCTGATGCTTAGTATTAATTTCCTTTTCGTTGTCATCCTTTGCAACACCTCATCTTTACTTGCATGCTCAGTCCACGATATCCACAGCATCTTTCTGTAGAACCACATTTCCACTGCTTCAAGTTTTTTCCTCATTTTCGATGATATTGTCCAGCATTCACTGCGGTATTGAAGAACTGACATCACATAGCAATCCAGCACTCTTTTCTTTGTTTCTAGTGAAATTTTCTTGTGTCTTAGTACATTACTCAGCTTCTGGAACGCGTCCTTCGACATGCCAATTCGCCTTCGGATCTCTGTGTCGCACTTTGCATCTCCTGTTAGAACATTTCCTAGGTATTTAAATTTTTGTACTTGCTTGATTCTGGTATCCCCCAACTGTATATGGCATTTTGGGTTTCTATGCCTTCTTAGACTAAGGAAAAAAAACATGAGGTTAATATGCCATAAAACAAAATATATCAGAAGCCAGTAACACGTAAAGACAGACTATGGTATCAGATGAGTACCCTGTTTATGGTATTAGATGAGTACCCTGTTTATGGTATTAGATGAGTACCCTGTTTATGGTATCAGATGAGTACCCTGTTTGCTGGCATCAAGGACACATTTTTTTCCTGAAATAAATCTCGAAAGTTTTCAGGGCTTTTGTATTCGGAACAATAAATCGGAGAGCCGAGTTCGAATTCCAGCCGAATTTCTAGCGTTCACTAACGCGCAAATACCCTTGGGAAAGGTATTAATCTGTCTCTTTTCTCCAGTTATTGTTTATATAACAGGGCAGATTGAGTTCTATAGCCAGTCTACCGCAGAAAGTAACAGCAACTTACTGAGGCATAATCTTCGCCCCAGTCAGTCATGTCTCTTTCGAGACATGATCGTGTATCACATTTGGCACAACTGACTGACTGAATCTATTCAAATTTTGAAAATACTAGGTTTTCCGGTCTGAGGTTGTGGCTGTTTTTTGAACATGACAGTTCCAAGTGTTAATATATTTACGCGAAAAGCCTGTTCCGACGATCAGATTATAAGTCATTCAATGATAATGATATTCGTCGGTGCAAAATAATCCGATAATATTTATTCATACTAGCAATTCTTATACAAACAAGCAACAAGTGAAACATACACATTCACAGAAAAATCTACACATGTTTAGGCACATTTTTAGTACGCCCACATTACTATCAAATGTTAGATAAAGTTGAAATAAAAATGTGTTTGACGCCATTACCGAGGAAAGATAGCTCAAGCCGCTCGGCGCATCTTCGTCTACAGTCAATAAACCCTGCTCCCTCACGAACGAGAGCTATTTCCTGGATGGATGTCTCCCTGGAGATTAGACTAATATTAATATCAGTCAGTTAAGTGTCATACGTGATACACGCTTGTGCGATCAACTCTCGAAAGAGACATGTCTGACTGGGTAAAATATTTTCCCGCATTAGGCTGTCATTACTTTCTGCAGTAGACTGGTTGCCAATCATGGCTAGAGAACCCAATTTGTCTTACGGCTTAACCTATAACTCGGGAGAAGACACGGAGTTATACCTATGCTTACGTCATATCACGTTGAATACACCGGTTCTCGTTCGATCACCGAAGTTAAGCAACGTTGAGCCTGGTCAGTACTTAGATGGGTGACCACTTTGGAATACCAGGCGCTGTAAGCGTTCAGTGATGGATGTGCATTGTGGTGCAGTGGATATAGGCTTGGAAAGAGAATTCGGTGAGCCGAGTTCGAATTCCAGTTGAGTACCCTACATTCACTTCAGCACTGGTTCCCTTGGGAAAGGTATTAATCCGTCCCTTCCCTCCAGTTATGGGTTAAATAAGAGGATGGGGCCTGCAGGCAATCCATCTAGTGTTGGTGTCACAATAAAAACACCCTTGGTAGCCCTGGCGAAGCATCAAGTATTCAGCTATTTAAATTTCGCTATAAATTGCACCAGGGTTCCAAATGCACAGGGAATACTGGAGGGGTGTAGTGAGTTCTATCTCGGCCAAGGCTGCAAGACGACGACGATACCTTTCTCAAGGGTGTAAGTGAATGCAACGAATTCAACTAGAATTCTAACTTGGCTCTCCGATTTCTCGTTCCTAGCCGATATCAACTGCACCAATTCCCTGTGAATACAGGGAAGTATGTTTTTTTCAAACACATGAATTCATATTTACACAAACATACAAGAGTATAATAACTATCAGTTAAGTGTCATACGTGATATACGCTCAGGCGATCATGTCTCTTTCGATTCATGACTGGCTAGGCAGAAATTTTTTCCACAGTCAATCAGTTAAGTGCCATAAGTTATACACGCTTGGGCGATCATGTCTCTTTCGAGACATGACTGACTAGACAGAAGATTAACCCTCAGTAGTTTGTCATTGCTTTCTGTGGCAGACTAGTTGACAGCCAAGACTACAGAGCCCAGTCTTTTTTATTATTTAACCAATTACTGGAGGGAAGAGACGGATTAATACATTTCGCAAGGGTATTTGTGCGTAAGTGAATGCAAATAATTCAACTGAAATTCGAACTCGACACCGTTCCGAGTCGATATTCACTGCCCCACAACGCACATCCTTTCTCACAGTAGATTGCCATTTTTTCTGCGTCAAGCTGGTTGCCAATTAAAGCTTCTTCTTCTTCTATGTTCCCTGTCCATTCAGGACGTAGGCGATCATGGCTCTCCACGTCTCCCTATCCCTTGTGGCTCTTAGTATGTTTGCTCCTGTTGCTCCTGGCAACCCCCGTTCCGTCATCCACCTGATCAGACCCTGCAAATATGTTATCCGCTGCCTTACTCTGTCTCTCCTTCCTTCTATCTGTCCACTCAGTATCAGGTTCTCCAGTCTCTCCTTCCTCATTGCATGTCCCAGGAACTTCAGTTATCTCTTCCTGATGCTCAGCATCAATTTCCTTTTTGTTGCCATTCTTTCTAACACCTCGTCGTTGCTTGTATGCTCAGTCCACGATATCCGTAGCATCCTTCTGTAGAACCACATTTTGGCCGCTTCCAGTTTTGTCCTCATTTTCGATGATATTGTCCAGCATTCACAGCCGTATTGAAGAACTGACATTAGTATTTTGCTCATCTGGAACGCGTCCTTTGCCATGCCAATTCGCCTTCGGATCTCTGTGTCGCACTTTCCATCTCCTGTTAGAACACTTCCTAGGTACTTAAATTCTTGGACTTGTTTGATTCTGTTATCCCCCACCTGTATTTGGCATTTTGGGTTGTATCTTTTGCTGATGACCATGCACTCAGTTTTCTTAAAGTTTATTTGTAGTCCCTTCTTGTCACTCTCCACTGCTACTTTCTGTATGCGATCTTGTAGTTTCCTTTCCGTGTCCGCAATCAGCACTGTATCGTCCGCATATCTTATGTTGTTCAGGTTGTGGCCTCCAATAACAAATCCTGGCATGTTATCTAGGGTCCTCAAAATATTCTCGCTGTATAGGTTGAACAAATCCGGTGAAAATACACATCCTTGTCTTACGCCTTTTTCTATCTTTGTGTATCTACGGAGGTCGTTACCTGTCCGTATGCAGGCCGTTTGCTGCCAGTAGAGATTCTTGATTATTCTTATGTCTTTGCCGAAAATGTCGAGGTTGCCTAGCATCTCCATATTTGTCCTGCTATTCAACATATTGCTGGAGGAAGAAGAGATGAATTCATACCTTTCCAAAAGGTATTTGTGCGTAAGTGAATAGAAACGAATGCAACTGGAACTCGAACTCTGCTCTCCAATTTCTCATTTCAAGCCGAAAGCCATTACGCTACAACACACATTTTTTCTATATTATATTTATAGAATTTTGATAAAATAGTAAAAAAAGATGTGTAATAACTGCGCAATAACACTTTGGTCATGTAGCATCTACTTTTACGTTTCACATAATAAATAATTCTCAACGAGGCTTATCAAACACATAGAATGAATTCCTGTGTTTGATTCCGTCCAAGAAGAGATTTTGGAAGCTCTCCAAGATGAGCGAACCGTTTTCTCCATTTTGGATTCTACAAAAAAAATAAACTCAATTTATCGCAGGGACGATCGTGGCTAAAAATTACTATTTTTGTGATTAGTCAGAAAAATATGTTTAAATACTGACCAATATTTGACCCTATGTTCATGATAAATCTGAACTGCTCGCAGAATTTTTTCTGAGATTTGTATATGATATATTAGATTTCACTGGTTCTTCTTTTTCTCTGTGTTATATCCCTTACGGGCGTCAACGATCATGGTTCTTCACAATTCCATGTCTCTTGCAGATCTTAGCAATATTCCTCTTTCACCTATTCCTCCTGACCCCTGTATTATTGACCATGTATCATTATGAATATCATTCGATGCTCTCCTGTGTCTCTATTGCCTACAACATGTCACTTGATAGTTAAATTTTCCAAGCCCTCTTTCCTCAATAATGGGCCATTGATTTCAGAATCAGAAAAGAAAAAAAATCTAATGATCTCTTCGTGATTCTGAATATAAGTGTCATTTTCCATTTTTTCTAAAACATCATCGTTGCTCACAAGAACAGTCCATAGTATTCTCAGTATCCTTCTGTAGAAACACGTTTCTCTTGCCTCAAATCTGTTTCTCATATTTTCATTGTAACAAAATTTTGCTATTTGTTAATACGTTGCTTAACTTGGAAGGCATCTTTCCCTATATTAATTCACCCTCGGATTTCGGTATTGCATTTTCCGTCCCCTGTTAAAAAACTTGCTAGATATTTAAAGATTTTATTGACTTGATTTTGCTAACTTCAGTTACCAGATCGTACCGTGGTTTTTCCATTTGCTCACAGTTGAAATTTATCTCTTTCCACAATAAAGAATTAAAGACAATTCTATAATTTCTCTAACATTGTGAGAAAAATACTGCTAATTTTATCAACGTATGATTTAATAAAAACATTTTAGCAAAAGTTACAGTTGCTAGATGTACTTGCCAGACGTTTCAGTTCTGTTTTTGTAAAAATATCTTCATGGCCCGCTTGTAACACGTATGCAAGTCAGCTAATACATTTGTAATTGTACCCGATTTTGATGATGCATTTGGTAGTGTTGCCATGCCATTACATATTAATTGTAACAGCTTTTCTTTAGCTGATGAAAGAGTAATTGGATTTCCTAGATTCTGCTAATTTATGGAAACACTCATTACATACCGTATAGTGTCTTTGTGCACTGAGTTACAATCCACGTTTTAGCAGAAATAATAATAAGAAGAAGAATAAGAATAATAATAATAATAATAATAAAGGCCTGGAAATTGAAATAGAAAAAATGTGGAAATTGAAAACAAAAGTTGTGCCAGTGATAGTAGGTGCACTTGGAATGATAAAAAATGGAACAAAACAACACATTGAAAGAATCCCTGGAAACTCCAGCTTAAGAGATATACAAAAAATTGTCTTATTAAGTACAGCCCACACACTAAGGAGAACTTTGTCTATGTAACGCTAGGGATGATAGGGGAGATAGAAAAAACATGAAATGGAGTCATAACAACACGCCACGACCTGAATCTTTCCGCAGATTTGGTTGGTAGTGCGACCATAGCAGAAATTGAAATATGATGAAAAATGACATAATAATAATAATAATGTAGATCCAAAATGCAGGTTCTGTGATAAAAACCAAGAAACAATAGACCATCTAATCTCAGGTCGTTCTGTACTTGCCCCAAATGAATATAAAAATCGTCACGATAGAGTGGGACAATACTTACACTGGACAATGTGCAAACACTATGAAAAATAAGTAAACAAGCACTGGCATAAACATCACCCAGCACCGATTACAGAAATAGAAGATTTCACCATTCTGTGGGATTACACCATCTACACAGGCAGAAAGATTGAAGCAAATAGGCTGGACATTATTGTTAAAAACCAAAAAGAAAAAGATTGCTTATTAATTTATATGGCTTGTCCAGCGAATTGTAACATAGCAACCAAGGAATTCGAAAAACTGTTAAAATGTAAAGACCTGGAAATTGAAGTAGAAAAAATGTGGAAATTGAAAACAAATATCGCACCATTGATAGTTGGTGCACTTGGAGCTCAGACTCTTAGGACGTTGGCACGAAAGACTAAAAAGCAATAGTTGTTTCCAGTTAAAGCGAAACCCTAGAATGAAAGAAAAATGAATGGATGTAATTCAAATTTTGATTACCTGCTATCGATATCAAATAAGTTTTTTTCGTCGTAAACTGAATTTTGAAGGCTAAATAAGTCCTCTGAGTAAATGGTATCATGGCTGAGACTAAGAACTACAATTATACCTACTTAGAGCCAAACCCGAAGCCAAAACCAAAATAAAAGGGCTGAAAAAAATACAGACATACAGGCAGATAATCACACACACACTCAAACATCTTGCCTTTTATATATATATATATATATATATATATATATATATATATATATATATATTATCGATTTTCTGCACTATTGTAAGAACTGCAACCTTGAAACTTCTGAATATCGTTTCTTATGTCTTTGTCTATGAGTGTATCAAATTTGATTAAAATCGGACCACACCTTCTATAACCCGATTTTTCGATTATCGATTTTCGATATTTACGGGGATACTTCGACACAAAACCTAGCTAAGAACACTGGCAGACGCTTACAGTACAACTGTGTAAATTTTCAAGAAAATCGGTTCAGCCGTTTCGGAATCTATAGGTAACGAACCCCCCCCACACACACACACAGACACACACATACACACATACACAGACAAATTTCCATTTATAAATAAGTTTAGATATCCATATTCTTAATAATAATATTAATGCTAATTTCAATATATTACTTTGTTTCGTTCCTATTGTGATGTAAACTACTACCACTTGTTATTTGTCAATCTGCTACGTCTATAAACGAGGATATAAAATTGAATAATAGATGCGAGTTGAGTTTAATGCCTCGGCTTCGTTTTTATTATCATTTTTGGATTAGCCTCATTCTGAAATAAGATAATTTTTTTTCAGAAAAAAGTGTGGCTCTATTTGTCTATATTTCTGAGATGAGGTTGTATTTACAGTATTCACATTATTCCGACTATTGTCCTCATCTTTATTGCCATTTGTACAATGTTTAATAATAAATCATTCTATTTGTCTATATTTCTGAGAAGAGGTAGTAATTACAGTATTTACATCATTCGGACTATTGTCCTCATCTTTGTTGCCAATTGCACGACGTTTACTAATAGATCATTCTATTTGTCTATATTTCTGAGATGAGGTTGTATTTACAGTATTTACATTATTCAAACTATTGTCTCCATCTTTGTTGCCATTTTTATGACGTTTCGGCCGTTGTACGCTCCGGCCTTCTTCAGATGCTAGGAATTTTGAACTGAACTCTTTATTACAATCACATGAGGTATATGAAGTTCATTCCTTGCGTAAAGCGTTGATTGGAATTCAGGAACTCTAACCCTGCAAGTTATTTTTCAACACTGCTGTAGCCTGGCATTGAACTCACAACTCTAAGAGTCAAGTCAGGAACTAACCAACATCTGTGGCTCTGTTACTAGAAATAATTCGCAGGCCGTTCACAATGGACAGGAAATTGATGCTGAAATAAGCAATAAGTCAATTAAATAAGTGTTACATGCTTGGGTGATCATGTCTCTTTCGACCCATTTTCCCGCAGTAGGTTGTTTTTGTTTTTCTGTTTTTTGTTTTTTGTTTTGTTTTTTTTTCTTTCTTTTTTTGATGTGTGTGTCTGTGTGTATGTGTGTGAACAGGTTGCCAATAAAGATTCTAGGACCTAATCTATCCTGCTATTAAACCCCTAGATAGCGAAGAAGAGATGGATTAACACCTTTCCCAAGAGTATTTATGCGTATGTGAATGCAACGACTTCGACTGGAATTTGAACTCGGCACTCCGATTTCTCATTTCGAGTCGATATCCATTGCACCACAGCGCACATCCGTGTACCATATAGCACTCCCATCAAATAAGCAAATCTTCTTCTTCATGTGTCGTGTCCCTTCAGGACGTAGGGCATCATGGACTTCTACTTGGCTCTGTCTCTTGTCTCTCTCAATTTGGTATCTTTTCCAAGCCCCGCTCCGTCAAACATTTGCTCAGACCTAACAGGTACGTCTCACACTGCTTTCCCCTGTCTCTCCTTACATTTATCCGACCTGTGAGTATCAAGTCCTCCAGACCCTCTTTCCTCATTACGTGTCCCAGGAACCTCATTTGTCTCTTCCTGATATTTAGTATCAGTTTTCTTTTCGTTTGCATCATTTCCAACACCTCATCGTTGCACACGTGCTCAGTCCATGGTATACTCAGTATCCTTCTGTAAAACCACATTTCTGCTGCCTCAAGCCTCTCCTTCATCTTTGATGAGATCGTTTAGCATTCACTTCCATACAGAAGGACAGATATCACATAACAATCCAGCACTCTTTTCTTTGTTTCTAATAAGATTTTCCTGTTTTCAGTACTCTGGCTAGCTTCTGAAATGCTTCTTTGGCCATGCCAATGCGTCTTTGGATCTTCATGTCGCATTTTTCATCCTATGTGAAAATACTTCACAGGTATTTGAATTTTTTACTTGTTTTTAAACGTTTACATTGATAGAGGCAGCAGTAATAACAATAAAAACAATACTGACGCTTTTTTGTTTGATTTAAGTCCTTGTTTGGTATTTGAACTGATTTGCTCTCACGTCCTTTAGTTTAAAACTTTTACTTTTTTTATGAACCACTGTTATGGTGCAATGAATATCGGCTCGGAACGAGAAATCGGGGACCCGATTTCGAATTCCAGTTGAATTCATTGCATTCACTTTCGCTCAAATACCCTTGCAAAAGGTATTAGTCCGTCTCTTCCTTCCAGTTATGGGTTAAATAACAGGACAGATTGGATTTTATAGATTGGCTGGTAACCAGTCTACCGCAGAAAGCAATGGCAACCTACTGCAGGATAATTTTCTGCCCAGTCAGTCATGTCTCTTTCGAGACATGATCGCCCAAGCGTGTTTCACGTATGGCACTTAACTGACTGACTACAAAAGCAGTGACAAAGTCGTCAAATCTCAATTTCTTGTTGGTTGCTTGTAACATTTGTGGAATTTAAATGAAATTTCGAGAAATATTATTCTTTAAACACTTTTCAGTGTTTTCCCCTACTTAAGTCCACTTTCTTTGTTATGTACGACTAAAATTACATAATTTTGTCGTCTTTTGTTGCATTTAATTTTTCTTAGCAAACGTTGACGTTGCTAATTGTACTGGCCAGACTTTTCATTCTCTTTTTGTAAATATATCTTCATAACCCTGCAGTAAAGCGCTTCCAAAATTACTTCATCTTCAGTGTCATACGTAAAAATGTCAACCACTAAATTTCTAATTATTCCAGGTGTGTATGATGTGTTTTATAATTTGGGTATGTCATTGAACTTTAATTTTAACATTTTTAAGCTGACTTAAGACTCCTTAGATTTCATTAATTTTGTTCATTCAGAGAAACACTTATTCCATATCGTCTAGTGTTTTCATGCTTTGAGTTAGAATCCTAGTTTTCAGCAGAAATAACAAAAACAACAACAACAATAATAATAATAATAATAATAATAATATGTCTTTTTTCAGGAAAATATTATACATAAGAATGTGGATCCAAAATGTAGGTTCTATGATAAATAGCAAGAAACAATAGACCATCTAATCTCAAGATGTTCTGTACTTGCCCCAAATGAATATAAAAATTGTCACGATAGAGTGGGGCAATATTTACGCTGGACACTGGAAAATATGTAAACAAACACTGGTATGAATATCACCGAGCACAGGTTACAGAAATAGAAGATGTCACTATTCTATGGGATTACACCATCTACACAGAGAGTAAAATTAAAGCAAATAGGCCGGACGTTATTGTTAAAAACCAAAACCAAAAAAAAACCTTGCCTATTAATTGATATGGCTTGTCCAGCGGATTGTAACATAGCAACCAAGGAATTCGAAAAACTGTCAAAATATAAAGACCTGGAAATTGAAATAGAAAAATGTGGAACTTGAAAACAAGAGTCGTACCAGTGATAGTAGGTGTACTTGGAATGATAAATAATGGATGAAAACAACACATTGAATGATTCACTGGAAACTCCAGCTTAAGAGATATACAAAAAATTGTCCTGTTAAGTACAACCCACACACTAAGGAGAACTTTGTCTATGTAACGCTAGGGAAGATAGAAAAAACATGAAATGTAGCCATAACAACACACCACGACCTGCCTTAGGTCTTCCCGCAGACTTAGTACGTAGTACGACCATAGCAGTAATCGAATTATGATGCAAAATGACATCATAATAATAGCATCTATATCTATGTAAAATGTGTGTGATCTTAAGGGTTTTTTTGTTTTTGTTTTTTTTTTTTTTACAAAAAATTATAAAATCATTGCTGACCTTATATTAATGGTTGAGATCTGAAAGGAAATGTGTATAAAATAGAAACCCAGACAAATAATAATAATATCAATAATACATTTTAGAGTAAAAAAAAATATGAATATGTCTATATCAGCCGGGCGTTGCGGTGCAGTGGATAACGACTCGGAATGACAAATCGTTGTGCAGAGTTCGAATTCCAGTTGAATTCCTTGCATTCACTTACGCACAAATGCCCTTCACAAAGGTATTAATCCGTCTTTTCCCTCCAGTTATGGGTAAAAATAATAGGACAGATTTAGTTCTATCGCCTCGACTGGCAACCAGTCTACCGCAGAAAATAATGGCAACTTACTGCGGGGTATATCTTCTGCCCAGGCATGTATCTTTCAAGACATGATCGCCCAAGTGTGTATCACGTATGGCACTTAACTGACTGACTGAACATAATAGTTGGAATCATGATTAAGGCTTGAACGGGTCATAAAATCGGGGATTAGTTTTATATTGTGATGATGTAATAAACTGAGCCCCCACACTTAGAACTTCTTAATAATGTAAGACATCTCTTCCCCCTCTAGTTATGAGTCAGATAACAGGACAGATTGGGTTCTGTAGACTTGACTGGCAACCAGTCTACCGCAGAAAGTAATGGCAACCTACTGCGCGATATATCTTCTGCCTAGTCACTCATGCATTTTTCATGACATGATCGCCCAAACGTATGGCACATAACTGACTGACATTATATTAGAGACGCATGATGAATCTCTTGCTGTATGAGAATTTTTTTTTTCCTTTCGAAAATGACGGTGAGTTTTCCAAACCTCTGCGTCTAGTAAACCGAAAAATACTGTCAGTTTCTCAAGGTCAGTAACTGTAAACGCTCTTTCCAGTATTCACAAGGGGTTTCTTTCTGACCTTTTCCTTTGAATGAGTGTGAAACGTCAACATCTTGACGATATCATTGTTTATTTCTTCGACGTACAAGTGATGTGCATTTTAGTTGTTACTGCTGTTGAAAGTTCTCAAGTTATGCGATTTTTGGTACGGTTATCTGTGATTGAGGATGTGCGTTGTGGTACCGATATCGGCTCGGAACGAGAAACCGGGAGCCGAGTTCGAATTCCAGCTGAATCCATTGTATTCACTTACGCGCAAATACCCTTGGGAAGGTATTAATCCATCTCTTCCTTCCAATTATAGGTTAAATAGCAGGACAGACTGGGTTCTATAGCCTTGTTCTGCAACCAGTCTACTGCAGAAAGCAATGGCACCTACTGCGGGATAATCTTCTGCCCAGTCAGACATGTCTCTTTCGAGACATGATCGCCCAAGCGTGTATCACGTATGGCATTTAACTGACTGAATATAATAGTTGTAATGATGATTAAGGCTTCTACTGGTCATAAAGTGGGGGATAGGTTTTCTACTGTTATAAAGTAATAAACTGATCCCCGAGTAATTACTACGTAATAATATAATACATCGCATCTCCCTCTAGCTATAAGTGAAATAAAAGAAAAAATTGGGTTCTACAGGCTTGGCTGGCAACCAGTGTACCACAGAAAGCAATGGCAAACTACTGCGGGATAATCTTCTACCCTGTCAGTCATGTCTCTTTCGAGACATGATCGCCCAAGCGTGTATCACGTATGGCACTTAACTGACTGACTGACTATCTGTGATTCTCTAGCGCCAACTCAAAAGGTTCGAAGAAGGGTAATCCCCGCTTAGACTTACACATTTCATTCTCCGAAATCTATTTTTACCCGTTGTTCTTTTGTATGCAGAAGACGGTTTAGATATTTCTGGGCATGTTTGGCGCCATGAATGACATACATCTGAAACTCTTCATCTGACGAAGTTCTTTCAGAACATGATTTCAGATTTTAGGTTAATGTTTTTGTTTTGTAACAACTTGTGTTGTTGAGCGAAACTACACCTAACACATTGTCTTCTAAGTTCAATTTCTTTATAACTCATATTAAATTTGTTATTGATTCTGAAATTTGAAATGTTCGGTAATTAGTAATTCTACATCCTTAATCTTTATGATGGATTTAGGCTAGTTGCCATTAAAGCTTTCATTCGTATTCTAGATCTTAGTTTCTGTTTTTGAAACGTTCATCTTGAGTACTATGTTTTGGGTCAAAGCAGAACCACCACTGGTGCACAGAGGGTTGTAGTAAATAAAAAAATAAGGTACAGGGAATGTCGAAGAAAAAATGAGAAAGGTTTGGAATCAAGGTGATAGAAAATGGCATTTGACGTTTCATTTAAACTTTTGGAGATTTTAGATATTATGGAAGCAAACAAACAGAAGGGAGTTCTACAAACAAACAGAAAATGCGAAAAAATAAGCTGTTAGAGTAGAAGAGATCGTTGCATTTAACTATTTCGACGGTAAAAGGGCGGGACCTTTATGCCAATTTAGTAACACACGTAAATCAGGATATTCACCTAACCAAAAGTTTAGTGGCCTTAGGAGAGAAACGATGACTATTTTCTATAAGTTGATTTGTTTGAGATACATAAATGATCATTGTTCATTTCTTCACAATTGTACGTGTAAATGTACAGTCTATAGTAAGGGTCGGTAACCTACGACCCGCGGGTCGGATCCGGCCCGAAAAATCATTTTGACCAGCCCGCGAGCCTGATTACCAATGAACATGAAAGACGAGGCTTTCGAATTCAACAAAAGGCCTGCTGTTATCTTCACCTCCATTTCTACGTAAAAAACTTTAAAAAATGAACATAAAAAGTAATTTTAAATTCGGAAATAAAATTCAAATGAATGTAATCAGTGCTCTTCGTATTTACTTATTTAAAAAAAAAATAAATTCAGGATTTTGTTTTGTTTTAGTAATTAGTTTGAAAAATGAAAGAAAACCCAGAAAATATAAAATATATTGCAATTTTTGATTCCCGGTCAAAATCCGGGAATCAAAAAAATTTAGTGACGTCATAATTTTATCCATTTCACTTCGGTTGATTTTTTCACTTTGAAGTATTTTGACGTTCCTTGAGGAAAATTAATTTTTGTTAAGTGTTTTTTAATTTTAGATTTTCTTTTATTTTTCTGATTTCTCACTGTTTATTTTCATTATGGTTTTAAATATTTAGGTTGACAGGGGTCTGCATATGTAATTTTCCTTAATTTTTCATTAATGGCCTTCGACTGGCCTGCGACCCGTCATTATAACACGATCCGGCCTGCGGGGTCGAATTAGTTGTCGACTTCGGGTCTATAGTCTAGGAAGAGACTGAGGGTTTTCATTTCTTCCTTGAACTCCTAGTGATATTTTTAATATTTCCCCGTCAGAGTCCTCGCCATGTGTGATTTTTAAGAGTTATATTGTTTATTTATCAGTTCTAGACATTCGATTGAGACAGTATTTATGAGTTTTTTTATGGATGAGTGGAGGAAGTCTCTATTGATGTGGTCATATATACCCTTGTGCAAATTAATTGAAACAATTACTTCAGTTTCATTTCTTTTACCATACTGTCAGTTTTCGACCCACTGTAGTGACAGGGTGTTATCGATTTCTATTTTTTCTTAGATTAGATCATTCGCAATGGGGTGCAGTAATATGAATCTATTTTTAGAATGTATATTGAAATTTGTTTGGCCTTAAAAATATTGCGTCATCCGTGATTGCATTAGATTTTTATCACGCCCAGACTCTATGGTCCAGACTCTATGGTCCAGACTCTATGGTCTCCATGTCAATTAGTTGGTCTACGGCCATTGTCTACGACGGACGTTGTTCCAAAGAAGCATGCGAAAATTGCACCAATAAACTGAAAAGTCTTACAGATAGATCGCGGATATTGTTGGTGTCAGCTTTTCAACTGTCAGTCATGTCATCAGGGCGAAGAATCAAACTGGGTCCATCAGTCCAAAACATAAAGAAAAACGCGGTCAGAAGATAAAAACAATGACAAGAGAAAAACGTATACGTGATCAGGAAAAGTGTGAAAGATCCTAAGGAGACATTATGGATTTTGTTTCAAATAATTTGCACAAGGATGTACTACTGTTAGGTCGAAATAGCAGGTATGCAATTTTCTACTGAAGAAGTGAGCAATTCCCTGGAGTTGTTTCATGAAATGTAAGTCAACATTTTTCCGTCCCTTACCAGTACGAATATCAAGCTAGATTATATTTGAAGGGCCGGAGTAGGTGGATGACAGAACGGGGGTTGCGTGGTGTAACAGGAGAAAGCGTGCTAATAGCCACTAGGGATAGGAAGACATGGAAAGACGTGATCGTCTACGTCCTGAAAGGACAGGGCACATAGAAAAAAATAGTTACCTGATATTTGCTTCTATTGAATACAAAACCTGATTTTGTTTTTGTTTCACACATTCGATGATTCTGATTGGATATATTTATACGTTCTTATGCGTTTCTCTTTTCTGAGTAAAGAGAAACTGTTTCTTGTCATTTCAAAAATAAGTGGCAAGAACAAAAAAAAAAAAGAACGTACCTCCAAGGTTCAAATTGGATTAAAACTTAAAATAATTTAATTTGCTCGTTCAAAATTTTCTTACCATTTTCAAACACAAAATAGATTTTGTCGAAGGTTGAATCTTATAAGTTAATGTTTATGGCAGTATCACGTTGAAGCGCCACTTCCCGTACAATCAGCGTAGTTAAGCAACGTCGAGCTTTGTCAATACCTAGATGAGTAACCTCGTGGGTGTTGTAAGCTTAGGTGTGCGAGTGGTGTCATCGATAACAACTCGGAATTGCTAATCGGAGAGCAGCGTTCCAATGCCAGTCATAATTTTCGTTTACGTACAATTTTTATATACTGCCACTGGATCTAGAAAAACAATTAGGAACTCGTATATAAAAAAAAAATATGATATTGTATTTTTATTTTTCGTTGGTGACTCTTGGGTGAAGCAGGAGTGTAGCCAGCGAAAGATTGCACATACGAAGGAGTTGTCGGGAGACATTAGCCAATCTCTACCTCTTCAACTAAAAATTCCAGTCTTAAAACTCCCATACAGTTTTGCTTTATCGGTTTGTTGCTCTGTTGACTTTATCTACGGCTGGATGCATCTATCAATCACGCCCGGTGGTCCATTGCTTTTCAAGCCAGTTGTCACTTGTCTTTTCGTTGCACTTTGTTGACATCATCTACGTCCGGACATATATGTCAATCACTCTTGTTCTTTGTTGGCCACACCTACGGCCGGATATATCCGTCAATTCCGTCGTTTAAGATAATAAATTACACAAATGCCTCTGGGAAAGTAATGAATCCACCTTTTTTCCCCACTCCAGATATGGGCTCAGTAATTATTTTCTCCTTTTTATGTGCCTTCAGGATGTAGGGCGGACATTTGTTCTCCACATCCCCCATCCCTTGTAGCTCTTTTCTCTTAATATTTCTTCCAAACCCTGTTCTGCTATTCAATTCCTCAAGTCCATCAAGTATGTCACTCGTTGCTTTCCCCTGTCTCTCTTTACCTCTTTCTGTCCTGTGAGTATCAAATTCTCCAAGCCATCCTTCTTCCTTAGGTGTCCCAGAAGTCTCTCCCTGATGCGAAGTGTAAGTTTTCTGTATGTTTCCATTTTCTCCGTAACTTTATCGCTTTTCACATGTTCGGTCCATCGTATCCTCACCATCCTTCTGCAGAACCACATTTCGATTGTTTCAAGTCTCTCCTTCATCTTCGCAGAGATTGTCTAGCATTCGCTGCAATATAGGCGAACCGATATCACATAACAGTCAAGTACTCTTTTCTTTGATTCCAACGAAATTTTCCTGTCTCCTATTACTCTGCTTAGCTTTGGGAATGCGTTCTTGGCCACCCCAATTCGCTTTCGGATCTCACTGTCGCACTTTCCATCTATTTATTAGACCACTTTCCAGGTATTTAAATTTCTGCACCTGGGTATATTTTACATCGATCTTTAAATTTTTAGGATGGCTTAACTTATGAGTAACATGAAAAGTCGAGGTTGCGAAAGAGTTTCAGAAACAAATATTGTATGTAAACATCTTCTACATGCCGTATGCGTTCAAATCGTTGGGATTCTTGAATTTCCACATTTTCCTGTGCTTTATAGATTTTAATAAATTCTGGGTTTTTTGTTGTTTTTTTTTTCGTTTTTTTTCTTTTTTGCTATCCTTTCTAAAGTTAAAAAATTATACACCACGCCTCGAAGTCGGATAGTGAATACAATCTTCACTAGTATCTACTTATTTTAGCTTTTTACTAAACTAATATAAGCTTAGCAATTTTTTTAACTCCTGAAAAGAAAAGCTACAATAAAAAAGTTCAAGCATTAGAAAAAGAGAGATTAATTGGCCATTTAAAGAAAGAAAGAAAGAAAGAAAGAAAGAAAGAGTAGTTTAATAAAAAAATAGATTGGAAAGAGAGAAAGAAAGAAAGAAAGAAAACGTTGTTCCGCCATCCATTTACTGACGTCGCGTACAAGTGTCGTTTTTGTTTCCATTTTCTATAAAACTTCGTCGTTGCTCATATGTCTATGTTATTCTCAGCATCCTTCTGTAGAGCAACATTTCTGCTGCGTCAAGTATCTTCTTCATCTTTGGGAATGCCCAGTATTCACTTCTATATAAGAGGACCATCGCACTTTCTATCCACTGTTAAAACACTCCCCAGGTATGTAAATTTTGTACTTGTTTGAGTTTGGTTTCTCCATTCTATAATTTACAGGTTGGACTACATTTTTTCGTTTTTCAATTGATGCTTAGTTTGTTTGTTTTTTGTTTTTTTGTTTTTTGTTGTTTTTTTTGGCTTTTTTTTTTGTTTTTGTTTTTTTGTTTTTTGTTTTTTTGCTTTCCTTCTCAATCAAATGTACAAGTTCTGGTATTTATTTTCCGTGTATGCTATCAACACTGTATCATATGTATAGCTTACGTTGTTAATATTGTGTTTGCCAATAAAAAATCTTTGTAGGATTTGATAGAAAATATTGTCGTAACTGCAGACATCATCATAGCATAGAGAAAACCCACCAGAAAATGTTGCGCGGTACATATCCCAAACACAAAATAGCAATACAGTAGCCCCGATATACACCTGCTGATTAGTCTTCTGAGATATCACTATGGTTTGGGTCCCTCTACTATCAGGTGGATAACATATGCCGAGATAAACTTTTATCACTCACAATCTTAAAAAAGAGACAAACGATTCAGAATTAAAAAGAAAATATAGGCATACTACGTGAAGTGAACCCCAGAGAAATCAGGGAGGCAGAACCTCTTAATTCAGAATCATAATGGCTAAGCGGGGTCCCAGACATCGACATATGATCGCTCAGCTTCAAGAAATAAAGAAACGTCTGTGTAAATGCAAGTCGGATATGTGATATCATTTGTCCTTATTTAATGCTTACTAAAAAGAATTTGTTTGAAATAGTAATTTTCGTTGTTCGAAACGGAGGCTATATCCATTCTTTGTTTTCTTTCTTTGAAAGCGTCTTTCTTTTATTCATTTTTCTTTCTTCGAAGGCTTCTTTATATATTCGTTCTTTCTTTCATTCTTTCATTAGTTTTCCTTCAGTCATTTTTTTTACCGACCTAACTACCTTCCTTCCTTCCTTCTTTTACACTATCAAAGTCCTCATTCATTTATTTTTCTTTCATTTTTTTCCTTGCATTCTTTACTTTCACTAGACAGGTGCACTTTATTTCATTAAAAGGTAGAATAACGCAATTAAAAAAAACCCAAAAACACTACACTAAGAACAGGATATGGAGCTATACTCGGCTTATATGTCTTACTAGCAGTATAGCCCGGCGTTGTTCGGGTGTAATGAAAGCTTTGAAACTAATCCATGGCCCTGGAGCGCAGACCCACTGGACGTTGGCACGAAAGACTAAAAAGCAATAGTTGTTTCCAGTCAAAACAAAACCGTAGACTGAAAGAAAAATGAATGGATGTAAGTCAAATTTTGATTTCCTGATATCGATATCAAATAAGTTTTTTGTCGTAAACTGAATTTTGAAGGCTAAATAAGTCCTCTGAGTAAATGGTATCATGGCTGAGCCTAAGAGCTACAATTATATCTAGTTAGAGCCAAACCGAAGCAAAAACTAAAATAAAAGGGCTGAAAAAAATACAGACATACAGGCAGATAAACAGACACACACACAAACATCTTGCCTTTTATATATATATATATATATATATATATATATATATTATCGATTTTCTGCACTATTTTAAGGACTACAACCTTGAAACTTCTGGGTATCGTTTCTTATGAGTGTTACTTCTGGGTATCGTTTCTTCTATGAGTGTATCAAATTTGATTAAAATCGGACCACTCCTTCTATAACCCGATTTTTTCGAGTATCGATTTTCCATATTTATCTGGGGTACCTCGACAAAAAACCTAGCTAAGAACACTCACAGACGCTTGTAGTACAACTGTGTAAATTTTCAAGAAAATCGGTTCAGCCGTTTCGGAGTCTACAAGTAACGGACACACACATACAGAGACAAAGTTCCATTTATAAATAACTTTAGATTTAGATTTAGATTTTAAATATTCTGGAACTAAAACAAAACTAGAAAAACTTTTTATAAGAAAATTCTAAGTTTGATCCATTATTAAAATTTGTCATGTAATTGTTATAGATTTACGGTCTAGGTAAATTTGCAAGGAAAAATAAATTTAGATTTAAATTTAAATTTAAATTTAAAAAAATTTCCAAAAAAAAATAAATAGAAATTAAAATTAAAATAAAAATAAAAATAAAAAAATTTACAAGAAAAAAATGAATAAAAATTAAAATGCTCAATTAATGGGAAACAAAATGATTAATAATGATGATTGACAATTCTTCATCTTCTTTATCCTATTGTTTCTTCAATATAAGGCCTAAGAGCCATTCAAAGCAGGGCTTACTAAACTGGATTATCTTATGGGCATAAAACAGGTGTATATCTTGATGATCTACAGGATAAATAAGGGTTTACCCTAGACTTGAAATAGAGAAGATTGTAGTGATCAGTGAAGCATCCCTTCGGATGTCTGTTCCACAAAATAACAGTACTAGGGAAAACAATATCTAGGCTGAACTTTCTCCTTATTAACAAAATATGAAGGAAAGTCAGTTCCTAGCTGAATCTATGGAACGAATGAGTGTAGCTCGTTTGAACATGGAAAAATAGTAACAGACTGGCGAGAGGTTCACAACGGTTAATCCGTGAGGAAAGGGATTAAATGAAATTAATTCATCACCCACAAGTCTGCATTAACGTTTTTAAACTCTGGCAAAAATTAAAAGTAAGGATTGGGCACCTTCAACCTATGAAAGTAATTCATCACCCACAAGGCTGCATTGACGTTTTTAAACTCTGGCAGAAATTGAAAGCAAGGATTGCGTACCTTCAACACGGAAAATTACTCTATTTTTCCTCTGATCCGATTTTGTAAACATAGATCGTGACACAAGAAATCAGGTGTTTTCTGGAGCGACACAAGTAATCAACCATTTTTATAACATCTTTAAAACTGCATCATGTATACGAATTCCACTTAGGTTTAGGGTGACCTTCAGTCCCAATAAACGATTTAGGCAAGGACAAACACTGAGAGTGTAACCATTCATGAAATTCATAAAATAATCTGTAAAGTTATCAGTGTTGACCTGGCAAAATCGGTATCAATCTTTTTCCCACAAGTGTAAAGTAGCTTTTGAATGTCTTTAATAATAAATATTGTCATGGCAATTCTAATGAGCGTTGGTAAGGAGGTCTCATGGTGTTACTGCTAAAATACTTAAATGCAACCGCAAGTTCTATTCTAATAGTTTTATCCCTCGCGTCTCTTTCCCGTGAAAATCTCTTGCTTACATGTTAATTCAGTTAGTTCCTTAAGTGCCATACATGATACGCAGTAGGTTGTCATTTCTTCTTGCAGTAGACTGGCTGCTAACCAAGGTTACAAAACCCAGTCAGTCCTGTCATTGAATCCATAACTGGAGGGAGAAGAAATTATTTCATACCTTTTCCGAGGGTATTTGCGCATAAGTGAATGCAACGAACCCAAATGGAATTCGAACTCGTCAACTACTTCTTGCGGTAGACTGGTTGCCAACCAAGGCTACAGAACTCAGTCAGTTCTGTCATTCAATCCATAAATGGAGGGAGAAGAAATAATTTCATATCTTTTCCAAGGTTATTTGCGCATAAGTGAATGCAACGAACCCAACAGGAATTCGAACTCGTCAACTCCGACCCTCAAAAATTAAAATGCAGAATAGTCAGGTGCTTTCTTTTGTTCAACCCAACTTCAGCTTATTTTATCATGCAAATCTAAACTCGACAGCTAGGAGGTCACTTCATCTCCACCCTGCGCCCGGTTCCCTTGATTATCTGATGTGACACTGAGCGCAAAGTCTGGTATTATCTGGGATTAGACACATATTACTAAAAAACATCACAAGTAAGAATTGATGGATAGCAATCAAAGGTTTAGATCAGAGAGTTATTCTTGACTAGTGCGTTAACAGTAGCATTTCGACTCCAGGAGAAAGTCGCATGGTGCAGATCATATTCCACAAATTTTCATTGAAAACACCTGGAAAGTTTATGCAAAATACAAGGAGAAAATCTCCAAATAACAGATCAGCTAGTTTCCTCCGTGAAAGGAAATATAAATCATTTATAGGTTATTCAAGTAGCATATAAATTACATCTCTAGCCTGTCGAAGCATTGGATTCCAGCCAGAATAATAAATAACTTTCTATATTTATCCTATTACGAGCCAGTTAGATAAGAGAAACGGACAGCAGACGCACAATCATCCTAACAAGCCATGATCGTATTTTTAAGACTAGATTCAGAATTCCGCAGATTTTAATCTATTTAATTTAGGTCAGTCAATTAAATGCCATACGTGAAACACGCTTGGGCGATCATGTCTCGAAAGAGACATGACTGACTTGGTAGAAGATTATCCCGCAGTAGGTTGCCATTGCATTCTGCGGTAGACTGGTTACCAGCCAAGGCTATAGAACCCAATCTGTCCTGTTATTTAACCCATAACTGGAAGGAAGAGACGGATTAATACTTTTCCCAGGGGTATTTGCGCGTAAGTGAATGCAATGAATTCAACTTCATTCATTAATGTAGGTACTACGGCCATTTTTCGTTAATATTATAAGGTGGAAAAGTTTGCAATGAATTGTAATCATCATGAATTGGATAATTTTGCTTTACTAAAAACTTCTTGTTAATTTGAATTGTACCACATGCCTTTAACTATGTATCTCTCACTACAATTTAAATTTAAATCACCAAACTGTTTATGATAGGTTTAATGTAGGGTACTCATACGCGTCCACAGAAATTAATGGTAAGCTTCTGTGGAAAAATCATCTGCCCAGTCAGTTTGTATCTCTTTCAAGGCATGATCACCTAAGCATGTATCACGTACGGCACTGAACTGACTGACTCATACGCGTACCAAAGACAAAAATTGCCTAGTCACCATAGTTAATGTCTCGCTGTTGTTTGATATCAACAAACTTTCCCTCTTTAGTGCCATGGGGAAGGTACTGCGGAAGGGTTGGGGCTTTCCAGAAAATGATTTTGTTCAAACTGTTAAGAGTAAGCGAAAGTATTTTGCCCACTTTTCGACCAGTATATCTTCTTTTATTTATTTATTTTATTTTTTTTTTGAGGAAGGTTAATGTGGAGTACCCACTTTTAAATATAGCTAGCAGTATAGCGCGGCGTTGCTCGGGTGTAATGAAAGCTTTAAAACTAATCCATGGTCCTGGAGCTCAGACTCTGCCTAAAGAATATTTGTGTGATATTTGGAGAGAATCGGATAAAAATTGTGGATTTGTATCAAGGAAATACAGATAGATAAACAGACGCACACTCAAACATCTTGCTTTTATATATATATATATATATATATATATATATATATATATATATATATATATATATGTATTATCGATTTTCTGCACTATTGTAAGAACTGCAACCTTGAAACTTCTGAATATCGTTTCTTATGGCTTTGTCTGTGAGTGTATCAAATTTTATTAAAATCGGACCACTCCTTCTATAAACCGATTTTTTCGATTATCGATTTTCCATATTTATCGGGGGTGTCTCAACACAAAACCTAGCTAAGAACACTCACTGACGCTTATAGTACAACTGTGTAAATTTCCAAGAAAATCGGTTCAGCCGTTTCGGAGTCTATAGGTAACGGATACACACAGACACACGCAGACACACACACACAGACACACACACACAGACAAAGTTTCATTTATAAATAAGTTTAGATAGATGTACGCTGTGGATAAAAAAAAATTCAAAGCCCCACTGTTCGGATTCCAGCAACAATTTCAGGGAGTCGCCAAATCGTACGGCGCTGAAATTACTCAAATCCCGAGTATTCATACACCAGTGTGTTTAACAAAACAGAAGTAGAAGGAGGTAAAATCTTAGTAACAGTGAGAGACGTCTTCGCTTAAGATATCCAACAGCAACGTGCAACCATGTATCTGATAACACCTGACCAAGTACCGCCTTATCTCTCGGTTGCGTATTAATGTCTGAGTCTTCCGCTCAACTCAGTGACGTCTTCAATCCATTCATTTGTCTTCTGTCTACATCTTCTTCTTTTACCTAATGTCGAACCTTTCAGGAAGACATTGGAAAGATTGTTGGCTCTGATAGTTTGACCATACTATTCCAACTGTCTGCCTCTTCTTTTACCTAAGGTGGAACCTTGCAGGAAGACATTGGAATGATTGTTGGTTCTCATAGTTTGACCATACTATTCCAACTGTCTGCCTCTTCTTTTACCTAAGGTTGAACCTTGCAGGAAGACATTGGAATGATTGTTGGCTCTCCTAGTTTGACCATACTATTCCAATTTTCTCTTCTTGACAATTATCATGATGTCAAGTCCGTTTGAGTTTCTTATCTGATAGTGCCGGATGCTTTCTACACAGGTATTACCAAGGAAAGAATGTGCGTTGTGGTGCAGGGTATTTCGGCTTGGAATGAGAAATCGGGTATCCGAATTCGAATTCCAGTTGAATTCCTTGCATTCATTTAAGCGCAAATAGCCTTCGGAAAAGTATTAATCTGTCTCTTCCCTCCAGTCATGGGTTAAATAACGGGAAAATTGGGTTCTATAGCATTGGCTGGCAACCAGTCTACCACAGAAAGAAATGGCAACCTGCTGCGGGATAATCCTATGCCCAGTCAGTCAAGTCTCTTTCGAGACATGATCGCCCAAGCTTGTATCACGTATGGCACTTAACTGACTGAATACCAAGGAAGGATTTGTACCATCTCCTTATTTATGCTTGGATTCTTTGCTGTTGTTCTAAAGTTAATGTCCAAAATTTGCAGTCGTACAGAAATATTGAGATAGCCAATGCACGGAACATTTACTATTTAGCCCCAGCGGTAATTCTTCTCTTTCCAGATAGTTCTTAGTTTTGCAATAACTATCATTGTTTGTGGTGCTATTGAAATTACTTCTATTCTAGAGCCATCTTCGTTGATAATCGAGCCAAGATATTTAAATTGACTCCCTTTTTTTTTTAATTCCTTGTCACCGACATTTCAGTTAGTCAGTTAAGTGCCATACCTGATACACGATTTGGGCGATCGAAAGAGACATGACTGATTGAGCAGAAGATTATCCCCCAGTAGGTTGCCATTGCAGGAGACAAACCAAGGCTATAGAACCCAATCTGTCTTATTATTTCACCTATAACTGAAGGGAAGAGACGGACTAATGCCTTTTCAAAGGTGCGTACGGGAATGCAAGGAATATCAACTGAAATTCGAACTCGGCCCCACGATTTGTCGTTCCGAACCGATATCCACTGCAAATACAACGCACATCCTGCAACACGCCCCTCACCGAAAATATTAATATATCTTCCTTCTCGGATTTTATATCTGACTTAAGCCGAGCTGATAGATCAAGGCTAATAATATTGCAGATTCTTTGGATTTTACCAAGAATCTCTAACTACATCGCAGAAGCACCAGACCACATGTACTAAATGTTTAAAATAGATTCTAGCGAGAAATATTGTCCTGCATATGACATCAAATCAACTTTCCTAGCCGTGATGTTAGCAAATGATTTGAAATAATCTTTTTACATCATGTCAGCAGACAACGAAAACGTTACACACCAATTGAATTTGTTGTGGAGTAGTTTTCGCACTGAAGGTTATAATCGTGCTATGTCTGTTGATAATCAACTTAACGCACCCAAAATGTTAGGAACTTGGTAATCTTCCAGTGAAAGCTGACTCCTTAGTATCCGACTAATATCAACTGCCTAGTAGTTCTACTGAACTCCAATAGATCTCTCTAGAACTCTTATGAACTTCCCAAGAACTTCTCGAGTTAACTTCCTGTTAACTCTTATTAATATAGGAAAGAGAGTCCATTATCTGAGGAATAAGTGTGTTTCACCATAACAGAATTAAAATGCACTTTTGTATTTTTGTAATTGCATTTTTATAACATCCTTATATAATAATGAATATATCTACTATCGATTGTTTTAATTTGTCAGTAAAATTCCGTTTTTATTTGTCTGTTGTTTTACTTCTCTCTGTATGGAAATACTAGCAGTATAGCCCGGCGTTGCTCGGGTGAAATAAAAGCTTCAAAACGAATCCCTGGTCCTGGAGCTCAGACTCTTTGGACGTTGGCACGAAAGACTAAAAAGCAATAGTTGTTTCCAGTTAAAGCGAAACCGTAGACTGAAAGAAAAATGAATGGATGTAAGTCAAATTTTGATTTCCTGGTATCGATATCAAATAAGTTTTTTGTCGTAAACTGAATTTTGAAGGCTAAATAAGTCCTCTGAGTAAATGGTATCATGGCTGAGACTAAGAACTACAATTATACCTACTTAGAGCCAAACCCGAAGCAAAAACTAAAACAAAAGGGCTGAAAAAATACAGATATACAGGCAGATAAACAGACACACACACAAACATCTTGCCTTATATATATATATATATATATATATATATTATCGATATTTCTGCACTATTGTAAGAACTGCAACCTTGAAACTTCTGAATATCGTTTCTTATGTCTTTGTCTATAAGTGTATGAAATTTGATTAAAATCGGACCACTCCTTCTATAACTCGATTTTTTCGAGTATCGATTTTCCATATTTATCGGGAATACCTCGACACAGACCCTAGCTAAGAACACTCGCAGACGCTTCTAGTACAACTGCATAAATTTTCAAGAAAATCGGTTCAGCCGTTTCGGAATCTACACACACAGAGACACACACACAGAGACACACACGCACACACACAAAGTTCCATTTATAAATAAGTTTAGATTTACTTCCCTTGCTTTAAATCATCAGCTCTATCTCTGTTTATACTTGTCTGCTCGCCTTCTTCCCACCAAAATCTATTTGCTGTACTTATCTGTCGAAAAAAAGAGATGATTTGAGCCAACAGAAATGTGGTCGGACAAAATGATGCTGAGAATGCTAACTACGAATCATTATAAACAAGATATTTTAAAGGAAAATGGAAACAAAGAGAACAATTGCACTTTGAATCAGAAAAAGTCTCTTAAAATTTCTATGACACGTTATTAGAAAAGAGTGTTTAGAGAATTTGACACTCACAGGATATAAATGATGTCAAAAGGGACAAAGAGAAACAACGCATGACCTACCGAATGAGATTGATGTTGCCAGGACACTGAATAAGTGGGATACTGAAAAGGCTACAAAGAATAGGAAGTTGTGGATGGCCATGATCGTTAGATTCTTTGACAAAAGAATAATGAAAAGAAAATGCTTTCTTTTCTCCACCGATGATTTGAGAATGAAGTTGAGGGACATGTTTTCTCTCGAGACCAAGCGAAATGCTACGAGTTCTATAACAATTGTGGGGACCTACCTACAAATAGACTCCGCCACACCGTTATTATATGGCTAACAACTTTGAGTGAAAAGTCACTGAGTAATAGACTTGCCTCTGCTACTATTGACGCTTCCGAGCAGAGAGCACTAACCCAGTCGTGGTTCCGCCGAAGGGTAGAAGCACGACTGGGCAAAAATAGACAGGTATTTTTTGGCAGGGCCATATAGGCCAGAAATCCCAGTTATAACTGACCATGTGTCACATGTTGCCCTTACAGGGAGGGACAACTAAATATAGCTGACCATGTGTCACATGTTGCTCTTAGTGGGAGGGACAACTAAATATAGTCACTGAGTAGTAGACTTGGCTCTGCTACTATTGACACTGTCAGCTCTCTGTCTTCGGGTGGACAGTGCTCTTTGCCTTGGGGCAGAGAGCACTAACCCAGTCGTGGTTCCGCCGAAGGGTAGAATCACGACTGGGGAAAGATAGACACATATTTTTGGCCGGGCTATATGGCCCGGAAGACCCACATGAAAAAGACCTTGTGTCACATTTTTCCCTAAGTGGGGAGGTGATTAAATACTGTCACTGAGTAGTAGCCACATAGTGAGTGAATGTGTGAGTCAGGACGCTCCGAGAGGAAGTACTCTCTAGTCCACGTTTACCTTTGTACTACGTTTTCTGAGAACCTTATATCCGAGTCCGTGTTATCTTGCTATGGCTCTTTGATCATAACAATAAGCCATTTGGATAATAAGGCTACCACATGTATAGCAGCCCTATCAACAGTCGTGTGTCTTGGGTAAGTTTTCCTGGCGGTGACCATCCCTCTTCAGTTTAATTCCAAGAGAGAAAGCATGGGCGAACCTGAAGCAGACTACCACCACCTATAAATTTGTTGTTGTTCATTTTTCTTTTTACTTTTTCAGAGCAGTGTTATAGATTATTACATAAAGTTTCCGATTATCAAAAACGATTTGGAAAAATGTCAATATTTAAACAATTTTAGGAGGTGCTCAGTTTCTCAAACAACGTTATAGTAAATCGATCCTCCATTTTGGAGCCGCTCGCGTTGGGGTCAATTTGTTTTGTTTTGTTTTTTGGGATGAGTTGTTGGTCTTGTTTTTTTATTTTTCAAGTTTTCTTCCGTTCTTCCTCGGAAACTCCAAGAATGGCTTTATTCAAAAATTTCGCGAAGGATTCAGTTGTTGAATATGCGCAAACAAAAAAGTTAATTGCACAAGATCGATTTACTATAAGGTTGTATAAAAAACTGAGTCCCCCACCTAAAATTGTTTAAATATTGAATTTTTTCCAAATTTTCTTTGTCAGTCGGAAACTTTAGGGTTTAATCAATAAGATTACACTGAAAAAAGTCCAAAAAAAATTAATAATCAACAAATTTACAGGTGGTGGTAATGTCATAATCTCGCAATTAAGATTTCTGGATACAAAAATGATGAATTTGTGGCGTAAGGGTTAACGGCGAGTGATTCCAAAATGGAGGATCGATTTACTATAACATTGTATGAAAAACTGATCCCTCACTAAAACTGTTTAAATAATAAAATTTTTCCAAATTTTTTATGTTTTATTTTTTTATTTATTTTTTTTTTTGTCAATCGCAAAGTTTAGGAAAGTTTAAAGGTGGTGGTAGTCTCCTTCAGGTCCGGCAAAACATGTAAAATAGGTATACATATTCTGAATCGTAAATAACAATATAAGACTCCCGACAAGATGCTTTCTCGATCACTACGACCTTAATCGCTTTATGTCTAGGGCCGGCTGTTATGCATCCTATATATCCTTATTATGTATTCATTTTGCTCCCTCTTTGTGCGTCCTTATAACATTTAATTTAATAGCTCTCTACCTTGAGAGACGTTTGCACTATGTATTGGATGAACAACAGTGTAACAACAATGATTAATTACGCAATTAAGATGTTCTGGATACAAAAATGATGAATTTGTGGCGTAAGGGTTAACGGTGCAGAAAATGGACCTAATCGAAGAGAAGAACTCCTGTGAATATAAAAGAATAAAGAGGACAACTTCATGGTTTTAAATGAAAAAATGACATTTACTAAAACTTTGTTACTGCCGTTTTGCTGGAATGATTTTCAAAAAGGTTTTGTTATATACAGTACATTCGGAGTAAAAAAAAAAAAGTTTAATTATACCAATACAGAAATACTTCCAATTGAAACGCAGCTAACATCTTTGAAATAGATCGATAGTTAAGAGACCGATTACGATACGAAGAAATTGATAGAAAATGAACTATTTCTTAGTATTTACTGCCAAGGGAACAATTGTAAATGAAAATGGAATGATTCTTTTGATAATACTGCCAAATAACATGTGCATCAAATGAATTTATAAATATTTAATAAATACCTACATTGCAGTTTCATCAATGAAAGAATGAAGAAAATTTAAGGTGTTTCGGACTGTGATAGATAGATAGATAGATAGATAGATAGATAGATAGATAGATAGATAGATAGATAGATAGATAGATATGAACAGGCTGAGATAGATAGATAGATAGATAGATAGATAGATAGATAGATAGATAGATAGATAGATAGATAGATAGATTATTAACAAACTGATAACGATAGAATCGAAATTACAACACTAGGAACTGCCATCAAACTGTGGTATTCCATCCTGCAATAAATTTACTTAATCTAGCCCATGTGCGTTGTGCTGCATTGGATATCAGCTCGGAACAAGAAATCGGGGAGCCGAGTTCGAATTCCAGCTGAATTCATTGCATTCACTTACGCGCAAATACCCTTGGGAAAGGTATTAATCTGTCTATTCCTTCCAGTTATGGGTTAAATAACAGGACAGTTTGGGTTCTATAGCCTTGGTCGGCAACCAGTCTACCGCAGAAAGCAATGGCAACCTACTGCGGGATAATCTTCTGTCCGGTCAGTCATGTCTCTTTCAAGACATGATCGCCCAAGAGTGTGTCACGTATGGCACTTAACTGACTGAATCTAGCCCAAGGCAGCTGAAAATGCATAGAATTATGGCAATGTCTGCATAATCTGATGCCCAAAGCCTACATTTTAACAGCGGATACGAAACAACTTTTGCAGCTATTCTTTGTGAACGGTACCCTACGTGAACCAGTATATCAAAAGTGGCAAGTAAATGATAGATTGTTTCTTTTCAGAATGCAAATTCTCCAACTGTTAGGTTAGGTAGTACTTCTTGTATATATTTGTAGACAATGTAAGTTTAGAGTGAATGCATTTCTTTTGTATTTCAGCATAGGAAAGAAAAGCGTCAAAGATTTTGTTACAAGAATTCATATTAAGTGAGGGTAACGTTAAATGTACACCAATCCTTAACTTACTTGGCAAAAAAAGATTATAACAAGACAATAATAGTTTTTATTTATTATTATTCCACGTGCTGTATCCCTTTAGAACGCGTAGTAGCGTGACTCGCAGCAATTTCATCTTCTTGTAGCCATTTCTCCAACTCCCTGTTCTGTCTTCCATATACATAAGCTTGTAATATTGTAAGAAAGTGACAGAAAACGTAGATTTTTAAGCCCACTGTTCAAGCATTTACTTTTATAAAGGGTGCTTGATATAGAGTAGAGCTTTATATTTTAATAGTTGTTACAATGGTTTATAAAAGCATAGTATCACTACACAAAAATGTTCATGTTTTGGAGACGAAATGCTCCTCTTCGGGTGATATGTGTAACTGAAAATAAATGGTGGAAACGATTTATTTTTGGGAATGTGAGGTGTAAGTGGTTGTTGTAGGGGATTGGAATTTAGTGTGTCTAAACTAGTACACCAGTTTGTAACCATAGAGATACACATAAAAAAATGAATATTATATTAATAAAATAAAAAAAAACATACACTACTAAAATGTTGAGTCTACAGCTTATATCGTGTTGAATACACCGGTTCCCGTCCGATCATCGAAGTTAAGCAACATCGAGCCTGGTCAGTACTTAATGGGTGACCATTTGGGAATACCAGGTGCTGTAAACGTAAAGACCAAGAATGGTCCACCGGTCCTCCAGGTTTAGGGGATGGGTACAGGGTTGTTAGCCTTGCCCCGTAAAAAAAGTTTGTTACAGTAACAAAAAGTTGCTGCCCTATGCACCATCTGGGTGTGATGGCTAGATGATGACTAAAATGTTACTCTGTCTCATGTACCCATAGATAGTAGCAAATAAAAATAGCTACCCATTTAAAAAATCTAAGGTCCCACTATGCGATTTACTCACACAAAACTTAAAAATGACCTGTCCAGAGCTAATTTCCCTGTCCCTGGTGGCTCTTAGCACGCCTTCTCCTGTTACACCACGCAACCCTCGCTCTGTCATCCACTAGCTCAAGCCCATAAATCTAGAATATAACTGTATAGAAACTAGCATGACTACAAAATGAGGGATCAGTTGACATATTGATTATAATATAGAATTGACCCCCCATTTTATATCCACATTATAATTTCTTATAAACAATTGACCTATATATTCTTCTTCTATGTGCCTTGTCCTTTCAGGACGTAGGGGATCATGGCTTTCCACGTCTCCCTATCCCTGGTGGCTCTTTGCACGCTTTCTCCTGTTACACCACGCAAACCACGTTCTGTCATCCACCTGATCAAGTGCTTCAAATATGTTATTCGCTGCTTTCCTCTGTCTCTTTTTCCCCTCTATCTGTCCTGTTAGTATCAGATTCTCTAAGCCCTCTTTCCTCATTGCATGTCCCAGGAATTTTAGCTGTCTCTTGCTGATGCTCAGTATTCATTCACTTTTTGTTTCCATTATTTCCAAAACCTCATCATTGCTCACATGCTCGTGAACGATTCCATTTTTTCTTTTCCCCCCCTTTCCCTTATTCATAGGTATTATTATTATTATTATTATTATTATTATTATTATTATTATTATCTTTTTTTACTCTCGTGTACTTTTTAAAAAATAAAACCGAGGAGTGAGAATAAAACTACACTATTTTATCTTTTTTCGGATTGTTGTCATCATCTTTGTGACCATATTCACGACCTTTAGGCTGTTGTGGACTCCGGTCTTCTTTAAGATCTATTTATATTTCTCTCTATCTGTGCTGTTATTATCAGGTTCTCCAAGCCCTCCTTCCTCATTGCATGTTCCGAAACCTCGTCATTGTTCACATGCTCGTGAATGATTCCATTTTTTCCCTTTTCCCTTATTCATAGGTATTATTATTATTATTATTATTATTATTATTATTATTATTATTATTATTATTATTTCATTTTTCATCATATTTCGATTTCTGCTTTGGTCTCACAACCAATCAAGTCTGCGGGGAGACCTAAGGCAAGTCGTAGCGTGTTGTTATGGCTCCATTTCATGTTTTTCTATCTTCCCTATCACCCCTAACATTACATAGATAAAGTTTTCCTTAGTGTGTGGGCTGTACTTATTATTATTATTATGTCATTTTTCATCATATTTCGATTTCTGCTTTGGTCTCACTACCAACCAAGTCTGCGGGGAGACCTAAGGCAGGTAGTGGCGTGTTGTTATGGCTCCATTATTATTATTATGTCATTTTTCATCATATTTTGATTTCTGCTTTGGTCTCACTACCAACCAAGTCTGCGGGGAGACCTAAGGCAGGTAGTGGCGTGTTGTTATGACTCCATTTCATGTTTTTCATATCTTCCCTATCATCCCCAGCATTACATAGATAAAGTTTTCCTTAGTGTGTGGGCTGTACTTAATAAGACAATTTTTTGTATATCTCTTAAGCTGGGGTTTCCAGGGATTCTTTCAATGTGTTGTTTTGTTCCATTTTTTATCATTCCAAGTGCACCTACTATCACTGGCACAACTCTTGTTTTCAATTTCCACATTTTTTCTATTTCAATTTCCAGGTCTTTATATTTTGACAGTTTTTCAAATTCCTTGATTGCTATGTTACAATCCGCTGGACAAGCCATATCAATTAATAGACAAGTTTTCTCCTTCTGGTTTTTAACAATAATGTCTGGCCTGTTTGCTTCAATTTTTCTGTCTGTGTAGATGGTGTAATCCCATAGAATGGTTACATCTTCTATTTCTGTAACCGGTGTTGGATGATGTTCATACCAGTGTTTGTTTACAGCTTTTCCATAATGTTTGCACATTGCCCAATGTAAATATTGCCCAACTCTATCGTGGCGATTTTTATATTCATTTGGGGCAAGCACAGAACAGCCTGAGATTAGGTGGTCTATTGTTTCTTGGTGTTTATCACAAAACCTGCATTTTGGATCCATATTATTATGCATAATATTTGCCTGAAAGTTTCTCGTGAAAAGACTTTGGTCTTGTGCTGCAAGTATAAATCCTTCAGTTTCAGACTTTAATCCAGATGCACGTAACCATCGATGAGTATTAACTTTATCAACATTGGATTTATTGGCACGTACTGGATATTGGCCATGCAGAGGTTTGTCTTGCCAGCGCTGTTTCATCTTTTCAAGAGCTTTATCTTTGGCTTTCATTTTCATATTTTTTGCCGCAATAGTTGGTTCTTCGCTTCTGTTTTGCTTTTCTACAGAATCTACTAACTGTAAATCTTGTTTGTATTTACTGCCTTCTTTTATTATTGAATATTTTTTCTTTCTTTCTTCATGTTGCCTTACTAATTGTATCATCCAATCCTTTGTTGTTTCTATGTATGTTAGTAAGCCAATAGTTGTTGCCTTGTATGACAATTCCAGCTGAATAAGACCCCTTCCACCTTCTTTACGGGGTATGTATAGACGGTCTACATCAGCCTTTGGATGATGCATCTTATGCTTAGAAAGAAGCTTTCTTGTTTTAGCATCCATTCGCCTGATGTCGTTTAGAGTCCAGTTTAAGATGTTGAAGCTATATTGGACAACTGGGATTGCAAGGCTATTAATGGCCATAACTCTGTTCTGTGAATTTAATTCAGTTCATTCGTAGCCTTCTATAGTACTCTTTACGCACTATTTCTTTCATTTTTTTTTTTGGTGAATGTTTTCGCTCTCATTTACAACTAGGTATTTATAAGCTTCTTCTGGTTTCAATTCTTTTATTGTTACAGCAGGGTCTAGGCTAATTGAGGATGTTTCTTGTATTGATCCACGTAAAACTGTAGCTTTAGCACATTTATTCAAATTAAATTTCATTCCAATGTCTTCGCTGAAGCATTTTACAGTTTGCAGAAGACCTTCCAGCTCATTATCATTCTTAGCATATAACTTTAAGTCATCCATGTAAAATAGATGGCTTATTTTCTTTTGGCCTATTTTATAACCACATTCTGTCTTATTAAGTTGACTGGTTAGTGCTATTAATGATATGCAGAATAGTAAGGGAGATAAAGAATCACCTTGAAATATACCTCTTTTGATGTTTATTTCATCAGACTTATAGGTTCCATTTATATGATTGAGGTAAAGTGTTGTTTTCCATATAGACATGCACTGTTTGATGAAATTGATGATGACGGGCGATATCTTGTATATATTTAAAGTCTTTAAAATCCAGTCATGTGGCACACTATCGAATGCCTTTCGATAATCTATCCAGGCTGTACTAAGATTTTTCTTTGTACTGTAGCAGTTTTCCAGGATCATTTTGTTAATTAGCAATTGGTCTTTACAACCATAACAGCCACGTTTGCACCCTTTTTGTTCAAGCGGTATCATGTCATTTCTTTCTAAGAATAAATATGTCTGTTTTGTTAAAATAGATGTTAGTAGTTTATATGTTGTCGGAAGACATGTAATTGGTCTGTAGTTTTTCGGGTTGTTTGTGTCACCATTCTTGGGTAGAAGAAATGTAATTCCTTTGGTCATCCATGCAGGAATTTTAGTGGGATCGTCAACCATTTCTTGAAGTTCTTTGGCTATTTTTTTATGTGCTGCATTTAAATAATATAGCCAAAAGTTAGGAATTTTATCTATACCTGGGAATTTCCAATTGTGTGCTTTTTTTAGTGCAAATTTAACATCGTCTTCTGTAATTCCAGACCATGTCTGTTCGGGTTTATTTTTCATTCGTTCTATCTCCTGCGTAATCCAATGTACTTCCTTGCTAAGTTCTTTAGGGCAAGCCCATATCTTTTCCCAGAACTGTGTGACTTCTTCCATTCTGGGGGGTACTGTCACTTCAATTCTTTTTTTACCTATTTCCCTGTAAAATCTCTTTGTATCAGTCTGAAAAATCTTGTTTTGTCTGTAAAATCTTACTCTTTTTTCATAGCGTCTTATTCTTTGAGCCTTCAGTTGGATTTTTTGCTTTATTTTTTCTTTATTTGATAAGACTTCATTTTCATTCCTGATGTTATATTTTCTTTCGGCTCTTCTTCTTTTCCTAGTTCTTACATTTATTCCTCTACTCAGTTCATCCAGTACTGACAGTTCACTTCTTAGCTGTTCGATTTCTTTTTCAATTTTTCTTTTCCAAGGTGGATCTTCACGTCTGCGAGACTTATTATTATTATTATTATGTCATTTTTCATCATATTTCGATTTCTGCTTTGGTCGCACTACCAACCAAGTCTGCGGGGAGACCTAAGGCAGGTAGTGGCGTGTTGTTATGGCTCCATTTCATGTTTTTCTATCTTCCCTATCATCCCCAGCATTACATAGATAACGTTTTCCTTAGTGTGTGGGCTGTACTTAATAAGACAATTTTTTGTATATCTCTTAAGCTGGGGTTTCCAGGGATTCTTTCAATGTGTTGTTTTGTTCCATTTTTTATCATTCCAAGTGCACCTACTATCACTGGCACAACTCTTGTTTTCAATTTCCACATTTTTTTCTATTTCAATTTCCAGGTCTTTATATTTTGACAGTTTTTCAAATTCCTTGATTGCTATGTTACAATCCGCTGGACAAGCCATATCAATTAATAGACAAGTTTTCTCCTTCTGGTTTTTAACAGTAATGTCTGGCCTGTTTGCTTCAATTTTTCTGTCTGTGTAGATGGTGTAATCCCATAGAATGGTTACATCTTCTATTTCTGTAACCGGTGCTGGATGATGTTCATACCAGTGTTTGTTTACAGCTTTTCCATAATGTTTGCACATTGCCCAATGTAAATATTGCCCAACTCTATCGTGGCGATTTTTATATTCGTTTGGGGCAAGCACAGAACAGCCTGAGATTAGGTGGTCTATTGTTTCTTGGTGTTTATCACAAAACCTGCATTTTGGATCCATATTATTATTATTATTACTATTATTATTATTATTATTATTATTATTATTATTATTATTATTATTATTATCTATTTTTACTCTTGTGTGAATTTTTTAAAATAAAAACGAGGAGTGAGAATAAAACAATTTACATTATTTTGCTTTGTTCGGATTGTTGTCATCATCTTTGTGACCATATTCACGACCTTTAGGCTATTGTAGGCTCTGGTCTTCTTTAAAATCTATTTATATTTCTCAAATGAAGTATTGTAATTATATACACTATTTTGCATTGTTCGGACTGTTGTCTCTACCTTTGTTGTCATATTCACGACATTTCTGTCATTGTACGCTCCGGTCTTCTTCACGATCCGTCTACATTTCTGGGATAAGGTATTGTAAATATTTACACTATTTTACATTATTCAGACTGTTGCCCTCATCTTTGTTGCCATATTCACGTTATTTCGGCAATTGCACGCACCGGTCGTCTTCAGGTGATTGGAATTTCGAACGAAACCCTTTATTTTGTCCGCTGGGTAGATTGTTCTAGTCCCACGTGTCATGCCTATTCCGAATATGTCCGTATCAGTCATTTCCCTTTAGCTCATCTCTTTAAGTTTATGTTCATCTCTGCTGTAGCCTGGTATTGAGCTTACAACTCTTTGTTCAAGGCTCCTCAAGGACACATACCCCAGTGAATAAAAGCGTTGACGTAATCTAAGAATTAATTACAATACCTGTTCCCAGTAATGTAGACCGAAAAAGAAAGGATATCAATGCATTTAGATACAAAGCATACAATTGTTTCCCGAGTGTCATCGAACGACTTTCATGTAACTTATTTAATATTTATGAATAAGTTCTAGGGCTTTCAACGTTTGATTTGAATAAACATTAATATTAGAATTCCTGCTGTTAGTACATCAATCAAATAGAATTGCGGTTTATCCGGGTTATTTTGTTCAATAGGCCATTACTAATTTATGAAAGACGAACAACTCCTTTAATAAAAGTGATGCGTTCAGATTATTTTGTCAAATAAGCTTTCATCAGTTTATGAAAGACGAATAACTTCTTTGCTGTGTTTTTGCTTTTGGCTTATTTTATAGGCGGAAGATATTCCAGTGTGGCTAGCTCTGTTCTGCGTTGTTTTTTTTTTTGTTGTTTTTTTTTTGTTGTTTTTTTTTTGTTTTTTGTTTTTTTTTTTGTCTGCCTTCCGCGTTTGTTGGAAAGTATACGCGTTTTCGTTGTGGTAATCTAGAAAGATTCAGTTCAAGTCTCAACTTGTGGAAGTTTGGTGGCGAATAAAAGAACGACTGTGTTCTCGAAGAAGGGCCGTTAGGAATTTTAAAATAAAAACTGAATCAAAAAGGTAGCGAGAAGCTATCGTCATATTTCGCAAGACCTCATGGCAAGTGGAAAAGAATAAGACAACTTTAGTGAGAAGAAAATAAAAAAAGAACAGCATTCAAGAAGACAGAGATTAGGGATTGGCATTGCATTTAATTTAAATTTTTAATTTTTAAGATTGCGAGGCTGAACAAGGAAGCAGGAAACCGGAGGAGTGTTCCACTGGCGAGAAATGCGAGAAAAGGAACTATTAGGATAGAACTTGCGGATACATCTAATTAATTCAAGAGTAATACGATGAAACCAACTTGACAATCTAGCATGATGCTTAAAATCAATGATATCTATGTACCAAGAAGGAAAGCTCATTAGAACAATTTCCAGGGAAATATTTATAGAAATAACAGCGGGAAGCCACATCACGATGGTGGGGAAATGACTGAAATCAAAATGCCAGGTCAGGACCAATTTCATAACAAACCAATTCTTAGATTTTTGCCGATGATCTAGATATATACACTACCGGCCAGAATTATTAAGCCAACCCAGTGTTTAAAAAAATGATGTATTTTATACTATTTTTTTAGTATTTATTGCCAAGTGAATAATTGTAAATGAAAGTAGAATGGTTCTTTTGTTAATACTGCACAATAACATGTGCATTAAATGAATTTATAAATATTTAATAATTACTTATATTGCAGTTTCTTCAATGAAAGAATGAAGAAAATTTAGGATGATTCAAACGATTTCATCTTTGCTTCCTTGCCTTGTAAAATTTTTCAAAGTAATAATAACAAAGCGGATGTGCGTTGTGGTGCAAGGAACGACAAATCGGGGTGCCGAGTTCAAATTCCAGTTGAATTCCTTGCATTCACTTACGCACAAATGCCCTCGGGAAGGTTATTAATCCGTCTTTTCCCTCTAGTTATGGGTTAAATAATAGTACAGACTAGGTTCCATAGCCTTGGCTGGCAACCAGTCTACCGCAGAAAGCAACCTACTGCCGGATAAATCTTCAGCCCAGTCAGTCATGTCTCTTTTGAGACATGATCGCCCAAAGCGTGTATCACGTGAGGCACTTAACTGAATCTGTTCAACCCATTCCAAGTCTTCACATCTACAGCAGACATGATTGAGTGCTTTGCTCGCAAATTCTCATCCAACTCCACACTTGACTCTAGACGAGACAAGTACCCCACACAATTTTCCACCTAGAACTGATGCTCAACTGCGTAATATGTATATAACCCCGGTCTGTATTTGTCTATATCTCTGAGATGAAGTAGTATTTACACTAATTACATTATTCGGACTATTGTCCTTCATCACTGGGATATAAGATCTTCATTCCTTGCGTAGAGCATCTTTTGGTAGTCATGAGTTATCGCCCTCTAACCCTGTGAGTTGCTTGTGTTGGTAAAATTCGCCATAATTTATGGATAAAGCGCAGGGATTAGTTTATGTATTGATTATAATAGCGAATCAATCTCCCGAATGTGTATTATATTGCAACAACAGTCCATGATGGTCACAAAGTAAGGGATTGAAGGTAATGTTGACAACGTTCCTGGATATATTTTTTTTTTTGGCATCTGTTGACCATGTCCGTTGTAGTAATGGATATAGAGTATCCTCACCGCACGTAATCTGTTCAATGAAACAACGTCAAAGACCATCACTCTCTAATCAGACACTCTCCAGAATCGGATTTGATGTCCAATACTCGGAAAAATTTGGCCGACTTTTATACACGTCGCATTGAATATTTTGAGCTTCCTGATTGGTTAAGCCTTCTATTGGTGAACTATAAAATAGGTTAACCAATGGGGGTTTGCACAGTATATAATGGACTCAAAAAGTCCAACAACTTGTTCACCACTGCTGTAGCCTGCAGTGGTTGTAATAGAGGGTTCGGTTCGAAATTCCTAGCATCTGAAGAAGGCCGGAGCGTACAACGGCCGAAACGTCGTACAAATAGCAACAAAGATGAGGACAATAGTCCGAATAATGTAAATTGTGTAACCCCAGTCTCTAACATAATTTCTAAGTTTGACTCCCATAAGGTAAGCTGGGCTAATGGAATTCTAGTCATCGTCCAAAAGAAATGTGCCACTGGGCTGGCTATAGTTCTCTCCAAACTCTATAAGTATTGTTCCACTAATTTCTGCTTTTCTGTTTGTTGAAAATCCACGTCCGTAGTTTTTGTTTGTAAGACCGCTGGGGTTCCTTCTGGCTGCTCTAATTAACACTGTTAGCCTCTTACCTTTTTTGGGCCAGATATTCGAGGCTTTTATCAATACTGAAATAGTTACACATCTCACATCTGACAAACTTCTCTCTGACAAAACAATATAGCTTCAGCTTTGCCAGGTCTACTGCTGATGTGCTAATGATGATCCCTTAATATATATGCCTGGATCTTGATATGATGGGCAAAACTCGGGCTGTTTCTCTTGATATCTTTTTTTCTTTTCTTTTTTAATCATATCACCCCAAGCAAGGCATTTTATTGCCACTGTTTGGCAAGGGGTTACATAGAAAGAAAGTTATGAGAAAGAGTGACAGGTTATAGGAGTGTAAATCAATTACATAAAAAGAAGATTCATTACATAAATCTATTAAGAATAAAAATAAGTGATCTATTATATAAATCTATTGTATATATATTAAAAATAAGGATCTATTGCATAAATCTATTACATATTAAAATAGCGATTCATTACATATTAAAAATAAGATCTATTACATAAATCTATTATATATTAAAATAATATGGATTCTAATATACAAATCTATTATATGTGTAACAAGGATCTATTTATAAAGAACACCTATTGAAAGTATTAAAATAAGGATCTATTATACAAATCAATATATACATAAAATAAGGATCTATTGTATAACCTATTATATATTAAAATAAGATCTATTACATAAATCTAGCCATATTAAAAAATAAGGACCTATTACATAAATCTATTACATATTAAAAATAAGGATCTATTACATAAATCTATTATATATTAAAAAATAAGGATCTATTACAACCATTACATATTAAAAAATAAGGATCTATTTAAGAGAACTATTGCAGATATTAAAAATAAGGACTATTACATAAAACTCTATTGGTATATTAAAAATAAGATCTATTGTATGTAACCTTATTACATATTAAAATAAAAGGATCATTGCAGTTAAATCTATTACATATTAAAAGAAGATTCTATTGTGGCTAAATCTATTGGTATATTAAAAATAAGGATTCATTGTATAACCTATTACATATTAAAAATATGATTCATTTATACAATCTATTACATATTAAAAAATAAGGATTCATTACATAAATCTGTTACATATTAAAAATAAGGATCTATTGTATAAATCTATTAAGTATATTAAAATATATGGACTATTTACAAACTGTCATATATTAAAATATGATCAGTCAGCACCCATTACATATTAAAAAGAAGATCTATTACAAATTCATTACATATTAAAAATAAGGATCTATTACATAAATCTGCCATATATTAAAAATAAGATCTATTACAAATTCATTATATATTGTGCAAATAAGGATCTATTGCATAAATCATTATATATTAAAAATAAGGATCTATTATATGAATTCATTACATATTAAAATAAGGATTCATTGCATAACGGCTTATATTAAAAAATAAGGATTCATTGCATAAATCTATTACATATTAAAAATAAGGATCTATTGCATACAAATTCATTATATATATTAAAAATAAGGATATTGTACAAATCTATTACATATAAAATATGATCTATTGCATAAATCTATTACATATTAAAAATATGATTCATTGCATAAATCTATTAGATATTAAAAATATGATCTGCTGTACAACTATTACATATTAAAAATAAGATTCTATTACATAAATCTATTACATATTAAAAATATGATCTATTACATAAATCTATTACATATTAAAATAAGGGATCTATTACATAAATTTATTACATATTAAAAATAAGCATCTATTGCATAACTATTATATATTAAAATAAGGATCTATTACATAAATCTATTTATATTAAAAAAATATGATCTATTGCATAAATCTATTAAGACACAAAAAATAAGGATCTGTTACATAAATCTATTACATATTAAAATAAGCATCTATTACACAAACTATTATATTAAAAAATAAGACTTTATTACATAACTAATATATACAAAATAAGGACCTATTGCATAAATCTATTACATATTAAAAATATATGATTCATTACATAAATCTATTACATATTAAAAATATGATCTATTGCATAAATCTATTAATGTATTAAAAATAAGGATCTATTACATAAATCTGTTACGTATTAAAAATTATAGGATCTATTACATAAATCTATTACATATTAAAAATAAGACTATTACATGGGAATCTATTGCATGTATTAAAAAAATTAGGATCTATTACATAAATCTTACACATATTAAAATGGAAAACTACAAATTCATTACATATTAAAATAATGATCTATTACATAAATCTATTACATATTAAAATAAGACTATTGCATAAATCTATTACATATTAAAAATAAGGATCTATTACAGAATCTATTATATTAAAAAAATAAGGATCTATTGCATAAATCTATTATATATTAAAAATAAGGATCTATTACATAAATCTATTATATATTAAAAATAAGTATCTATTACATAAAATCTACGTTATATTAAAACAAGGATCTATTGCATAAATCTATTACATATTAAAAATAAGGATCTATTACATGAATTTTATTACATATTAAAATAAGATCTATTGCATAAATCTATTACATATTAAAAATATGATCTATTGCATAAATCTATTACATATTAAAAATAAGGATCTATTGTACAAACTATTATAATATTAAAAATAGTATGATCTATTATGGTATAAATCTATTACATATTAAAATAAGGATCTATTGCATAAATCTATTACATATTAAAAATAAGATCTATTGCATAAATCTATTAGATATTAAAAATATGATCTATTGCATAACTCCTATTACATATTAAAATAAGGATTTATACATAAATCTATTGCTATTAAAATAAGGATCTATTACATAAATCTGCTGGTATATTAAAAATAAGTGACTGTCATATAAAATCTATTACATATTAAAAATATGATCTATTTTCATAAATCTATTACATATTAAAATAAGGATCTATTACATAAATCTAATATATATATTAAAAATGTATGACTATTCTATTGCATAAATCTATTATGTATATATTAAAAATATGATCTGTTATATAAATCTATTACATATTAAAAATATGATCTATTGCATAAATCTATTATGACATTAAAATAGATCTATTACATAAATCTATTACATATTAAAAATAAGGATCTATTACATAAATCTATTACATATTAAAATAAGGACTATTACATAACCTCATTACATATTAAAAATAAGATCTATTACATAAATCTATACCATATATTAAAAATAAGGATCTATTACATAAATCTATTACATATTAAAAATAAGGATCTATTACATAAACCACATGTATTAAAACATAGATCTGCTATACAAATCTATTACGTATTAAAATAAGACCATTGTATAAAAAAAAAATCTATTGCTATAAATCTATTACGCATTAAAAATTAGGATCTATTACAAATCTATGTCATTATATTAAAAAATGGGGTGATTCATTGCATAAATCTGGAATATATATTAAAAATAAGATCTATTGCATAAACTATTACATATTAAAACAAGTGATCTATTGCATAAATCTATTATATATTAAAATAAGGACTTTATTATAAATCTATTACATATTAAAAATAAGTATTTATTGCATAAAGCTATTACATATTAAAAATAAGGATCTATTACATAAATCTATTATATATTAAAATAAGGATCTATTACATAAATCTATTACATATTAAAAATAAGGATCTATTACATAAATCTATTACATATTAAAAATAAGGATCTATTGCATAAATCTATTACATATTAAAAATAAGGATCTATTACATAAATCTATTACATATTAAAAATAAGGATCTATTGCATAAATCTATTACATATTAAAAATAGGGATCTATTGCATAAATCTATTACATATTAAAAATAAGGATCTATTACATAAATCTATTACATATTAAAAATAAGTATCTATTGCATAAATCTATTACATATTAAAAATAAGGATCTATTACATAAATCTATTATATATTAAAAATAAGGATCTATTACATAAATCTATTACATATTAAAAATAAGGATCTATTACATAAATCTATTACATATTAAAAATAAGGATCTATTGCATAAATCTATTACATATTAAAAATAAGGATCTATTGCATAAATCTATTAGATATTAAAAATAAGGATCTATTGCATAAATCTATTACATATTAAAAATAAGGATCTATTACATAAATCTATTACATATTAAAAATAAGGATCTATTACATAAATCTATTACATATTAAAAATAAGGATCTATTACATAAATCTATTACATATTAAAAATAAGGATCTATTGCATAAATCTATTATATATTAAAAATAAGGATCTATTGCATAAATCTATTACATATTAAAAATAAGGATCTATTACATAAAGCAAGGCATTTTACTGCCACTGTTTGGCAAGGGGTTACATAGAAAGAAAGTTATGAGAAAGAGTGACAGGTTATAGGAGTGTAAATCTATTACATATTAAAAATAAGGATCTATTGCATAAATCTATTACACATTAAAAATAAGCATCTATTGCATAAATCTATTACATATTAAAAATAAGCATCTATTGCATAAATCTATTACACATTAAAAATAAGGATCTATTGCATAAATCTATTACATATTAAAAATAAGGATCTATTACATAAATCTATTACATATTAAAAATAAGGATCTATTACATAAATCTATTGCATATTAAAAAGAAGGATGAGGATACTCATGATAGTGGAGTGGACGGAGAAAGGAGCATGAGAGAGAGGATGCAGGTTAGTGAGATAAGAGATGACTATTGACTTTACATTTAAATTCTTGGAAATTATAGCTGTCGGGAAAGCTAGTAAATGGAAGGGAATTCCACAGGCGAGAAGTGAGAGAAAAAAAGCTGCTGGAGTAGAATTTGCGTTTACAGTTTATTGGTTTCACAGTAAAAGCATTTGAGAGTGTTTGGCTTTCTGTACAATCTCCAGGGCTGCAGTATTTTTGGAAGATTGTTTGATTTAATCCAATCATCCCTATCAAATCGTGAAATGAAGTTTGTCTTGAACGAGAAAGCTTCCAGATCCTTTCATACGAACGCGGGCGTCACTCAAAAGCCCGTCCGAGATCTTACGCATTTTCTGATTGTTGTGACGTAGCTCGAACACGTGACATACGGCTCAAAATATATAAAGGACTAATATCGAGTAGCGACAGTGGAGTTGGCAGCTGACGGCTAGCACGGTCGTTGTCTACTCAGCTCACTAGTTGTTGCCACCCTACACGGACGTGTAGTACTGTATCTACCGAGAATAAACGTATTACTTATACCTGTGTATTGTCATTCCTCCACGATACAACACTGATCTTTATTAATAATCTTCCGTATGCCATCAGTATCCAAGTAGGCATCTATACAGATGACACCACCATTTACTCCCATCTGAATAAGAAATCTGCCAAGACTGACATAGTAAACCTGTCTGCTGCCCTTCAAAATAGCCTCCAATCTGTGATTGAATGAGGTAAGCAATAACTCGTAAGTTTTGATGCCTCCAAAACGAAGCCGCTCTCCTTTAACTGCCATAAAGAAACTTTCTTGCCTATCATCAGAATGAATGACGCTAATCTCTTAAAGAGCAACACACTATGCCTCTTTGGCTTCACTCTCTCAAACGACCTCGAATCCATATTTGCATCTACTGCTAGGAGGTTTCGGTCACTGTGTTGAAGAAGGAATTTTTCTCGTCATAATCCATTTTACACGTTTATAAATATACCACTCGTCCGTGCATATTGTTGCCATATCTAGTCGGGTGCTGCTGCTATTCATACCGCGGTTCACGACAAACCCCAAAAGATGATCTTCAATATAATCAATCCTGACTTAGCAGCCCGACTTCAGTCACTTTCTCAACGACGTGGCTTCCCTCTGTCTTTTCTACAAGTATTTTCATGGCAACTGCTCAGACAACCTTTCTTCTTGGTCCCCCGACCACATGTATTTACGCGTGCTACTTGATTGGCATCTAGGTCCCTCCCTTTTACCATGAAAATAGTTAAATGTAAAACCTCTTCTACCCTGATAGTTTCTTTTCTCGCATTTACCGTTTGCGGAAGTTCATTACGTTTGTTTGCTTCCCTCATAGCTACAATCTCCAAGAGTTTAAATCCAACGTCAATTGACATCCTATCGTTCTTTTATTCTTTCTTCGACATCTCCTGTATTTTTTCTTCTTACTTTTTTCCGCCTTCCTTGCTTGGAGTTAAATGACTATAAAAGGGCAAAAATGGTTTTCTATGATGATCAAAAGATAGTAGTTTCATTTAGGATGCGCTAAAATTTACAAGCAACTTTTTGCACCAGTTAATAATTGATTGCGAATTACTTTCGAGAGCAATTACCGGAACTTGATACATCGTGAAAAAAGACATTTTTCATTTTAATTATTGAATCTTCTTCATTCTTTCTTTTTTTAGCAGTTTGGGTTTGAGTTTTGTTTAACGGCATATCAACCTCTGTGGGTTATTTGATGCCAAAAAGTTGGGGTTTTAAGATATTTTTTAATGTTCGGTTATAGTGAGAAGGTTGATTTAGTCAGATTTTAAAGAATTTCTTTGTTTTTATTATTTTTTATTTTAGAAAAGTGAAAATGTTTTCTAGTTTTGTATTCAAAAATGTTTTGCTGAAAATATTTTTTTCTTCAAAAATGTATTATGGTAATAATTTTTCCTTAAAATTTTATTGTTGGTAATATTTTTCCTTCAAAAATGTATATTTTTCTATAAAAGTCTATTTGTATGTATATATTTCTTTAAAAGTGTATTTTTATAATTTCAACAGGTGCTACCACTCTAGGTCAGGGTGGTCCTAGGAACAACAGCAATTAAGAGGTGGTTCCATGCTCCTTACAACCTCCCAATCAGAGGCCTTGCTGCCGGATGCAGTTTACCGTCATGCCCAGGACCCCTTGTTTTAGCAAAACAAAATAATCAAATGTACTGTATAAAAAGGAAATAGAATACAAATTAATGGACATATTTAGAAATTATGTTGAGGAAAATAGCCAATGGAGATTATTAATGACCTTGTATAAAATTGGTATAATCTATCACTGTTCTTTATATATAAACAAATTTTTAATCACTTAGGTAAAAGAATGTTACAATAAATAACATGTCAAAGACTTACTTATCGGGTAGTGAGAGCCATCAATATTCTTTATTTGGAATTTATAAAAGGGAGGTTTTATCAGAGCAGTCCCTCTAGGCGCGACGCAAGAGTTCATGTTCTTAACTATCAGTCGGGAAGCAGCAACAGAGAAAGTGACAACCCTGTATATTTCCCGCCTGTCACGCTCATGAAAAGAAAATAGCAAGGCAGAGTCGGTTCAGTTCATTAGAGAGACAATAGCGAGGCAGCATCGGCTCAGTTCCTTCCCTTTACTGTCAGTTATTAAACTTTACTAGCAGTTAATAAAGCTCTTGCCGCGTGTTCCTTCTTTAACAGTTCCTTGTTATTTTTTGCGCCTATTATGTCGTCGATGAGTGAAGATGAGTGAAGTATATAAATATATCCCTTCTGTTATAATAAAGGCATTTGTGTATATATATATATATATATATATATATATATATATATATATATATATATATCCGAGTGAATTCCATTACTTTTCACACCGCCTGATGAGACATTGAAGTTTCAATGTCGAAACAAACGTAACCTTTGTCGTGGATATGTATAGAAAAATTATGTACATGTTCTAAAATATAATTTATTATATATATATATATATGTGTGTGTGTGTGTGTGTGTGTGTGTGTGTGTGTGTGTGTGTAAATTTATCACTATACTCGTTTCGAAAAACCCACCGAGTATATACGTGGAAGGAAAAAATGGATGTTAAAAAAGAAAGTGCTAAGCACGTGAACATCAGTCAAAGTACGTAGCCCAAAGAAAAAAAACCGAGACGAGTAATCTATAACAAAAAAGCGCTCAATACGTAAGCAGAGCAGACAAAGTAGATAACCTAAAGAGACAACAAACCTACCTAGGTTTCACCTAACCGGATCTTCAGAGCCACCCTACCCTGAAGATCCGGTTAGGTGAAACCTAGGTAGGTTTGTTGGCTCTTTATCTACTGTGGGGTAGGATGGGATTATTTTTCTTATGTCAATGTAAAAAACTCAATAGGTGCATTAATATATATATTGACGCCATTTTAGACAGCATATCGATATAAATATTTTGCCGTCATATTTGGCAGCACGGACGCATGCGTTATTTGATACTTTCCATAAGCGGGGAAGGAGTGAATGATTTTAGACTGCACAAAGTTTTAGAAAAATCTATAATTATGAATGTAATAGATCGAAACTTCTAAAATATTTACGAATTATTCAAAGCTAAATACGGAATCAACTAATTGTGGTAAATTTGAGTCTGAGTTTTTTTTAACGGCATATCAACACCTCTGTAGGTTATTTAATGCCAAAAGGTGGGGGCTTATGGTACTTTTTAATGTTTCTTTATACTGAGAAGGTTATCTACTGTGGGGTGGGATGGGGTTATTTTTCTTATGTCAATGTAAAAAAACTCAATAGGTGCATTAATATATATATTGACGCCAGTTTCTTTATGCTGAGAAGGTTCATTTAGTCAGATTTTAATGAAATTCTAGTTTTGTATTCAAAAATGTTTTACCGAGAATAATTTATTTTCCTTCAAAAAGGTAATAATTTTTTCTTCAAAAGTGTATTGTTGGTAATATTTTTCCTTCAAAATTGTATATTTTTCTATAAAAGTGTATTTTTATACTTTCATAGTGTTTCGACACCTGTTTGGGGTTAACCATTTGCCCATAGCTTAGACCCTAACAGGTGCTACCACATCGGGTCAGTGTGGACCTGAGAACAACAGCAATTAAGAGGTGGTCCCTTGCTCTTCACAATCAGAGGCCTTGCTGTCGGATGCAGTTTACCGTCATACCAAGAATCAGTTATGGTAAATTAAGTACTTGCTGGTATTTATATTTCCTTAGAAAATATGCAAATATTCAGTGGGGGCAAATAATTCTATCCACAAGGGTAACTCTGTGGAATTAAGCATAGACTTCCAAGTTAAGTCTTGAAATTTAGTTAGCTTATTTGGAGAGTCCATCATCGACCCACAGGACGTTTTAATCAGGAAATATTCAATTTTTTGTTCATTTTTGACATTCTAGTCTATTTTGGGACTTTTGTGGGAGGTGGAAGTAGCTAGTCTTAAGCAATTAGTGGACGAGTAAAAAAAAAAACAGAAACAGTAGCAGTTATGCTGAAATAAGAAAGGTGAATTATTTAAATGTTGAATTTAAACTGAAAATTGAAATTTAAAAGCTCTGTTGCATCCTAGAGTGACGAGGTAAAAATAACAACAACGAATGCAAAAATTCCATCGGGAAATCAACAATGGCATATAGCTCTGAGATCAAAAGTCAAAGAAAAAAAAATCAAATAAGCATTCAAGAAAGATTTTAAAATGGCATACACCTCTTCAGTTTCTCTTTTTTCTTTTCTTTTTTTTTTACACTTTTTCTTCATTTCACATCCTTATTGTACTTTCCTTCTTCTGAAGCTTTTATTCCTCTCGTTTTGAGTGACCCCTACTCTTTTTTCTGCATTTTGTAAAAATCCATCTCACCCTATGCAAGGCAGTAAAGCCACTAAGACGCAAGGGATTATGACGTGTTGAAGAATTAGAAACAGCAGCATTAATCAGTCAGTTAAGTGCCATACGTGATACACGATTAGGCGATCATGTCCTTTTCGAGACATGACTGACTAGGCAGATTTTCCCGTAGTAGGTTGCCATTACTTTCTGCGGTAAACTGGTTGCCGACCAAGGCTACAGAACCCAATCTGTCCTGTTATTTAACCCATAACTGGAGGGAAGAGACGGATTAATATCTTTCCCAAGGGTAAGTGAATGCAACAAATTCAACTGGAATTCGAACTCAGCTCTCCGATTTCTCGTTCTGAGTCGATATCCACTGCACCACAACACAATGAGCGGGAATAGAAAAAGTCAGTAGATAGTGACTGACATTGCATTTAAATTTTTTAAGATTAAAATTGGTTGGAAAGCATGCAGCCAGAAGTGAGAAGTGTGAGAAAAGAAACTGTTAACATAGAATTTACAATTACATCTAGCCAGCACCACTTCAAATTGATAAGATCTCGACGCCAGTTTAGTAATTCATTAAGTATTGGTACCATAGCGAAGAGCTCATACCATGAAAGTATTTATAGAAAAGGCACAGAGAAGCAACCTTAGAATGGAGGGAAAGTCTGAAACCGAGCAGCTAGATCAGTACCAATAATATTGCTGGCAAGTTTTTCTATTTTATCAAAGAGTTCGATGTAAATAGAAATTTTCTGAACTTTCTTATATTTCTCTACAACTTCAGTTAACTTCGATGCCAATAAGAAATCTTCCTTGCAAGAATAATCGAATCGCATTTGAATCTGTACCCTATTTGTGAGCAAATGGGTAAGATTTTACCAAAAAGCAAAGAATCTCCGTGTTGTGACTTATGTAAACCGGACCCAAATCCACATAGTCTGTATAGGATATGTAGTTGGTGTAATGAATAGAGGTTTATAATTAAAAAAAAAAAATGAAGACCCGAGTTTGAAGTTAGATTCGATATATTTCTTTCTGCAAAAACACACCTAAAACAAAAAGGATTGGATCCATCTCCTCTCTTTAGCTATGAGTTAAATAGCAAAACTTCTATATGAAAAAATCATTATTTTAAAAATATTGTTAATTTTGTTCATTTTTGAACTCCAAAATATGTTTTGGCTTTAAATAACCCACAAAGGGTTGATAAACCGTAAAAGAAATTCATCAATTTCCTTTTTACATTATAATGTAACTGGAACCTATGCTTTTTTTTTATTCTAGGTGAAAGATGACTAATGTCTACCTTTTTGTATCTAGTGTAAATCTAATGCTACATTCTTGACTCCTGTTTAAATTCGACTAATGTCTACTTTTCTGACTTGTGCATAAACAGGACCAACGTCACAATTTTTTTATTCCACTGAAAATCATACTTCCGTCTACTTGTTTTACATTGACATAAATCAGACAAAATTCAACTTTTCTGAATCGAGGCAAATATCTACTCTTTTTAATTCAAATTTAAAACTAGTATTATGTCTAATATTTTGACGTCTAATAACCCAACAGGGTTACATATGTCAATAAATTGACGATTGACTGTTTTGTTTCTTATGGCCTATCGGCTTTGCGCAGGTTAATTAAAGACATAAAAATATTTTAAACTGTAATAACCCTTCTATAGTACTATTTAACCTATAGATAGAGGAAAGCTGAATTTATACCTTTCTCAAGCGCGTGTATGGATATAACCTACCCGACGGGTACTAGACTCTCCGATTTCCAGTTCCTAGTCTTAATCCATTACGCCCCTCACATATCCAGGATTACAGCAACTGGTATCCCAAGGCTGTCACCCACCTAGTCACTGACCAGGCTCGACATTGATTCATTTCAGTGATTGTACGAGAACCGATGTTTTAACGTGATATAAGCTTGTTAAACTAACGAACACTTTGCATCCCAACAAAAATATTGAACGATTTCTGACATAATCCGTTTTTATTCATCCACTCCACACTGTTCTGGATCTAAACCTCGTCTTCCTTCTTTTTCGATTTTCATAATAAATCGATTTTTCGATGCCTATTCTTGTATTTTTCAAAAAGTACATTTTTGCGTCGAGCGACAAGATAAAGATTCGTGTTTTAAATGCCGATCGACGTTGCCTTTCATGTTGAACCCATTTTACAACATTGTGAAAATTTCCTCAGGCTTGTTAAGCGACGAACTAGTGTTGATTGATCGAATACGCAATGAAAAGCTGATTAAGCTTCAAAGACATTGGTGCGATTTGACTAACATTGTGCAAAAGAATGGTACCGGAAGCTTCAATATCGACCTCAGAACTTGGAGAGAATAGGAGGGTGAGTAGTGCTAATATTTTTAGCATTAATTTTTCTCTGTCTTCTTCTTCTTCTTCTTCAAACAACAAGAAAGTAAAAATAGCAGAATTTCTTTTACTCCATATCTAGGTCTCTAAAATAAAAAATGAAACATAAATAAATAAACGTTTTCCTATTTGTACTTTTTGTGGTACAGTGGATATCAACTCGGAACGAGAACTCGGGGACCCGAGTTCGAATTCCAGTTGAGTTCATTGCATTCACTTACGCGCAAATACCCCTGGGAAAGGTATTAATCCGTCTCTTCCCTCAAGTTATGGGCTAAATAACAGGACAGATTGGGTTCTATAGCCATGGATGGCAACCAGTCTACCGCAAAAAGCAATGGCAGCCTACTGCGGGATAATCTTCTGGCCAGTCAGTCATGTCTCGAGAGAGACATGATCGCCCAAGCGTGTTTCACGTATGGCACTAAACTGACTGATATATATATATATATATGCTTGAATTTTATATTTATATATATGTATATATATATATGTGTGTGTGTGTGTGTGTGTGTGTGTGTAAAGCACCTCCACGTGGTGTAATGGTTAGCAAGCTTGTCTCAGCTAGCTAACATTACAGCTGACTAGGTGCCCCATCATTTCAGCCTTGTGCCACATCTAATTTGCGCTTACAAAATCACTATATATTATGTGTGTATGTGTGTGAGTGTGTGTGTACGTATATATTCAAATTATTATAAAGTGTCTCTGGCAAAAAGGGACAAAATGAATAAAAAAAATCAAGACGCGTTAGCCGACACGTTTCGTTCTTTGAGATAACTATCTCATTGATAATTTTCCGCTGAAGACATAACGCGTGGGTTAAGAATAATTTTCCTCTTTCTTTCATTATATATATATATATATATATATATATAACTATTATTAAAGATAGGTCTACGTTTACAAATATTTTTAAAAATCTGTCGCTTTCTGCGTCACGTGATGTAAACAATCTCTCCATGAACGCTCTTCGCGAAAACGCTTCTAATTTAAATTTTAAAATCATTTGTTTCTGATGAAGGACCGAGGACGGTCTGAAATATCAAATATAATAATAGAAATAAATAAATACTGTCAAAAAATACATTTTTAAACTTACAACTTTTTAGTAGTTTTTCCTGTATATATATATATATATATATATATATATATATATATATATATACATTTTCTAGACATATTCTATTAAATATAAGAGACAATGAATGTCTATTATGTTTAATCATGAGCCGTTCTAAACGTCGTATTTTTGCTTTAATTTCAGTTGAAAATAAAGACAAAAATTCTCCAACATTTGGATAATTATTTATTGGTTTTCTTCTAAGCTTTCGGCTCACATGAGCCATCTTCAGAGAGGTAGTTTAAACTGAAATATTATAAAATCCACCATCACCGACGATTTTATTTTGTGTTGACATAAAACTCCGCTTGGCAACGGCAATAGTTACCAAAAATAATAAACGCAGTTCTTAAGTTTGCGATGCGGTTTTATGACGTCACACCGCGGGATAGCGCGAAATGATAACAAAACCATCTAGTCAAATGCAATGTAATATGTTATTTCCTGTTTTAAAGTTGATTTTATTGAGTGTTTGTTGTTTTGATTTGATGTACATGGCCTCCAATATCTGCAGGTTCCTCTTACTGTGTGTATGACTAAGGATCACCGTATTGTTGACCAAAATCTGTCTGATATTACCTACATGTTTATGTTTTTCAGAGAAATGTTGTTTAATAGTACTCTGATCAGAAAGATGACATGTAAGTCTACGGGAGAGCGTGGTTGTGGTAAAACCAATATATGTACTAGGTTTTTGAGTAGTATCAGAGATGCAATCTCTGAATGGGCATGTAAATTGGTACACTACATTGGTTTTTTGTAAAGAATTTAGTTTAGTGCCTGTTGGGTTATTATAAACTATGAGGTCAATTGTTTTAAACTTTTTATAATATATAATGAGTTTAATTTGATTATTACTATCCACTGGTATAACATTTCTACGTATTATGTTTTTGAGAGTTTTTTCATCTTGCTTATAATTATTATGTATTTGGTTGCAATAGTATAAGTTAATAGTGTTATGTTTATTTTGATGTAAACCATTATTATTAATATTATCGTTATTGTTAGAGCTATTGTTAAGTTTGTTGAGATACATTTTAATTTGTTGATCAATAACGGAGTTAGGAAATCCATTATTGACTAGTGTTTGCTTAATGTTGTGTAATTCTTTATAAAATATAGATTTGGAAGAAGATATCATTTGTGTGCGTTGAAGTAAGTTTTTTATAACAGCTAACTTATATCGTTGGGGACATTCACTATTATAATTAAGAAGACACGAATTTATGCTAGTTGGTTTCCTATATAGAGAAGTAGTAAATTTATGTGTGCTAGAATCAATTAATACATCAAGGAATGGGAGTTTGTTATTAATATTAAGTTCTAATGTAAATTTGAAGACGGAGTGACTTTCAAATTTGTTTTTAAGATATTTAATTTGATCGATATTCTTAGCTAAAACAAAGATGTCATCTATATATCTTACATATATAGAGGGTTTATCGTTGTCATTAATTATTTTATTTTCTAGATTTGCCATATAATAATTAGAAAAGAGGGGACCTAAAGGAGATCCCATCGCAATGCCATCTATTTGTGTATAAATATTGCCTAAGGGGCAATAATTGGAGGCCATGTACATCAAATCAAAACAACCAACACTCAATAAAATCAACTTTAAAACAGGAAATAACATATTACATTGCATTTGACTAGATGGTTTTGTTATCATTTCGCGCTATCCCGCGGTGTGACGTCATAAAACCGCATCGCAAACTTAAGAACTGCGTTTATTATTTTTGGTAACTATTGCCGTTGCCAAGCGGAGTTTTATGTCAACACAAAATAAAATCGTCGGTGATGGTGGATTTTATAATATTTCAGTTTAAACTACCTCTCTGAAGATGGCTCATGTGAGCCGAAAGCTTAGAAGAAAACCAATAAATAATTATCCAAATGTTGGAGAATTTTTGTCTTTATTTTCAACTGAAATTAAAGCAAAAATACGACGTTTAGAACGGCTCATGATTAAACATAATAGACATTCATTGTCTCTTATATTTAATAGAATATGTCTAGAAAATTACTTGCTGCCTCGATATACTAAATATATATATATATAAAGACAAAAGGAAAACTTAGCCGACGCGTGTAAACAACAGTAGCAATGTTATTTTTTTAAAAACTTTTAATTTATGGACTGTCATAAATATGCATCAGCCTCATTGAAAAGAGTAGGAAAATTATGGCGGATGCTAAGAAACGAAAATGAATGTTGAATAAACACATAGATAATTTTTCCTTTTGTCAGTATTCTTATTGTACTTTTACAAATACATTGAAGTTATATCACACACATACATATACATACACAAACGATCGCACAAACACAATCGCGCACACACAGGCACTCACACACACACACACACACACACACATATATATATATATTAAAGAGTGAAATATTCACCACTTACTTGCTACCTAAGTGTCAACCATATCGGTTTCATCAGACAGTAATTATTTTTAAGCAGCTATTTACTGGTCTAACCAATACCTCATATATATATATATTTAAAGTTGTGAAGTTCGAAAATATATATATATATATATATATATTTTCTAACTTTACAATTCCTATTGTATTTCTTCCTTTTATGCCTAAATCATAGAATTTAAACTTGACAACGATCTGGGCAAAACCGTTAGTTTTGTAAAATGGCATTAAAACTATTTGTTTCTGGCTGTTATATATATATATATATATTAATCGTATCACTCCGAGCAAGGCGGTAACGCCACTGATGTGCAGGGGGGCTACGTAATAGTGAAAAAATTGGAAAAGAAAAAGCCGGAAACCACATCCTAAACAGGGAACAATGGATAAGCCTCTTAACCTGTTCAATAGACGTGGGTGGAGCGTGAACCGGGCGATAGATAGATCTATCTACTCCAATTGAAGAAAAAAAACAAAATGAGAAGATTGGAAAAGTGAAAGCCGTAAACCACATCCTAAACAGGGAATAAGGGATGAACCTCTTAGCCTGTTCAATGGGTGGAGCGTGAACCGGGCGATAGATAGATCTATCTACTCCAATTAAAAAAAAAAAAAAACATGGTGGTGGATTACTAAGTTTTAACTTAGTAAAAGTTCAGTCAAAAGATTTCTGCTAAAATCAAAAAAAATTAAAGAAAACCAATTAAACATGAAAAGCTTAAAATTTAAAATTAGGCAGAAAAAAAACAAAAGAATTACTTTAAGAATATTTCAAACAAAACAGATTCCCAACTCGAGACGAGGGACTTTAAAAGATACAAGCATGAGAGTCAAATTACGGCCGGCAAAGTGGAGGAAAGTAGACAGACTAATATACGGCTGACGAAAAAGAAACAAACAAACAAACAAACTAGAAATACGCCAGTCAAAAGATGTCTGCTAAAATAAAAAAAAATTAAAGAAAACCAATTAAACATGAACAGCTTCAAATTTAAAATTAGGGAGAAAAAAACAATATATATATATATATATATATATATATATATATGCTACTCATAATTATGCTTAAATGATAAATACTTGATAAATGATTATATATATATATATATATAAACAAATATTTCTATACAAGTGTTTATTTAAGCATTAATATCATTATATATACATGATAGTAATGATATTGTTGGCTAAATGATAAAAACTTGTATCGAACACCCCATATAAATATATATATATATATATATATATATATATATATAGCCAATCAACAACCTAGCCTACATTAACAAAACTTTCAACCACCGTACTAACGTATTCTAACAAACACCCATATTTATAAATAAAAGAATTTCAACAAATTCCATTAGACCAGGAAAGAAACATATGAATTATCCCTAAGAAAAAGCGCACATTTAAACAAACTAGACTACAAAAACGAAAACAAAAGTGAAAAATACAGAAAAAAACAGAATTTCATTCACCAAATTACAACACAATAATACAATTTAGACAGAAATGGGGAAAATATTCTTCAAAATAAGTAGCACATTCTTAAAAATAGCAAATCATCAAAAATTGCCAACAAACACACAATCAAAATTAGTTACAGTTGCTTGAAAAATATGAAAAAAAAAAAATATCTAAACTCAATAAAAATACCCAACAAAACTAATAACAATTGCCATAACAACATCTAGCAAAATGACGCCATTAACTGTAACTTCAGAAAAACAGAAAACTGCCCAACTCACAATAAATGTTCAACAAATAACATAATATACAAAGTTAGTATGAATAACTTTAACTTTAAAATTTACATAGGCGTTACAGAAAATACTTACATATATATATATGTGTGTGTGTGTGTGTGTGTGTGTGTGTGTGTGTGTGTGTGTGTGTGTGTGTGTGTGTCATTTAAGCATTAATATCAATCGTTTATGTAAAAACGAAATGAAACTTCTACCTGACCATCAAATAAATAAAAACTAGAATGAGTGCGATGTCCACTAAATTACTCAAAAATGAAAATAACACTGACATATAAACGGATATATTTACTAATGTTACGAGGGTGCATTTCTATATAAAAAATATTAATAAATCAACAAAAAGGTTAAAGTTTATAGTGAGGGATTCTACTGAACCCTGTTGTTAAAACAAAAAAGTGTTCATTCATGAAGTAGTTGTAACACAGAGAAATTAGAAATAGAACGTTAGGAAGATTCTAGATCATTCCAGTATATTCGAGAAAAATCTACATGGTTCGAGAAACATCGAGAAATATACTAATTAGGTGCTAGCCCTTAGAAAAATAGGCTTTTAGTAAAGAGTTTTCAGTTGTAAAAAGGCAATGTCTGGAATTATCATCCCCAGCTTAGATTAGCGGATTAGTATATGCAGCTGAAAGAATCTCTATGAAAACTTGCCGACCAAGAAAAACCCAAAAAGAGGACCCCCTGAAACTAAATTGGTAAATAATTTTTTTGAATATTTTTATTGACCAAACTAGAATATATATATATATATATATATATATATATATATATATATATATATATATATATATATTTGTGGATTTCCAGTAATAGCACTTAGATTACTTAGCTAGTCTTAACGTAGTAAAGTGTTAATTGACTCCCACATCTTTTCTTCTCCTTCGTAACACTTCGCCAGCAAACCTATGTTTTCTGTTTTGAATGTCACAATTGTATATTTTGTATATATTTTAGTTTGTGATTTTAGTAAATTAAATATTTGTTTGTGATTTAGCTCTGTGTTTGGATAAATTCTTTCCTTTTTTTTTTTTTTTACAAAATTCTAACACGTAACACTAATTTTACACAAAAATATCTAGAAATACTAAATTGTACATTTAATCAATAAAATCACCATTGGCTTCAACCACAGACGCCAAACTAATTCGGAATCTCCTGCAACTCTGCTAGACTATCTCCTTGTTTAATTTAGTGAATTCTGTCTTAAACCTTGCCTTCAAGTTACCTTTGGTGCTATACTGAGTTTTGTTGGATTCAAACAAAGCAATGAAGGGGGTTGCAATCTGGGGAGTTAGGTGGCCAGATTTAAGAGAAGATATTGTAGCTAAAATTGTCTGACAACCATAACTAGGCTCTCCTGCTTGTGTGGTAAGGTACAGGGTCTTTTGCAGGAAAATAGGGACTTCTGATAGCCACCCTCTTGGCTCAGGACAACATTACCTTCTCAAGGCTCCTGATGTAGGCCTCCGTGTTAAGTCTGAGGCCATGTGGGAGGATGAATGAGGCATGAGTAGTGATCGTTCCAAACAGCATGATATCAACTGGATATATCATTCAAACAGCATGATATCAACTGGATATATCATTCAAACAGCATGATATCAACTGGATATATCATTCAAACAGCATGATATCAACTGGATATATCATTCAAACAGCATGATATCAACTGGATATATCATTCAAACAGCATGATATCAACTGGATATATCATTCAAACAGTATGATATCAACTGGATATATCATTCAAACAGCATGATATCAACTGGATATATCATTCAAACAGCATGATATCAACTGGATATATCATTCAAACAGCATGATATCAACTGGATATATCATTCAAACAGTATGATATCAACTGGATATATCATTCAAACAGCATGATATCAACTGGATATATCATTCAAACAGCATGATATCAACTGGATATATCATTCAAACAGCATGATATCAACTGGATATATCATTCAAACCACATGATATCAACTGGATATATCATTCAAACCACATGATATCAACTGGATATATCATTCAAACAGCATGATATCAACTGGATATATCATTCAAACAGTATGATATCAACTGGATATATCATTCAAACAGCATGATATCAACTGGATATATCATTCAAACAGCATGATATCAACTGGATATATCATTCAACTCTTTGCCTCGTCATCTGAAACCCAAACACTCTAAAATGTTCGTATTTGGTCTTCCGATGCAGTACAAAATATATAGATCTGAATATACTGAGATAGATAAATATTGAACAGAATGACAAAAAATTAGATAAACAAACAGATAGATAGTGAGAAATTTTCGAGCGAATTTCTTCATTTAGTACAAGTCTCTTAGGTAACATTTTTAACAAATACTCATCACCATTCAATAAAAATGAAAGAAGAAATCATTTTTTACGAATTCAACTTTTTAAAAAATAATAGATTATTTGACCAATGCATACAGGTCCATATGCTGACAAAATAAATTAAAATGAAAATGTAAAATATAATTATAATTTAAAAAAATCACATTTACTTACTCGTATTTTTCTGGAAAGTCTTTTTTTTTAATTAATAATTAGCAACAATATATATTTATGAACAGAAAAATAAATAAAATTTTGAAAGTTCTTATTTTTCATTTTTCTTACTTTTTCTTCTGTTACAGATGCTTTCGGGCGGGTTTACCACTGAAGACATTAGGTTGGTTCTTTTTGATTTCAAAAACTGCAAGTGATGTTCACAAAAAGTACATTTTTTTTTAATTTCTTTCCTTAGATTAAAAGATAGTTAATGTAAGAGATAGTCTGAATAGACTGAGATAGATAAATATTGAACAGATTTATAAAATATTAGAAAAACAGACAGATAGAGAGTGATAAATTTTCGTGCGAACTTCTCCATTTAGTTCAAGTCTCTTAGGTAACACTTTAGCAAATACTCATCACCATTCAATAAAAATGAGAGAAGAAGATGCAGTACAGCATGCCGTTGCCAAATCTCTGGCAGTTACCCAACTGACCCTACCATACTGTCCAATCGACAAAATCAGAAACAAACAACGCGCATGCGCGAAATTAAAAATAGAAAATAACAACAAAACATTTTCAAAATAGAATCACAGAGTAAAAGTTAAATAGGAATTTAGCTTTACTCATAGAGCGCCCTCTAGCCAACAACGACGACAAAAACGTTTCCCGCAAGAGGGTGTCTTACTTCTTTATTTCTCGTCTCGTTAAGAAAAGACACAAGTGTGACCGAAAATTATGACTTTAAAATCTTTATCTTCGTGTTTCGATTTAGTCAAAAGGCCTACGAATAGATAAGTATCGTCAAACTTATTGGTAATATTTAGTAATTGGTAATATTCTTATCATTTTGTCGACTTTTTATTCCTCAAATTTAATTAATCGGTCTAATAAACACACGAATGTGCGTTGTGGTGCAGTGGATATCGACTCGGAACGACAAATCAGGGAGCCGAGTTCGAATTCCAGTTGAATTCCTAGCATTCATATACGCACAAATACCCTTGGGAAATGCACTAATCCGCCTCGTCTCTCCAGTTATGGGTTAAATAATAGGATGAATTGGGTGGCAACCAGTCTACCGCAGAAAGCAATGGCATCCTACTGCGGGATAATCTTCTGCCCAGTCAGTCATATCTCTTTCGGGACATGATTGACCAATGCGTGTATCATGTATGGCACTTACCTGAACTGAATAAACACACACACACATATATATATATATATATATATATATATATATGTAAGGAGGCCCAAGTTTTTAATATTTTGAGTATCCCGGCATTTATTTTAAACAGTGGTCAACATAATAAATATTATAGAGATTAATATAATCATATAATTATGAATAAATTTTACATTGCGAGACGGAAATTTCGATGTTTTGAGATATATTCTCTTCATCAGACAAAGTTGGATGTTGGTTGTGAAAATGATTTAAATCATTTTCACAACCAATATCCAACATTGCCTGATGAAGAGAATCTATCTCGAAACATAAAGGTTTTCATGTCGCAATGTAGAATTAATTTATATATATATATATATAAATCCTGGTAAAGAGTACCTTAGGTTTTACGATTTTGAGTTCCCTAGCATTTACTTTTTATAAAAAGTGCTCAATACAATAAATATTATAGAGTATAATATAATCATATAATTGGGAATTAAATTCCGTGTCGCAATGTGTTTTTAATTCATAATTCATATATATATATATATATATATATATATATATATATATATATATAGTCATCTGCGGAGAGATCTGTTTCGCTGTATCACATCTCATCAGTACGGTTAGACATCTGATTGCTTTTAACCCAGGATTGAAACCCGACCGAATTGGCGTCAGTCGGCGATATACAAATGAAAAAGGAACAAGGAAATATTAACAACGTTCAAAACATTAATTTAAAACAGTGCTCAATATAGAAATAGAGCAATGAATATTTATTATAAATTACAATTAGGGAACATGTACAATCTACTACAAAAGGGTACATTTTGTTTCGTCATTGAAAGAACTATGTCTCATCAGGTAACTAACTACTGGTTGAGACATTGTTCTTTCAATGTCGAAACAAAATGTACACTTTTGTAGTAGAATTGTAGTTTGTACATGTTTTAAAGTATAATATATAATAAATTATATATATATATATATATATATGTTTTAAAGTATGAATTATGATAAATTATATATATATATATATATATATATATATATATATATATATATAATGAACTCACAGAGAAACAAATGTCAATAACGTCCATGAAATTCCTTCTGTGCAGTCATATTATCTTAACTTTTCTATACATCTCTATAGATAGATAGATAGATAGATAGATAGATAGATAGATAGATAGAAGCATCGTTGTTTCGGTGTTTCCTTAAACTAACTTGTTTCGAATTTCAATAGAATTGTAATTTCTGACATCATTTATTGCTTTTTTAGCCTTGTGCCAGAATTTGGTAAACTAAGATCCAAACACACACACACACACACACACACACACACATATATATATATATATATATATATATATATATATATATATATAGGTAGAAGAGTGTTTGCTCTGCTCCTACATATTCATATGTGAGTTGAATATATAGATCGAAATCCGACGACGTGAATAGAATAAGTAAAAAACAGGTAAGAGAAAAGCTTCTACAGAGATTTTTTAAAGATGAATGATATAATTGTTTTTTTAAATCCACATATTGATTGAGGTTTCATTTCATTGGTCAGTTACGTGTGACTTGTAATAAAGCAATTGGTGGATATTTTAAATGAAAGCGTATGTATGCGAAATATTGCATGTCAAGCCTTTTTAAAATATAGACGAATTAAGTGTGTTTATATGTCAGTAACTTTAGTATGCGTGTGAATGACAAAACGAACTACATTTCCGTTTAATGTTGTTGCGAAAGAATGTATACAAACGACAGACGATTTTCTTTTTTAAATAAAATGAGAGAATCATTGACTGATATCCATAAATATCGCCATTTTTTTCCACTAGATTATTACAGAATAACATTTGTTATGCTGATGCCAAAAAGGCCAATCAGTTTTATATACAATATAATTAGTGATTCCAGAGGAGAAATTGTTTTTTTTTTCTAAATACAAACGAAAATAAAAAGGTTCACACTGAACACAAGTTACCTCATTCAAATTTTATCTGATTGAAATTTCTAAAAAGACTTTTTGGAATGAACTGAGTACGATGTTGAAAATCAATAAAATGCAAACAAACCCTCATGAAAATTGAATAGAAGCAATTAGGGCAATTCAAGGAAGTCTAAAATCAATAGTTTCATAATATTCATAATGTTTTTGCTTTTGTTTTTGTGTTTTTTGTGCGTGTGTTTATGTTTCTTTTTATAACTGGTGGGTAATTTTATTTCTTAATTCATAAATTCAATTTGAAAATCATGCTGAGGTAAATTCTCATATTTCGTTTGCGAGATTTTGCAACATATTTTCTCATCAAAAATTGGCCTTGTGTTAGATAGATATAGAGCAATATATAGATAATTCTACAAACATATTATGCAAGAAGAGTGGACCCGAGTCCCAAACAGACGGAAAGGATAGAATTAGAATAATCGTGGCTGGAATGTCATATAATTTTTAAAAATATGTAAATTCCTTTAAGGATATCTAGAATGTTCGCAGACTAAATTAAAGGGGTGGAAAGAAATTTTTAGAATATTTTAAAAGGGGATGGTAAGAATATGGTAAATCCTGCTTAGATTTTTCTCAGATAAAGAACAATCATTACGAACCGTCTATTTAAAATCAATGATAAATCTATCTATCTATCTATCTATCTATCTATCTATCTATCTATCTATCTATCTATCTCAGTCTGTTCATATCTATCTATCTATCTATCTATCTATCTATCTCAGTCTGTTCATATCTATCTATCTATCTATCTATCTATCTATCTCAGTCTGTTCATATCTATCGATCTATCTATCTATCTATCTACTCTCAGTCTGTTCATATCTATCTCAGTCTGTTCATATCTATCTATCTATCTATCTATCTATCTATCTATCTATCTCAGTCTGTTCTATATCTATCTATCTATCTATCTATCTATCTATCTATCTATCTCAGTCTGTTCATATCTATCTATCTATCTATCTCAGTCTGTTCATATCTATCTATCTATCTATCTATCTATCTATCTATCTATCTATCTGTCTGTCTGTCTGTCTTTTCAATATCTAACTACGTCTGATTATTCAGTTCTGTATATTTATCTCCGTCGGTTTTTAACTACACCTCTATCTATCTATCTATCTATCTATCTATCTATCTATCTATCTATCTATCTATCTATCTATCTCAGTCTGTTCATATCTATCTATCTATCTATCTATCTATCTATCTATCTATCTATCTATCTATCTATCTCAGTCTGTTCATATCTATCTATCTATCTATCTCAGTCTGTTCATATCTATCTATCTATCTATCTATCTATCTATCTATCTATCTGTCTGTCTGTCTGTCTGTCTGTCTGTCTGTCTGTCTGTCTGTCTGTCTTTTCAATATTCTAACTTTACGTCTGATTATTCAGTTTTTCTGTATATTTATCTCCGTCTATCTACTACCTCTATCTATCTATCTATCTATCTATCTATCTATCTATCTATCTATCTATCTATCTATCTATCTATCTAGTTCTATCTATCTATCTATCTATCTATCTATCTATCTATCTATCTATCTATCTAAGACAGTTCATTATCTATCTATCTATCTATCTATCTATCTATCTATCTATCTATCTATCTATCTACACAGTTCATTATCTATCTATCTATCTATCTATCTATCTATCTATCTATCTATCTATCTATCTATCTCTTGTAAAAAATTAAAAGTAATTATAAAAGTAGAATTTTAAAGAAAGCATTGATAAAAAGATAAGTAGGAAAATTGTTTGATGAATAAATACATAAAAATGTAGTTGCAGAAGATAATATTTTGAAATTAAAAACGCTTACATTATATTTATAAAAAATAAAGAAATAAAATGTTTGTTGAAACGCTTCATTATTATTTTTTAAAAAACTTCTTTTAGTTCGCGATCGTGACTGGCGGTTGCTAGAGCAACCAGTTACTAGCCTGAAATTATGGTGCCTTCATTGGTTAAATTTTTAAAAAAATATTGTTATTGTGTCTGTTGAAGTCTGCGTCTGGATATTCTTCTGGCGGGAAAAATAACTTATTTTCGTTAGAGCAGAGTTACTCGAGCAATTATATCTATACATTATAGGAACGATTCTATAGCGTGGATTTTTAAGAGGGATTTGATGCATTTGACATAATGGTTAATTTGTCTCTTCGTTGCGAATGTATTTTGAAACGATAAACTTTTTTATCTGATTAGAGTTTTTAAAATTTTTCTGTTTCACGTGTTAACTTTGCACCATCACCACAACTCCCTTCAAGATTTCCCGTTTCTCTGAAGAACAGAGAATGTGAGGAAATGAGTGCATTTTGCTCATACTTGAAAATCCGTTTCTCTAGAAAACAGAGGATATTTAGAAACGAGTGCTATTTTACACAATTTATAAATTCGTTTTTCCATATTTAAAGAAAGAGGGGAGAATATTCGGATGAGTACGAATTATTCCATTTGGAAAGTAGGCGTTCGCCCATCTGCGTTTTTTTTTTTTTTTTTTTGTTGTTTAATGGAGAAAGTGGAAAATATTTCAGATACAGGTGTTTGTTTATTCAATAAATATATATAAATGTTTCTCGGTTGTAAAGAATATTTGTAACGGGAAATTTTTAAAAACTATTCAGAAGGATTTATAGTTGAATTTTTCCGGTAGTAAAAATTGTCTATTATTTGTCTATTATTTGTCTATTATTTGTGTATAAAAATATGACACGAAATGTCTATTCTAATATTTTATTTTTCAAAAAAATACCAATAGGTATTTTAATACCGATAGGTATTTTTAATACCGATAGGTATTTTTAATACCGATAGATATTTTAATACCAATAGGTATTTTTAATACCGATAGGTATTTTAACTATCTCCTGCATTAACTATCTTTTAATCTAAGAAAAGAAATTAAAAAATAATGTGCTTTTTGTGAGTATCACTTGTAGTTTTGAAATAAAAAAGAACCAACCTATTATCTAACTGGTAAATTGGTCCGAAAGCATCCTTAACAGAAGAAAAATTAAAAAACAATGAAGAATAAGAACTTTCAAAATGTATTTATTTTTCTGTTCATAAATATGGTGTATTGATGCTAATTGTTAATTAAAAAAAGACATTCCAAGAAAATACGTAAATATTACCTATATCTATCTCTCTATCCATCAATCTATATCTATATTCTTAAAAGATAATTATATTTTACATTTTCATTTTAATTTATTTTGTCAGCATATGGACCTGTATGCATTGGTCAAATAATCTATTTTTTTTTAAGTTGAAGTTGTAAAAATTGATTTCTTCTTCTCTCATTTTTATTGAATGGTGATGAGTATTTGCTAAGATGTTACCTAAGAGACTTGAACTAAATGGAGAAGTTCGCACGAAAGTTTCTCACTATCTATCTGTCTGTTTTTCTGATTTTTTGTCATTCTGTTCAATATTTATCTATCTCAGACTATTCAGATCTATATATTTTGTACTGCATTGGAAGCCCAAATACGAACATTTTAGAGTGTTTGGGTTTCAGTATGACGAGGGAAAGAGTTGAATAATATATCCAGTTGATATCATGCTGTTTGAATGATATATCCAGTTGATATCATGCTGTTTGAATGATATATCCAGTTGATATCATGCTGTTTGAATGATATATCCAGTTGATATCATGCTGTTTGAATGATATATCCAGTTGATATCATGCTGTTTGGAACGATCACTACTCATGCCTCATTCATCCTCCCACATGGCCTCAGACTTAACACGGAGGCCTACATCAGGAGCCTTGAGAAGGTAATGTTGTCCTGAGCCAAGAGGGTGGCTATTAGAAGTCCCTATTTTCCTGCAAAATTCTGTTCAATATTTATCTATCTGAGACTATTCACACTATCTCCTGCATTAACTATCTTTTAATCTAAGGAAAGAAATTAAAAAATAATGTGCTTTTTGTGAACATCACTTGCAGTTTTGAAATAAAAAAGAACCAACCTATTATCTTGACTGATAAACCGATCGAAAATCATCCTTAACAGAATAAAAAGTAAACAAAATTGAAGAATAAGAACGTGTGTTTATTAGACCGATTAATTAAATTTGAGGAATAAAAAGTCGTCAAAATGATAAGAATATTGGCAATAAGTTTGGCGATACTTATCTATTCGTAGGCCTTTTGACTACATAGAAACACGAAGATAAAGATTTTAAAGTCATAATTTTCGGTCACACCTGTGTCTTTTCTTAACGAGACGAGAAATAAAGAAGTAAGACGCCCTCTTGCGGGGAACATTTTTGTCGTCGTTGTTGGCTAGAGGGCGCTCTATGAGTAAAGCTAAATTCCTATTTAAACTTTTACTCTGTGATTCTATTTTGAAAATGTTTTGTTGTTATTTTCTATTTTTAATTTCGCGCATGCGCGTTGATTGTTTCTGATTTTGTCGATTGGACAGTATGGTAGGGTCAGTTGGGTAACTGCCAGAGATTTGGCAACGGCATGCTGTACTGCATCTTCTTCTCTCATTTTTATTGAATGGTGATGAGTATTTGCTAAAGTGTTACCTAAGAGACTTGAACTAAATGGAGAAGTTCGCAGGAAAATTTATCACTATCTTCTATCTTCTATCATTTTTATTGAATGGTGTGCGTTGTGGTGCAGTGGATATCGGATCGGAACGAGAAATCGGGGAGCCGAGTTCGAATTCCATTTGAATTCATTGCAGTCACTTACGCGCAAATACCCTTGGGAAAGGTATTAATCCGTCTCTTCTTCCAGTTATGGGTTAAATAACAGTACAGATTGTGTTCTATAGCCTTGACTGTCAACCAGTCTACCGCAGAAAACAATGGCAACCTACTGCGGGATAATCTTCTGCCCAGTCAGTCATGTCTCTTTCGCCATGATCGCCCAAGCGTGTTTCACGTATGGCATTTAACTGACTGATGAGTATTTGTTAAAATGACCCTAAAAGACTTGAACTAAATGGAGAATTTCGCACGAAAATTTCTTACTATCTGTCTTTTCTGTTCAATATTTATCTATCTCAGACTATTCAGATCGATCTATTCATCTTAGATTGTTCCGATATATCTCAGTCATTTCAGATCTATCTATCTATCTATCTATCTATCTATCTATCTATCTATCTATCTATCTATCTGTCTATCTATCTATCTATCTATCTATCTGTGTATATATCTATCTATCTATCTATCTATCTATCTATCTATCTGTCTGTCTGTCTATCTATCTATCTATCTATCTATCTGTCTGTCTATCTATCTATCTATCTATCTATCTATCTATCTGTCTGTCTGTCTATCTATCTATCTATCTATCTATCTATCTATCTATCTCGTTTCGTGCATTATCTATCTATCTTTCTATCTATCAATCTATCTATCTGTCTGTCTATCTATCTATGAATCTATGTATCTGTCTGTCTATCTATCTATCTATCTATGAGCCTATAAGCAAGCATTATTGTGTTTTGTTCTCCGGCTTTTCAACTCTTTGCTGGCAGAAAATAAAGGCAGAAAATATTTATTGATTTTAAGAACTTTTTGGGAGAAATTAGACAGTAAAAAAAAACTAATTAATCCATAGCTGGGGGAGCATAGGTGGTTTCATACCCTTTCCGAGATTATTTGCACGTCTGTGCATGCTATGAACCTGACTGGAATTGGGCCACGGTTATCCAAGTTCCTCACTGACATCCTCTCCACAATAATTTACTCGAGCAACCAGACTGGCAACAGTTAAATCTACTGAATGCAGCCGCCACTTCTACTCCATCAGCTTCGTTTCTCACACTTTCTGCATGTGGAACTCCCTTCCGTATACTTGCTTCCCTGGCGGTTACAGTCTCCAGGAATTTAAATGTAATGTCAATTCCCATCTCTCTTTCGTCTTTTTCCCATCACCCCGTGTATCTTGTTCTTTTCCTTTCTCATTCTACCTTCGCAACTGTCATCACACTTGCATTCCCAACCATTATCTTGCCCTTTCTCTGACAGCCCCTGTAACCGGTTCGTCTTTCTCTGCAACCTTCTCCCACTCTTCTCTCATGTAGTCCCCTGCGAACCAGTGGCGATACTGCCTTGTTTGGGGTGAAACGATTAAAAAAAAAGATTCCACAGAGTTCTTCATTACATTACCCTCACACCCAAGTTATTTGCAAACAGTCACCCATCTAGCTAGTGACTAGGTTCATGTTTTCCTTAACTTTGGTGGTCACAGGTGAAACAGTGTTTTAAAGTGATATCACCGTAAGTCTGTGAGTCTGTAAGAAGTTGTAGATTAGAGAATAAGTTTTACTCTACAAGGATAGTAAAGGGAGAGCATCGCTTAGAGCTACAAGTAATTGGAAGTTGTGGAGAGCCATGTTCGTCTACGTTCAAAAGGGAAAGTAATCGTGTTCAAACCTCAGGCTAGTTTCTTTTCACTCTTGAAGCTTCCAAATATTTCAGTCAGACATTTTTTTTATCAAAATGTCTTCCTACGCTCGATTTTCAACGTAACGCTGGTAATTTTTTTTTTTTCGATGTTCAGAAATGACATTCCACTATCAACTTTATGGACACCAGCGACTTACCTTTTTGCTTTTTGCTTTTTTTTTTTTGTTGTTGTTGTTTACGAATCCATTCAAATGTTATGAGGTATCGTTTTTATTTTTGTTTGTTTTTTTATATATATACCGTGACAACCATCCATCCGTATCAAGGAAGCCATATTGGTTTAGATTTTTTCTGCAAATTCATCAGCTTTCTTTTTATATTATTACTTCACTGATTTTAACGACTCGATTCACGACAATAATAAGTAGATTTTTTTGACAATGTATGAAATTCCAAACGAAAATAAATTCCCCGCTTTATTAAACGTATAATTGCCGTTTTCTAATTCACTGTGACTTTTGAAAATAGATGGTAAGAAACTTTGGGTTGAATGATTTTAATTTTTCCTGAAGTATCAAAGTTTTCCGTAATTCTTTTATCTCATTAGCTGTGTTATCCAAAAGAAACGGGTGCCGTTAAATTAAACTATTGAGCTGAATTCATTGCATTCACTTACGCGCAAATACCCTTGAGAAAGGTATTAATCCGTCTATTCCTTCTAGTTATGAGCTAAATAACAGGACAGAGTGGGTTCTATAGCCTTGGTCGGCAACCAGTCTACCGCAGAAAGCAATGGCAACCTACTGCGGGATAATCTTCTGCCCAGTCAGTCATGTCTCTTTCGAGACATGATCGCCCAAGCGTGTATCACGTATGGCATTTAACTCACTGACTGATTGATTGATGCGTTAAAATACTTGTTTTGACGACATTCTCAGATCCTTACATACGGTAAACGAATAAACATTCTTTCTTTTTTCAAACATTTAAATTGGTCTTATTAAACTGATATGTCCCGGAAAGGGATATATATATATTATTCAAAATAGCTAAGTGGTTTTGGAAATGTAACCGGGTAGGACAATCTAGCAAGTAGCCGTAATGGACTGTTACTCGTCGTAGTCGTATGCAGTATGCTTAGGCGTAGGCTTATGCAATAGGCCTAGTCAATAGACGTTCCAATAGGCGTAGTACTAGGCGTTCCCGCTTTAGACAGTATTTATGGCTGACACCAGCCAATGCATATTCATTACATCATAAACATATATTCGTTTTTATGTGTGCTACTTTTTACAAGAATCAGCTATATATATGAGGATGATTTCTCCCATAGTCTTCGACGTATTGGGTATGACGATTAACCACATTTGGCCGCAAGGCCTCTGATCGGGAGATTGAAGGTTTTGAGGAGCTGTTGTACCCAGGTTTACCCTCAGGTGGTAGCACCTGTTAGGGCGGATAATGAACAATCTCTAAACAAGAAGTATAAAACACATTTTTTAGTAAAAATACCAGCAATACATTTTTATATTGTTTGGGAACACCCCTTTTTACACATAAGAATGGATTCGCCTGATGTGTACATATAATCCTGCCTATACCAAGAACGCTGCTACTTTGTCACTGTCAGCCCTTTGCCTTCGGGTAGAGAGCGCTCTTTGCTTTCGAGCAGAGAGCACTAACCCAGTCTTATACGTACTCACCCTCGCTGACATAGCAATACAAACAATAAAAAAAATTCTTTTACCAATGATAAATGAATAAAAAAAGAAAAATCGGAATTATAAGCAGTAAATTATTGATACTCCTTGAAGAGTAGACAGAAAAGTTTACTGAAGGTATGATCCATCAGTTAACTGACAAAAATTACATATATATATATATATATATATATATATATATATATATATATATAAAAGAGATAATAACTATACTCGTGTCGAAAAGCCTTCCCAGTATCTACGAAGAAGGGAAAATGGTTTTAAAAAAGAAAGAGCTAAGTACATGAACATCAGTTAAAAGGGTTCGGACCGAGTCAGCACTTAGCCCAAAGAAAAAAACCCCGACGCGAGCAATCAACTAACAAAAAAAGCGCTCAATACTAGGTCGAGCAGAATCAATAAAGAATACCAAGTGAGCCAGACAACCTACCAAGGTTTCACCTAAACGGATCGTCAGAAAAGGCTGACGATCCGTTTACGTGAAATTAATATTTATGGAATACGGTTAGGTTTTGAAGGTTGTCACAATGTGTTTAGTAAAATAAAGGAAGGTAAATAATTTGTTGGATATCACCTATTTATTATACATTAATATTTCGAGATCAAAATCTCATCTTCAGAATGTTAGGGCGATCGTGTTTGAGTCCGAGACTTTCCTTTCAACAAATGGTCCTTCCTGGCTGCAATTGCGGTTGTTAATTGTAGTGTGTGTGGGGGGGGGGGGGTGTAAGTAAAATTTTGTCACTTAACATATATATATATATATGTGTGTGTGTGTGTGTGTGTGTGTGTGTGTGTGTGTGTGTGTGTGATTCTCAAGAAACTATCCTGTTATTTTAAGTAACTCAAAAACTGGTTGTTGAGCCTTCAGGAAATTTGCCAAACGAACAAAACAAGTACAGTTTTATCACGCATGCGTGAAGACTTAGGCGCCATTCAGTGAATTTAGAGATATCATGTCTATGAAATTTAACAAATATTGTAAACATATATAATAAAAAATACATGTGTGTGTTTGTGTGTGCGTGTATGAGTGTTTGTGCATGACTGTGCATGTGTGTCTGTCTCTGTTAGTATGTGAGTGTTTGTTTATAGTAAGAAGAATACCAATGTAACGTTTAAAAATACGTAAAGATTATGGAAATTTAAAGACTTTTAAGCCAGCCGTTCCTCTGCCAAAAAGTGCTCAATAGGTAAGTAAAGCTGAAATACTCAATAAATCAATAATGGTTCAATCTGTGGCGGACTGGGGTAAGAAATGGCTCTTGAATTTGAATGCTTCCAAAACGAGGCTGCTATCTATTAACTATCACAGACAATCGCTTCTACCCCCAATTAGCATGGATCAGTCTAGTCTCCCTGAAAGCAAATCATTGCGCCTCCTCAGGTTAACTCTCACAACAGACCTGAAGTGGAATGACTATAGAGAATCCATAGCTAAATCCGCTGCTAAGAGAGTCGGTTCTCTGTATAGGGCCAGGAAGTTTTTCCCGTCTGAAACAATCCTGCACATATATAAATCTACCATCCACCCGTGCATTGAATACTGATACCATATCCGGTCGGGTGCTACTGTTATCCACCTAGGGATCCTTGACAACCAACCTGTGATTTATACTGCAACTATGCAGAGCGAACCTCAGTTACAGTTTCTGGGAGAGACCGCGTTATAAAACGTGAACAATAGTCTGAACAAGGCCAGGACGCTCAAACCCTCGGTTACGATGACATGTGACTTGAAGCTAGCACAACCATTGACGGCTCGTCAAAGTGTGTCACCTATCCAATTTTACTCACAAGGCTTGGGTCAACCCATGATATGGGCAATTCAGGCACTTTCAAAAACTTCTCTAGACTGATAACATCAAGAAATCCCCTTCCTGACTAATCGACCATGGTGAGATTCGAACCTGGCCTTCATGGTCAGAAAGCTTACGTTCTAATCACTCAGCAACGTGTCTATGACAGACACACGCACACACACACACACACACATAATCTCACACAAACACACACACACACTTTATTATATATTCTTTATTATATAATACGAATTTACACCTGCCGTCAAAAACAACAGCAAAATATTTGAGAGGATTATCATATATATACAGTACCGGACATAATTATTAAGTCACACCTGTTTTTTAAAAGAAATTATGGATTTCATACTATTTTTAAGTGGATAATTCTAAATGAAAATAGAATGGTACTTTTGTTATTTATACTTTGCAAAATTTTACAAGGCGTAGAAGCAAAGATGAACTTGTCCGAATCACCCAAAATTTTATTCACTCATTCATTGATCAAACTGCAATATAGGTAATTAATTAAATATTTATAAATTCATTGGATGCACATGTTATTGTGCATTATTAACAAAAGAACCATTCTATTTTCATTTACAATTATTCACTTGGCAATAAATACAAAAAATAGTATGAAATACATCATTTTTTATATATATATATATACATATATATATATATATATACATTGTAATTGTACTACCATTACTTTCGTATTTATAAACTGTTTTTCCATCACTGAAAATTATCTCGATTTATCTGCAACACCATATATATATATATATATATATATATATATATATATATATCGCTCATTCAGTAAAATGAATTAGAGCACTCTGTCTATTGGGCGCGTATAATGATAATATACACGCTAAAAAGTCTGCCCCCTTCTACCGAACGCCCATAGCCCAGAGGCAGAATCGTCGAATGACGCCAATTCGCTCGGGTTTCAATCCTAGCTTAAAAAGCAATCGGAGTCTAACCGTACTGATGAGCTGTGTTACAGCAAAACAGATCTGTCTGCGAATGACTAGATAGATAGATAGATAGATAGATAGATAGATAGATAGATAGATAGATAGATGTGTTGCCGATAAATCGAGATAATTTTCAATGATGAAAAAAACAGTTTATAATACTAAAATAATGGTAGTACTAAGTACTTGGTATTTGAATGCAATATGTTTTAGTACAAAAACATTTATCACTAAATATGCCCACCATTTTGAGCAATCCCTTTTCGTCACTGCCATTTTGATTTTGGATGTTTATTGTGCGATGCATGCCTTCAAAATGTTGACACTCAAATGTGATGAAGCATTGGTTCTTTCTTGAAGGATGACCCACCCCGCAAAAAGAATAATCGAGAAGGTTGCGATTTGGCCTATTACTGGGCTAGATATCGGCTCTCAAAAAGAATGTTATGTTCTCAGCAAGGAAAGCCTGTGTTGCTATTAAGCCACGGCATGGCGTAGAGTCCAGGATAAGTACCACATTGTAATCGAATACTGCTGCCATATCCGGTCGGGTGCTCTTGCTATCAACCTAGAGATCCTTGACAAAATCCAACGGAGAATCTGTAATGTGATCGATCCCGACCTGGCAGCTCAGATACAGTCACTTTCTCACCGGCGCAATGTGGTTTCCCTGCGTCTCTTCTACAAATACTTTCAGAGCTTCTGCTCCGATGAATTTAACTCACTGGTACCCTCTATATATGAATTTCCTCGAGTAACAAGATTAGCAACTAGGCCCCACCCTTTTACTGTGAATCCAATAAAATACAAACGCAAATACTACTCCATCAGCTTCTTTTCTCACACTTCCCGCCTATGGAATTCCCTTCCGTTTACTTACTTTCTCGACAGCTACAATCTCCAAGAATTTAAATGTAAAATCAATAGTCATCTCCTATCTCACTAACTTGCATCCTCTCTCATATACTCCTTTCTCTGTACACTCCCATCTCAACAGTATTCTCACCCTTCTCTTACCCACTTCCTGACACCCCTATAACCTGTCACTCATTCTCATAACTTTCCTTCTATGTAACACCCTGCACAACAGTGGCAGTAAAATGTCTTGCTTAGGGCGATATGATTAGAAAAAATCGACATTTTAATTGACCGTCGCCTGACTTTCACGTGAAAACTCTCTTCAGGCAAACATGCTCGTTAAATCGTTGTGTATTTTATATATATATATATATATATATATATATATATATATATATATAAACAATAACGCGAAGAAATTTACTGTTAATTAACGTTTATTTTCGCGACACAAAATTTCCATCCCAAAAATGATCACTTGAAGATAGAGCCATAGTTAAAAGATAATTCCGAAATATGTAAAATTCTGTATTGTGAAGATTTTGAATTATATTACAATAAAATATATATATATATATATATATATATATATATATATATTATATGTACATGTGTGTGTGTGTGTGTGTGTGTGTGTGTGTGTGTGATGTCGTACATTGAGAGCAGATATTAAAAAAAAAGTGCTCGGTATAATATCAGTCAAGCGCCATACATGATACACGCTTTGGGCGATCATGACTCGAAAGAGACATGATTGACTGGGCAGATTATCCCGCAGTATTTTGTCATTGCTTTCTGCGGTAGAATTGTTGCCAACAAAGAATATAAAACCCTATCTGTCCTATTATTATTTAACCCATAATTGGAGGGAAAAGACGGATTAATACCTTTCCCAAGAGTATTTGTGCGTAAGTGAAGGCAAGAAATTCAACTGGAATTCGAACTCGGCACCCCGATTTGTCGGTCCGAGTCGATATCCAACGCACATCCACGGTATAATATAACCGGCATAAATTATATTAATATACATTAATTATGTATAAATTTTGTACTAATTAATATACATTAATTATATACTAATTAATATACATTAATTATGTATAAATTATATACTAATTAATATACATTTTTACTCACTAAGAGTTTAATACATAACTCAATCATCAGGTACTGAATTGAGACTCATATATATATTCGTCATCCACATACAAGCCTGTTTCGCTGTATCACAATTCATCAGTGTGTCTAGACATCCACTTGCCTCCGGAACTCAATCGATTTGGTGTCAGTCGGAGTCGCTAACCCTTAAGCCATAGGCTCATGGAATCAGAGAAGGAAAATTTTAGCGTGTTATATACAAGCGGTGCATACACACGCCAGCCACCGAAAGAACTCAATTCATTGCTGAAGAATTTTGCATAAATCGCTTTATTTAAATTTTCCTCTCTAGAGAGCTCAGTCGTAATGAGAGCAGAATATATTCGTCATCTAGCCTGGGTAGGGCCAGAAAGTTTTTTCCGTCTAAAACAATCCTGTATCACAGCTCATCGGTGTGGCTAGACATCCACTTACCTCCGGCAAGGAACGAAACTCTACCGCTTTAGTCTTAGTACGATTTGTTAAACATGCATACCTTCTGGTTTGAATTTCATAAATCCTGTGCGCGCACACACACACACACACACACACACACACACACACACACAAAATATATATATATATATATATATAAACATGATCTTTTTCTGTTTCACGGTGGGCATAAGAATCAACACTTCATGAAGACTGTCGGTTTCACGCTTTAATCGATCAGCAGACTATTACTACTCTTTATGTGGGATCTATTGAGGTTGTTGAAGACTCATGGGATGTGGGAGAAGTATGAAGCTGTCTTTTCCCAATCCTGCTGTTTTGGTTTAACGTTTTTGGATTATTTAGTCGAGACCTTGGATTTATTTTATGTTGTTATCCTTATTTTATTTTTATTTTACTTTCTTCTCTTATTCGATAGAATTCAATGCTCTGTAGTTTAGTCATTTCGTCAGACTTTAGAAAGTGGTCCAGACAGAACTGTTTCAGTATATTATCCGACGAAGTCTTGGTTTTATACACCTGACAATGTACGTACATACAATGAGCTGATTCATAACCTGTTTCATTGTTAAGGTCTTTGTGTATTTTCCCCACTGTTAATGTTTTAAACAATACTAAGTATTCAAAGGTTCATTTTCCCACCCAAACGCGGACTTCCAGTTTCTTTCGCCTTCTGCTAGACAAAGAAATGCTTCATAGGCATCTAAATTTGAGTAACTTATGTTCTGCCCTAATCTTTAGCAAACTTTACGAGCACAAACTACTTATCCTGGATTTTCAGCTCCACATTTAACAACTAACTGCTTTTATTTAAATCACTTTAAGAAAGTTTATCTCTAAAACTTTCTCCCCAGCGGTGATCTAGTGTCGAGCTCCGAACTAAGAAAATACGCTGATAAGTATCAACGATTATACTCCATTTCTTTCACCTGAGCGAAAGATTAGCGAGTGCATTTTCAGGAGAGTTAATAAAATATTTATTTAATACTATACTGCGATTCTGGCAGCAATCTAACCCTTCTTTTATACATGTTTCTTTTAATGCGACCGACTAGATTTAATTTTTTATATTCAGTTTTTCCTATGTGCTTATAATATATCTTTTGTTGAGACTAAGATTAGACAGAAACTGTCAATATTGCTCTAACTGCTATCGGCTAATGTATTTCTCCATTTTCAAGAGGATCGTTGTTAGTATATGTTTGCCTTTGTATACTAAGTTGTGCTCGATAGAAATAGTAATTAATTCATGCTGTGAGGTCATAAAAAGACACCAGATACTTTTCGGTTGGATTCAAAGCAAGTGTTAAGTGTGGATGTATTTATCTTTTATAAAAAAAATGCTTCCATTTACCTTTAAAATCTTTTACAATTATGTCTCTCAAATGACAGTATTACAGACAAAGATTTTCGTATCGGCGCGTAAATTTGCGTATGCGTGTTTAAGTGCAGTTTCTCCCAATTTAGTTCCCAACCAAAAATTGTTTTATAAAAACCGATAAAAAAAATTTACATTTTCCGTGATCAAATGAACATCAAAATTTGTCTCTCTCTCTCTCTTTCTCTCTTTCTCTCTCTCTCTCTCTCTCTCTCTCTCTCTATATATATATATATATATATATATATATATATATATCCGACCCCTACACCTGAGCCAGGATGAATTTGCAACCGTCAAGGAGCTATTTGAAATGTCCGAGAACCGTACAAAGGTAGAATGCCAAATCAGCTTCCTAAAACGATGTCTCAAAAGCAACACGGTACCCAACACCATCGGGAGCGCCCAGTTCCCGGCATGCCTCAGACTACCAAACAACAATCAATCGCTGGACTGCCTGCATGAGTTCTACATGATCTTTCATCTTAATAGTAACATCAACGTTTTGATGATGAAACTTTACTTCCAGTAAATTTGTGTCCTTCTTCTTCATTACACCATGATATTCGTTAGAAAAGATTATAAAAAAATTTCAAAAAAATAATTACAAAAATACTTTGGAGATCACAATCACAAAATGAAGTTAAATGAAATACAAGAAGCATACGCACATAAACACGACACACACACACACATAATAGTCATAAAAAGCCCTTTGGCAAAAGTTAAACTAACGGTCAGGTCAACACATACTTAGATAAACCGCATATCAAAGCAGACTGATACTATCCCAACCATAAAGATCCCAACTATCAATTACACATATACACACCATAGACACACATACATACTTTAGCATACTTACACACACACACACACACACACACACACACACACACACACACACACACACACACACACACACATTACAATTAATGACAGCAGCAGCAGCCAGGAATGACCATTCGTTGAAATTCGCGAACTCAAACACGATCGCCCTAACATTCTGAAGATGAGATTTGAATCTCGAAATATTAATGTATAATAAATCGGTGACACCCAACAACTTATTTACATATATATATATATATATATATATATATATATATGGTGTGTGTCCTAACTATCAATCACGCACATGTATACGACAAACACACACACACACATACACACACACACACACACACACACACACACATATATATATATATATATATATATACAGTTTGGCAAAAGTCAAACTAACGGTCAGGTCAACGCATACTTAGATTACCCATATATTAAAGCAGACTGATTACATCAGACTTAAAAAGGTCCTAACTATCAATCACGCATATATATATACGACAAACACACACACACACACACATACATGCTTTAACACACATACACACACACATACACACACACACACACACTTACACACACGCGCGTGCGCGCACTCACTACAAGTAATAACAGAAACAGCAGCCAGGAATGACCATTCGTTGAAAGACACGAACTCAAACACAAGCTTTCCTACTATTCTGAAGATGAGATTTGAATCTCGAAATATTAATGTATAATAAATAGGTAGCATTCAACAACTTATTTACCTTCCTTTATTTTACTAAACGCATTGTGACAGCCTAACCATATTCCTAATATACACAATGCTTCAAGCAAATTACAAAACATTCCTATATATATATATATAACCATAACGAGACAATGTTCTCTTTCCTACAGGTTTTCTTTACTTTTTATGTTCTCTATACTCTTTTCCCCATTATATCTCCCTGAATTTTCACCTATCTCTTTTTAACTGTAGGTAGTAGCTTCATTTTTATCCTTATTTTCCTATAAAATTCATCGTTATTCATCTTATCTATTATATCGCTTCGCTCATTCACTAATGAATTAGAGCACTCTGGCTATTGGGCGTGTATAATGATAATATACATGCTAAAATTCTGTCTTCTTCTACCGAGTGACAATAGCCCAGAGGTAGAATCGCCGACTGATGCCACTTCGGTCGGGTTTCAATCCTGGGTTAAAAGCAATCGGAGTCTAACCGTACTGATGAGCTGTGATACAGCGAAACAGATCTGTCTGCGGATGACTATATATATATATATATATATTTGAACAAAGTAGACGTTATAGTACACCTTACACCTTAGGAACCTTTCGGCCAACACATTATCAAAGGCGTACGTTGGCAAAATTCAAATCATAATCAAGGACACATGAATATAACGTTTGAGAAGGGAAGTTAGAACCCAATTAAAAACAATTTTTAATAAGAAATAATTGAAATTTAAGGGGGTGTAAGCATAAAGTTCCACAAGAGTATTAAAAAATAAAAAAACTGGACTCACAAACCTTCCAACAATCGTAAGGAGCGAATAAAGTGCTCCTTTTGTCTGCACAGACTGGGCTGGTGATATACAGCCTCAAGAACACGAAGATGGTAAGACGAACGAGCGCTGTGCAGAACCGAGAACCGCCTGTCTTCGTACCAGGAGGCACAGTCATGTCTGTTGAGTAGATATTGTCCAATGGCTGAGTTATGTACGGCTTTAGTGTTTCTTATAGACGGCTCTAACTATCCGAACGCACATTGGCAGGGACGTGCTGCGGAACCCGTTTTTCCAACGTCAGATTGGTACGTCCTATGTATAACGCATTAGAAAGTGAAGGTAACACCCAGGACCAGAATTTGAATACAGTACGTGGATACCACTTTCCCAATTAAATACGTGTGTTCTACTTTCTGCAACGACAACCACTACGCTAGCCGTACACGCACACAAAAAACAAAAACACACGCGCCCTCCCCTACCTCCATTTATTTCTATATCTGGTTGTAGGTAACTCTCATCCAACCAAGTATATAGTTTCGTCTCGTATATGAGTAAAAGAGAATTTAATTGCGCTCAGCCTTCCAAGTAGAAATAGACGTTTTGAGAAATTAGCGTTGGAAATCTGAACCGAGGTGAAAGCCACGTCTTCGGAAGTTGGTTTCGGAAGTTGCAACCATTTTTACTAGCCAAAAATATTCCATTTCTGTTACAAATTCAATCCATTTTCCGACTATTAAAATATGCGCAACCACCAAAGTAACGTTTAAAATAATATATATATATATTTTAATTCAGATACTTCAATCCAAGAGAAAAAAGCTGGAAGGTAAATTCCAAAAACCCGATCCTAATTAATATTAAAAATTTTATTTTAATACTAAAAAATGATACAGGAAGAGAGCTCCATGTAATAAAATATTACAGAGCAAATATATATTAAAATAACATTCAACATCTTTGAATTAATCCTTTTTTAATATATATATATATATATATATATATATATATATATATAATAGTACATATATATATATATATATATATAAATGTGTATATATATATATATATAATAGTACATATATATATATAAATGTGTATATATATATATAATAGTACATATATATATATATATATAATAGTACATATATATATATAATAGTATATATATATATATATATATAAATGTGTATATATATATATATATAAGTACATATATATATATATATATATATATATATATTAGCATGCAGTATGGCTATAGAAGAATCCAAAAGAGTATCCTGTACATAGTAGTAGGATAACTCTCAAAGAGAGCTATAAATATGTATGTATATAAATACATATAGAGCAAATATTATAAATCCTTTGTAAAATAAAGACGTAAACTGATGATCGTTCGCCTAAAATAGGCCTACACTTCCGATTTACCCTGAAATAACGTGTCTGTCTTAATTTTTCTTATATATATTATTTTAAATGGTAGATGCTAAAAACTGTAGCTACTCGCCTCTATTTACGCATTATTCTTCAACAATGAATTGAACCCTTAATGGCATTTGTTTCCTTGTGTATATAAGACGCTAAAATCTGTCCTTCATAGCCATGCGCCAATAGCTTAGGCGTAGAATCCTAAACCGATGTCAAATCGGTTGAGTTTCAATCCTCGCTGGAAGCAATCGGATATGTAGCCGTACTGATGAGCTGTGATACAGCAAAACAGTACTGTATTGAAACTATTTGTTTCAACATTATTTTTGATCGATACTCTTATTTAAGTAGATAAACTGTTTTATAATCAAACGGTATTATATATTTACTTCTACCAGCCTGATTATTTACGATATATTTTTGTGTCAGCTTCGAATCCTGCCGAATGCCACAGATTTTCGTAACAAAAATTTATCGTAAGTTATTACGATGAATCGAAAATTGTGTTATATAGGCTTGATTTGCCTTCGTTTAGACAGTTGGTAATTCGTGGTCGAGAGGTCTAATACGCGCCAGATCAATTACTGGCTTCCTCTATGTGGATAGGGGTCGCAGGTCGAATCTACCGGTAGAAATAAATATATATTACTGTTTGGTTATAAAACAGAATATCTACTTAAATATGATTTATCATTTCAAATTGTCGGTTGTTTAAAAACCATTGTGTTAATGTTCGTAACATGTTTCAATTTGTTGATATTCAGAGCAGATATGGCTATTACGATGAATTGAAAATTGTATGATATAGGCTTCATTTAACTTCGTTTAGACTGTTGGTCATTCGTGGTCGAGAGATCTGATACGCGCCAAATCAATTGGTGGCTTCCCCTATGTGGATAAGTGTCACCGGTTCGAATCCTGCCGAATGACACACATACATTTTCGTAACAAGAATTTATCGTAAATAATCTTGCCGGTAGAAATAAATATATAATACTGTTTGATTAAAAAACAGAATATCTACTTAAATAATAATGTTCAAACAAATCATTTCATTCATATATATATATTTTTTTTTTAATCATTTCACCCCGAGCAAGGCGGAAACGCCACTGATGTGCAGAGGGTTACATAAATGTAAAAAGATTAATTAGAAAAGAGTGAGGAGTACAAACAAGTTAGAAAGGAACAATAGAAAGCCGAGAAAGCAGGTGCGATGACAGATACATAGGTGGAGAGAAAGGGAAAGTTATACAGGGGAGGGGAGAGAGCTAGAGGCCAGTGGTTAGTAGATGAGTATTGACTTTGCATTTAAATTTCTGGAGGTTGTAGCCGTCAGGAAAGCAAGAATACGGGAGCGAGTTCCACAGGCGGGAAGTGCGAGAGAGGAAGCTGCAGGAGTATAATTGTCGTCTGCATTTGGCTAACCTGACTGTGAATGGGTGGGACCCAGTTGCCAGTCTGGTTGCACGAGTAAACACCTGTTGAGGAGGCATCAGTGACTTAAGCTCATCCGAGCAGAAGCCATGAAAGTATTTATAGAAGAGACAGAGGGAGGCCACATTTCGACGATGGGGAAGTGGCTGCAGTCGAGTCGCCAGATCGTTTCACCCTAAGTAAGCCTGTACTGTAATTGGTGCGTGTTTGAGAGTGAAGCAAACATGAAGAAGAACAAGACACGGGTAAATCATAAGAGAAAGATGGGAGTCAAGGAGATAGGAGATAGCAATTGACGTTGCCCTTAATCTCTTGGAGAGTGTAGCTACTGAGAAAGCAAGTAGAAATGGCAGCTACATTTTACTGATTTGACTGGAAAAAGGGATGGACCTAGATGCCAACCAAGTAGTTCGAGTAAATTCGTGAAGAGGCGATACCAATTAGCTAAGTTCGTAATGCGTGAAAATATTTGTAGAAGAGACAGAGAAAAGTTTCATCCAGTTAGTGAGATAGTAAGCTGCCAAATCTGGATGGACTATATTGCAGATCTTCCTTTGAATTTTCTCAAGAACCCCGAGATGAATGGCAAGGGCGACTGACCAGATATGACAACGGATGGCAGATTTGTATATTTGTGCTAGATGGATTCTGACGAGAAAAACTGCCTGGTACCCACACAGTGATCCGACCTTCATAGCAGTAGATTTAGCTATTGATTCAATGTAGTCATTCCACTTGAGGTGAACTGAGAGAGTGAGGCCAAGTAGGTGCACTGTATTGCTTTCAGGGAGACTAGAGTGATCCATGCTGATAAGAGTAGAAGAGGTTGTCTATGATGGTTAAAAGATAGCAGCTTCGTTTTTTAAGCATTAAAATTTATGAGCCATTTCTTACCCAGTCCACCATAAATTGAAGGTTTTTTCAAAATCATGTGCGAGGATCACTTTCTCAGCTTTGACAGATTTATTTATTTATTTATTTTAATCATCTCACCCCAAGCAAGGCATTCCACTGCCACTATTGCGCATGGGGCTACATAGGGGAAGGTAAAGAGAAGGAGTGGTTAGACATAGAGAATGACAGGAGGAAGGTGACAGATGAGTAAGGATAGCGAGGATGAGGGATGGGCAGATGGGAAGAGTGTTTGAAAAAATGGGAGCAGGTTAGTGTGTTAGGAGGTGTCTATTGACCTTACATTTAAACTCCTTATTATTAAGGGAGGAGTAAATGGTGGTGTCGTCATCGTAGATACCTACTTTCGGATCTGATTACATCAGCGCGATGGTTGATGAAGATCAGAAACAAATAGAACCTAGCGTCCAATGATACCATAACCCTATAACTTGCGCAGAAAGCCAGCATGCATGCCAAACTCTGTCAAATGCTTTGGATATATCCGGGGTAACAACTCGAGCTTCGCCGTTCCTCTCGAGAACCTGGAATATGTATTCGGTGATGGTCGTTATTATCAAGCGTTAAACTTGGCGAAGCAGAAGGCATATTATTTGTCGGAGAATAGGCCGTGGACTGTGAGATGTTAAACCACTTCAGCATTGATAACAGCCTCGAACACTTTGCCGAAAATTGGCAGTAGGCTGATAGGGCGATAATTAGAAGAATCTGAAGGTTCTCCAGAGTTCTTAATGACAGGAACTATAGAAGACGATTCCATCAGGCAGGAACGCAAAAAGCAGAGAGGCAGTAGTTGTAGAGTTTGGAGAGGATAGGGTAAAGTTCAGGGACACATTTCTTTTGGACTGTGGCTGGGATTCCGTCACCTCTGCTCGCCTCATCGTGGTGAAACTTTGAAATTATGTAAGAGACCAGCGAGGGATTATGAATACGTCACTCAGTTGAGGCTCAGTTCTATCTAAACAGACCAGCGAGTATAAAGCAAATCGGAGTCTAACCGTACTGATGAGCTGTGATACGGCGAAACAGATCTGTCTGCGGATGACAATATATATATAAAAATTAAAATAGGATTAATTGAAGGATGTTGTATGACCATTTCGATATGAAAATCCCCACGGGGGATAACACATCACCTCAGCAACAAAAAAATCCTTCCAGAAACTGGAGAAAAATCAGTGACTCAGCCTAAAGAATATTTGTGTGAAGTTTAGTGAGAATCGTATAAAAATTGTGGATTTGTATAAAGGACATGCAGACAGATAAACAGACACACGCACAAACATCTTGCCTTATATATATATATATATATATATATATATATATATATATATATATATATTATCAATTTTCTGCACTATTGTAAGAACTGCAACCTTGAAATCTCTGGATATCGTTTCTTATGTCTTTGACTATGAGTGTATCAAATTTGATTAAAATTGGACCACTCCTTCTATAACCCGATTTTTTCGATTATCGATTTTCGGTATTTATCGGGGGTACCTCGACACAAAACGTAGCTAAGAACACTCGCAGACGCTTCTAGTACAACTTTGTAAATTTTCAAGAAAATCGGTTCAGCCGTTTCGGAGTCTATATGTAACGTATACACACACACAGACACACACACACACACACACACAGACAAAGTTCCATTTATAAATAAGTTTAGATAGATAGATAGATAGATAGATAGATAGATAGATAGATACATACATATAAGTTGAATATATGGATCGGAATCCGACAAGATGAATAGAATAACTAAAGAACAAGTTGGAAGAAAGTGTCTTTAATGAAAAAAGTAAATGACAGTGACGAAATACATTTCCGTTGAACATCTCATGTTTTTATTACACGTTGGCACACGCAATTAGACAGACAAGTTTTTTCTTCTTGTACATTTAATATTCATCCATTGCTTTATCACACGTGACACGTATCTGACCAATGAAACTATACCTCAATCAACATACTCTTAGATTTTTAAATCATTCGTCTTTAATAAACCTCAGAAGAAGCTTGTTAAACGTGAAACATGTTACATTAAAGACACTTTTTTCCACTTGTTCTTTACTTATTCTATTCATATATATATATATATATATATATATATATATTGATGCATTGAATAATATACACAAGTTTGTCCCCTAATTTTATGTAATTTTCCTTTCATATTCTCTGCTAAGCTTAATAGCATTATCATTAAATGATGAAAGAATATTACAATATTGATACATAACTTATTTTATAATCCAATCTAAGTTTTTTGCTTACAAAAGCCATTTTAGATATTAGATTGCATTATAAAATAAATCATCTATCAATATTGTGATTTTCTTTCATCATTTAATGATTAAGCTTATCAGACAATATGAAAACAATTTACATAAAATAGACAAAACTTGTCTATATTATTTAATGAAACATACATCAATGAAAAAATGCTGCCTAAATACACACAATCTCTCTCTCTCCCTCTCTCTAACTCTCTCTCTCTCTCTCTCTCTCTCTCTCTCTCTCTCTCTATATATATATATATATATATATATATATATATATATATTAAAAAAGGATTAATTCAAAGATGTTGAATGGCTATTTCGATATGAAGATCCCCACGGGGGATGACACATCACCTCAGCAACAGAAAAAACCTTTCAGAAACTGGAGAAAAATTAGTCTACTTTTCCTTTTTAAATAGATTGCAAAGAACTTTGCTCTGTAATATTTTAATACTTTGCTCTGTAATATTTTATTACATGGAGCTCTCTTCCTGTATCATTTTTTAATATTAAAATAAATTTTTAATATTAATTAGGATCGGGTTTTTTGGAATTTACCTTCCTGCTTTTTTCCCTTGGATTGAAGTATCTGAATTAAAATATATATAAATATATATATATCGAAATAATGAACTGATACCACAGAAAAGAAATACGGATTTAAACAAACATAATTTTATGTACTTTTTTTTCTAAATATCCGGGCATAGGCTGCCTTTAGGCCAACGATTCGTCAGGGACCAATCGTTGCCAATTTCGATTATAAGAGATTGATTTGGAAAGAAAGAAATATGGAGACAGTTCTAGAAACCGCTTAAAATTATGAATATTGTAAGTACGTAAAAGTAAATCAGAGAAAAAAAATTACGATTAAAATACGTAAATAAACAAAAATGGTCCATTGGAGCAAAAAAAAAAAAAAAAAAAAAAATAAAGCTCGCACGTCTCCGAATAAATGTAAGGATCTTATGAAATAATTTTAAGCATATATATATATATATATATAATCTTGAAATGTTTTTTGGATATTCTACAAATCCATGGGTAATAAATATTTCGCAGCCGCTCCTCAGACCCAAAACCATCGATTTGTAGATTATTCAAAAACTTTTTCAAGATTATATATATATATATATATATATATATATATATATATGCTTTCAAGATTATATTATTCTGTTAAGTTTAATAAAAAAAAAAGTCTCTAAACAGTTCTCCTCAAGTTTTAAATTCATCGAATTTCTTCTCCTAGACTGACTGCTAACCACGGCACGAAAGACTAGTTTGTCCAGCTATTTAACCCGTAGGTGGAGAAACCGTTTCTGTTTCTTTCACTTCATTAACTTGAAAGGGAAGAAACCGAAACGAGTGTAATTTGAACTCGGCTCAATGATTTCATTTTTGACGCAAAACCCGCTGCACTGGCCGCACATGCTTATTAATACAAACCCGCATATTAAAATATAAAAAACTACTAAATGCCTATATGAAATGCTCATATTCGAAAGAAGTTCATTGATATTCTTCTAAATGATTTCTGTCTGCTTTTAATATCTCACGTGTAGCGGATTAACTGCCTTTGTACACAGCAAATATTTGTTAATCTTTTGTTCACTGAAGAGTATCCCTTAAAAGTGGAAGTAGAAGCAAAAAAGGATGAAATTCGAAAGAAGAACATTCTATAAAAATGCGTGGTTCGCAAATAAAACTTTAAAAAAATAGAAAAATAAACCTGCTGGACAATATCATCGAAAATGAGGACAAAACTGGAAGCAGCGGAAATGTGGTTCTACAGAAGGATGCTGCGGATATCGTCGACTGAGCATGCAAGCAACGATGAGGTGTTGGAAAGAATGGCAACAAAAAGGAAATTGATGCTGAGCATCAGGAAGAGACAACTGAAGTTCCTGGGACATGCAATGACGAAGGAGAGCCTGGAGAACCTGATACTGACTGGACAGATAGAAGGAAGGAGAGACAGAGGAAGGCAGCGGATAACATATTTGCAGGGCCTGATCAGGTGGATGAGGGAACGGTGGTTGCCAGGAGTAACAGGAGCAAACATACTAAGAGTCACAAGGGATAGGGAGACGTGGAGAACCATGATCGCCTACGTCCTGAAGGGACAGGGCACATAGAAGAAGAAGAATAAATAAATGCGATTTTTTTCTTCTCTTCTCTTCTCTTCTCTCAATCTAAATCCACTGTGTGTGTGCGCAAGCGTGTGCGTGCGTGCGTGTGTGTGTGTGTAGGTGTGCGTGTTTCCGTACGTGTGCGTGTGTGTATGTGTTTGTGCGTGTGTGTATGTGTGCATGTGTGTGCATGCGTGTATGTTTATGCGTGTGTTTCCGTGCGTGTGCATGCGTGTGTGTGTGTATGCGTGTGTCTCTGTGTGTGTGTTTCCGTGCGTGTGTATGTGTGTGCACGGGTGCATGTGTGTGCGTGCATGTATTTGTGTGTGCGGTGTGCGCGTGCGTGCGTGTGTATATGTGTGGGTATGCATGTGTTTCCGTGCGTGTGTGTTGGTGTGTGTGTGTGTGGATGTTTGTGTGTGTGTGTGTGTGTGTGTGTGTGTGTGTGTGTGTGTGTGTGTGTGTGTCCAAAAAGCATTAACAAAAAAATGAATACTTTCATTAAAAGATGACTAATTTTTCCTGTCTTCATTCCTTCGATTTTCTCCGCTTTTAATCAAATGTTTGTCCGATTTTGTTTTCTTCGTCTACATTTTCGCTTCACCGCCCCCACCGCCAGTAACCATGTCAGCTAACTGCTTCGAAATATTTTTTTTTAACTCCAAGAGATTATTGTTTTTTAACTTGCACGCGAAAGATCTTTGAAAAACCTATATATATCGAAATTTTATCACAGATTTTAATCGTTACTTATCGAATATAAAAATTTTATCTCTTCAGGAAAACTGCTTATGGACAATTGAGAAGTTTGAAGTATTGTTTGAAACAACTTCTTAGAGCGAAAATTCTTTTTCTGTGATTTCTTCTATAAGATTTTTCTTCAATTTAGACCAAACACAGGAAATATTATGTAAATAGTTCTTTTCGGAAGCGGGTGTTTAGTCGTCAGTATATGAGATCAAACTCTTACAACAAGTCGCCTTTAATGAGTGCACTCAAAGCATATAAGGCCATTGAAAAAATACGTGTCCGTTTTTATTGTTAATATCAAATGGTGAAACCTTGACCCTGGCGTTTGTTTTGGTGCCAATTTCTGCTGTTGTTGTTTTTTTTATAATCATACCGCCCCAAGCAAGTCATTCAATTGCCACTGGTGCGTAGAGGGTTACATAGGAGGAAAGTTACGAGAAAGAGTGACAGGTTACAGAGGGCGTCAGGAAGTGGGCAAGAGAAAAGTTAAGATACAGAGAGTGGAGTGGACGGAGAAAGGAGCATGAGAGAGAGAGAGAGAGAGAGAGAGAGAGAGAGAGAGGATGCAAGTTAGCAAGACAGGAGGGGACTATTGACTTTACACTTAAACTCCTGGATAGGAGGGGACTATTGACTTTACACTTAAACTGTCGGGGAAGCAAGTAAACGGAAGGGAAGTCCACAGGCGGAAAGTGCAAGATAAGAATCTGCTGGAGTAGAATTTGTGTTTACATTATATTGGTTTCACAGTAAAGTAGTGAAACCTACTTGTGGCTCAAGCAAATTCATGCATAGAGGGGAACCAGAGAGCTAAGTTCCTCGGAGCAGAAGCCGTGAAATTACTTGTAGAAGAGACACAGGGAAGCCACATTGCGCCGGTGAGAAAGTAACTGTATCTTGGCTGCCAGGTCGAGATCGATTCCATTACAGATTCTTCGTTGGATTTTGTCAATGACCCTTAGGTGGATAGCAGGGGCACCTGATCAGTTATGGCAGCAGTATTCAATGCAAGGGCGGATGGTAGATTTATATATGTACAGGATGGTTTTAGATTGGAAAAACTTGCTGACCCTACACAGAGAACCGACCTTCTTAGCAGTAGATTTAGCTATGGATTCGATATAGTCGTTCCACTTGAGGACTGTTGTGAGAGTTAACTCGAGGAGGCGCAGTGTTTTGCTCTCAGTGAGACTAACCTGATCCATGCTAATGGTGGGGAGCGATAGCCTTTAATGGTTAATAGCAGCTTCGTTTTGGAGGCATCAAAATTCACGAGCCATTTCTTAATCCAGTCCACCACGGATTAAAGGTCCTTTTCAAGCTCTACAGCGAGGTTTGCTTTGTCAGCCTCGGCAGATTTTTGGTCGAGGCGAGAGTAAACTGTAGTGTCATCAGCGTATATGCCTACTTGGGATTTTATTTCATTGGGGATATCGTTAATTAAGATCAGGAACAGCGTAGGACCTAGAATAGAGCTTTTATGGACACCTGCGTTCGTATGGTAGTATTAGGAGGCATATCACTTCAATATCACCTTCATTGTGCGATTTGAAATAAATGACTGGGTTAGGTCAAACAACTGTCTTGTTATACCATAGCTTCGAAGCTTACGTAAAAGGTCAGATTGCCAGACTCTGTCAAATGCTTTGGAGATGTCTAGGGCAACAGTCCAGGCTTTGTCGTTCTTCTCGGGAGCCTAGTTTATATACTGTGATGATCGTGAGCAGTAGACCTGGTGAAGTGGAAACCATACTGCTTGTCAGAGAAGAGACTATGGGCTGTGAGATGTTGAACCACCTCGGCGTTGATGATGGATTCGAAGACTTTGCCAAAAGTCGATAGTAGGCTGATAGGGCGATATTTAGCGGGGTTAGATGTTTCTCCAGTATTTTTATATATAGGAACCACGGAGAAGGACTTCCAGCAGGTAAGAAAGCAAAAAGTAGAGAGACAGTAGTTTTAGAGTTTAGAGAGAACAGAGGAGAGTTTGTGTTCTAAATTAAAACCTGGCATCGTTCAGTTGTGAGTCAGATTTTGTTGAATATTTTACGTTTTGTCCACGAATTGATGCTTTAAAAATGGAAGATGAAAAGTTTCACTTTCACCAAATAATGCTTTATGAATTTCGATTAACCATCCAACCGTATATAGAATTCTGTTGTCATATCTGATCAGGCACCCCTGCTGTTCGTCTCAGTGTTCTCGACAGGCTCCAAAAGAAAATGTGATTGGTCCCGACCTGGCAGCACGACTCCAGCCACTTTCTCATCAGCAGAACGTGGCTTCCCTCTGTCTTTTCTATAAATATTTTTATGGCTTCTGCTCTGACGAACATAGGTCACTGGTGCCCCCTCCACAAGAATCTACTCGGGCAACCAGACTAGCATCAATGTCCCACCCTTTTACAGTTAAATCAACCAAATGCCGGCAACAATTCTACTCCATCAGCTTCTTTTCTCGCGCTTCCCGCCTGTGGAACTTCATTTAATATACTTGCTTTCCTGACGGCTACAACCTCCAGGAATTTAAGTGCAAATTCAATTTCCACCTCTTATCCACTTAACTCCAGCCCTTTCTACATCACCCCGTATATTTTCTTGTTCTTTTCCCTTCTCTCTGCCTTCGCAACTTTCCTCACTCCTGTGTTCACATCTTTTTCTTGCCATTTCTCTTTCACCCCCTGTAGCTGGTTCGTCTTTGTCCTCACTCTCTTCCTGCCTAAAACTTTAACTCTCTTATGTAGATTCTTAACATCAGTGGCGGTACGGCCTTACTCGGGGTGAAATGATAACTTTATATATATATATATATATATATATATATATATATATATATATATATATATATAGTGATGATCATCCACGTATACTGTCTTAATATGTATAGGAAAGAATATTAATAAAAAGTTTTGAATTTAAAAACGTACTTTTTTAAACAGTATTTGTTTATTTTTATTGTATTTTTATATTTCAGACCGTCCTCGGTCCTTCATCAGAAACAAGTGATTTTTAAATTAGAATTGGAAACGTATTTTACGATAGCGTCCGAATACTTTTTTGTTTACATCACGTGGTGTCGATAAACCAATCAGCATGCGGCACGTCCGTTTGTTTATTTTTGGTAAACCAAAAATATTATATATATATATATATATATATATATATATATATATATATATAATACAATAACAATAATAATAAAACATCGGAGGTGCAGTAAGAAGTATTTATAATGTTTATTTAGACCGTGCTCTAGCACATCAAATGGTCAAAAAGTAATTAGTCAGATTTCGTCAGAGTGGTTTTAAATAAAAGGATCAACCACTCCTCGGGGCGAACTTTCGGTGTTGATGTAGAGAACAAACCGAAGATTTCGACGAAATAGACTTTAAGAATTTGAAAACCGACATCTCAACTGCCTTTCGTCATTTGAAGAGACTTGGGTTCAAGGAAAACGATTGATTATAGCATATCTCAAAGGTGTCATTTTTCACCACAACTACAACGAAAATCTACATATTGATCAACAGACCACACAGAAATTTAAATAGTTAAAATGGGAAAACACTTTATTCTCATGAATTGGATACTTCGGGATTTCATTTGTGCCGGTCATTAAAGGTCAACGTAAAAGACAAAGACATTGACTCTGTAAAGTCAATAGAAAACTATATCACAAAATTCTCCCCGCCCCACCAAAAAAATCACGAAGTTTCTATGAAAAAGGCATCAATATTCTTCTAGAACAATAAGGGTTATTTTTTAAAAAAATGTAGACTATATACTTAACTATTGTTTTTTGTTTGTTTGCTTGCTTGTGTGTGTGTGTGTGTGTGTGTGTGTGTGTGTGTGTGTGTGTGTGTGTGTGTGTGAACATTTTGTTTCTAATTTTCTAATAGGGCCAGTAAAGTAAAGCTGAGTATAATAATGAACTGGCTAGCTTGATGCACAACGCATCTAAACTTATTTTTAAATGGAACTTTGTCTGTGTTTGTGTGTGTGTATGTGTGTCTGTGTGTGTGTGTCCGTTACTTATAGACTCCGAAACGGCTGAACCGATTTTCTTGAAAATTTACACAGTTGTACTATAAGCGTCTGCGAGTGTTCTTAGCTAGGTTTTGTGTCGAGGTACCCCCGATAAATATCGAAAATCGATAATCGAAAAAATCGGGTTATAGAAGGAGTGGTCCGATTTTAATCAAATTTGATACACTCATAGACAAAAACATAAGAAACGATATTCAGAAGTTTCAAGGTTACAGTTCTTACATTAGTGAAGAAAATCGATAATATATATATAAAAGGCAAGATGTTTCTGTGTGTGTCCGTTTATCTGTCTGTATTTCCTTTATACAATTCTACAATTTTTATCCGATTCTCACCAAACTTCACACAAATATTCTTTAGGCTGAGTCTGAGCTCCAGACCATGGATTAGTTTTAAAGGTTTCATTACACCCGAGCAACGCCAGGCTATACTGCTAGTATTTCATAAATGTTCGTTTGCAAGTGGCACCAACGCATGCGTATTTAAGCTCTTCTGATTTATCTCTGTTTGTAATTCAAAGCTTTGCAAATAAAAGAAGCTTGAACCAAATTTGAAAATGTTAATCCGGCAAGTCAAAAAAAAAGTTTTACTCTAATTTAAACTAAAGTTACATTAATTTACAAATAAGTTTATTTCCTTGTAAAAATAGAAGCTATTATAATTGTTCTTTTAACGAAGTCCACTTGCCACTTGCCAATGTGGATGTGGCACCAAGCCTTTGAAAATGTACTTAGGTGGTGGGGTAGGTTGTTGCAAAAAAGAAAAGCAGAATTCCCAATGACACACCAGTAAAAACTCTTCTGTGATCTAAGAAAACGAATATTGACAAGAAAATCTCAAGCCGGGGAGAAAAGGATAAAAAAATGGAAAGGTCGAAGGTAAAGGGAAGGGGGGGAAAAAGAAAGCGACTATTAACAACGAAAGATAAGGTTCAGGTGGTGCAATATATCAGCTCGGAATTGGAAATCGGTAGAGTCAAGTTCGAATTCCAGTTGAATTCGTTATATTCACTTACACGCAAATACCCTTGAAAAAGATATGAATCCATCTCTTCTCCCTCCAGCTATGAGTTAAATAGCAGAACAGATTGGGTTCCATAGCCTTTGTTGGCAACCAGTCTACCGCACAAAAAATGGCAACGTATTGCGGGAAAGTTTTTTGTCTAGTCAGTCTTGGGTCGAAAGAGACCTGATCGCCCAACCGTGTATCACGTATGGCACTTATCTGACTGACTGGTTGTATCCTTAGATTGTGAATCAGAGGGAGATGAGTAGTACTGCGTTTATTTTTGTGGTGCATATGGAAACTCTTTGTGTGGGGAGGAGTGGACCCAATGTTGGGTTTGTGGAAATGGAGCCTATAAAGAATGCACTGATATTGGAGTTATAAACTTTGTTTATATTTGTCAGTAGTACAAGAGTGTGAATGAGTACATTCTGATTAGTACGTGTGAATGAGTACATTCTGTTTGGTGTACTCACTGGTTTACGTTCATGGATTTTCTATAATTTCTTTTTTTACTTTTACTGATTCATATATTCTTTTGGTTGCATTAAAAATAACATTAAACCCCACTACACTACATCAATTTTTAGCTCTGCATTAACATATTTCACCGGGTGCACCAATATGCACCACAAGTGGAGTACGTTGTTGCATTCGACATGTTGTCATAGAGTTGTAATATTACGAGAATTCTGAATTCTATGAATTTTAAATTACATTCAACAAATAGACATACTGGAGTGTGTTTGCCAATTTCAACTCAATCAGCAAGGTTGGGTTATTTTTATTTATTGGTGGGATGTTTAGCGTCAATTAGGATAGAAATGTGCCCAGACTCGCCCTGCTTTAACAAAGATCTAATATTTATATATCTGTCTTCAGAAATTACCGAATTGCACTCATCCGGCCATAATTATACTTCCTTTTCATGAAATGTTTCTCGAAACCCTTGCTTCAGAAAAAGTGAGGAATAAATCGGTATGAACTAGAACTGTTGAAATTGATCTAAACACAGAAAAACAAATATACATGACATCTGAGATTTGTTGTTACTCGCTTTCTAATCAGTGTTATGTAATGTCTCTCCTCCTGTATGGCAGCGAATGCTGGACAATTTCTTCAGGGATGAAAAAGTGACACGAAGCGACAGAAATGCGGTTCTTCTGAAGGATGCTAAGGATAACATGGACCAAAAATATGAGCAACGACAAAGTTTTAGAGGGATTGCAAACGAAAAGGAAACTTATACTTTGAACCAGGAAGAGACAGCTGAGGTTTCTTGGACATGTAATGAGGAAGAACGGGTTGGAGAATCTAATACTTACATGATCGATAAAGGGAAAAAGTGACAAAGGAAATCATCGCGAGACATACTTGATGGACTTTGACAAGTAGATGGCGGAAAGGGGCTTGAGGGATATATCAAGAAGAAAAATGTTAAAAATGACAAGAGATAGGGGTAAGTGGAAGCCTATGATCGCATAACGTCCTGAAAGGACACGGAACATAATGAAGAAGAAGAAGAAGAAGAAGAAGAAGAAGAAGAAGAATATTAAAGAAAAAGTAAACATTTTTGTGTATAAACAAGATACCAAAAGTGATACTAAGAAGAAAAGTTTTAAAAGCGACAACGGATAGGAGTAAGTGGAAGTCTATTATCGCCAATGTCTTGAAGAGACACGATACATAAAGACAAAGATGAAGAATATTAAAGAATAAAGAAAACATTTTTTGTATAAAAAGATACCAAAAGTGATACCAAGAGGAAAAGTTTTAAGAGCGACAAGGAATGAGGGCCAAGTGGAAGTCCATGATCGCCTATGTCTTGAAGGGGCATTAAGTAGAAGAATATTAAAGAATAAAGAAAACATTTTCTGTATAAAAAGATACCAAAAGTGATACCAAGGAAAAGTTTTAAGAGCGACGAGGAATAGGGCCAAGTGAAGTCCATGATCGCCTATGTCTTGAAGAGGCACAACACATTAGAAAAGAAGAATATTAAAGAATAAAAGAAACATTTTTTGTATAAAAAGATACCAAAAGTGATACCAAAGGAAAAGTTTTAAGAGCGACAAGGAATAAGAGACCAGTGAAGTCCATGACTACTTCTGTCTTGAAGGGCACAACATTAAAGTAGAAGAATATTAAAGAATAAAGAAAACATTTTCTGTATAAAAAGATACCAAAAGTGATACCAAGAGGAAAAGTTTTAAGAGCGACAAGGAATAGGCCAAGTGGAAGTCCGTCCTTTATGTCTTGAGGAGCACAACACATTAAGTAGAAGAATATTAAAGAATAAAGAAAACATTTTCTGTATAAGATACCAAAGTGATACCAAGGAAAAGTTTGGAAGCGACAAAGAATAAGGAATAAAATTGGAAGTCCATTCGCCTATGTCTTGAAGAGACACAACACAATAGAAGAAGATAACAAGAATAAAGAAAACATTTTTTGTATAAAGATACAAAGTGATAACAAGAGGAAAAGTTTTAAGAGCGACAAGGAATAGGGCCAAGTGGAAGTCATGATCGCCTATGTCTTGAAAGGGCACAACACATTAAAGTAGAAGAATATTAAAGAATAGAAAACATTTTCTGTAAAGATACCAAAAATTACCAAGAGAAGGTTTAAGAGCGACAGCCAGGAATAGGGCCAAGTGGAAGTGAGTCGCCTATGTTGAAGAGACACAACATTAAGTAGAAGAATAGTAAAAGAATAAAGAAAACATTTTTTGTATAAAAGATACCAAAGTGATACCAAGAGGAAAAGTTTAAACGACAAGGAATAGGGCCAAGTGGAAGTCCATGATCGCCCATGTCTTGAAGAGGCACAACACGTAAGTAGAAGAATATTAAAGAATAAAGAAAACATTTTTCTGTATAAAAAGATACCAAAAGTGATACCAAGAGGAAAAAGTTTTAAAGGCTGACAAGGAATAGGGCCAAGTGGAAGTCCATGATCGCCTGTCTTGAAGGAAGCACAACACATTAAGAAGAAGAATATTAAAGAATAAAAGAAAACATTTTTGTATAAAAAGATACCAAAAGTGATACAGGAAAAAGTTTTAAGAGCGACAAGGAATAGGGCCAAGTGGAAGTCCATGATCGCCTATGTCTTAGGGGCACAACCCATTAAGTAGAAAATATTAGAATAGAAAACATTTTTCTGTATAAAAAGATACCAAAAGTGATACCAAGAGGAAAAGTTTTAAGAGCGACAAAGGAATAGGGCCAAGTGGAAGTCTATGATCGCCTATGTCTTGAAGGGGCACAACACATTAAGTAGAAGCTAACACAAAGAATAAAGAAGTTATTTTCTGTATAAAAAGATACCAAAAGTGATACCAAGAGGAAAGTTTTAAGAGCGACAAGGAATAGGCCAAGTGGAAGTCCATGATCGCCTATGTCTTGAAGGCACAACACATTAAGAAGAAGAATATTAAAGAATAAAGAAATATTTTTTTGTATAAAAAGATACCAAAAGTGATACCAAGAGTGAAAAAGTTTTAAGAGCGACAAGGAATAGGGCCAAGTGGAAGTCCATGATCGCCTATGACTTGAAGGGGCACAACACATTAAGTAGAAGAATATTAAAGAATAAAGAAAACATTTTCTGTATAAAAAGATACCAAAAGTGATACCAAGAGGAAAAGTTTTAAGAGCGACAAGGAATAGGGCCAAGTGGAAGTCCATGATCGCCTATGTCTTGAAGGGGCAAAACACATTAAGTAGAAGAATATTAAAAAATAAAGAAAACATTTTCTGTATAAAAAGATACCAAAAGTGATACCAAGAGGAAAGTTTTAAGAGCGACAAGGAATAGGGCCAAGTGGAAGTCCATGATCGCCTATGTCTTGAAGGGGCACAACACATTAAGTAGAAGAATATTAAAGAATAAAGAAAACATTTTCTGTATAAAAAGATACCAAAAGTGATACCAAGAGGAAAGTTTTAAGAGCGACAAGGAATAGGGCCAAGTGGAAGTCCATGATCGCCTATGTCTTGAAGGGGCACAACACATTAAGTAGAAGAATATTAAAGAATAAAGAAAACATTTTCTGTATAAAAAGATACCAAAAGTGATACCAAGAGGAAAAGTTTTAAGAGCGACAAGGAATAGGCCAAGTGGAAGTCCATGATCGCCTATGTCTTGAAGGGGCACAACACATTAAGTAGAAGAATATTAAAGAATAAAGAAAACATTTTCTGTATAAAAAGATACCAAAAGTGATACCAAGAGGAAAAGTTTTAAGAGCGACAAGGAATAGGGCCAAGTGAAGTCCATGATCGCCTATGTCTTGAAGGGGCACAACACATTAAGAAGAAGAATATTAAAGAATAAAGAAAACATTTTTTGTATAAAAAGATACCAAAAGTGATACCAAGAGGAAAAGTTTTAAGAGCGACAAGGAATAGGGCCAAGTGGAAGTCCATGATCGCCTATGTCTTGAAGGGGCACAACACATTAAGTAGAAGAATATTGAAGAATAAAGAAAACATTTTCTGTATAAAAAGATACCAAAAGTGATACCAAGAGGAAAAGTTTTAAGAGCGACAAGGAATAGGGCCAAGTGGAAGTCCATGATCGCCTATGTCTTGAAGGGGCACAACACATTAAGAAGAAGAATATTAAAGAATAAAGAAAACATTTTTTGTATAAAAAGATACCAAAAGTGATACCAAGAGGAAAGTTTTAAGAGCGACAAGGCATAGGGCCAAGTGGAAGTCCATGATCGCCTATGTCTTGAAGGGGCACAACACATTAAGTAGAAGAATATTAAAGAATAAAGAAAACATTTTCTGTATAAAAAGATACCAAAAGTGATACCAAGAGGAAAAGTTTTAAGAGCGACAAGGAATAGGGCCAAGTGGAAGTCCGATGATCGCCTATGTCTTGAAGGGGCACAACACATTAAGTAGAAGAATATTAAAGAATAAAGAAACATTTTCTGTATAAAAAGATACCAAAAGTGATACCAAGAGGAAAAGTTTTAAGAGCGACAAGGAATAGGGCCAAGTGGAAGTCCATGATCGCCTATGTCTTGAAGGGGCACAACACATTAAGTAGAAGAATATTAAAGAATAAAGAAAACATTTTTTGTATAAAAAGATACCAAAAGTGATACCAAGAGGAAAAGTTTTAAGAGCGACAAGGAATAGGGCCAAGTGGAAGTCCATGATCGCCTATGTCTTGAAGGGGCACAACACATTAAGTAGAAGAATATTAAAGAATAAAGAAAACATTTTCTGTATAAAAAGATACCAAAAGTGATACCAAGAGGAAAAGTTTTAAGAGCGACAAGGAATAGGGCCAAGTGGAAGTCCATGATCGCCTATGTCTTGAAGGGGCACAACACATTAAGTAGAAGAATATTAAAGAATAAAGAAAACATTTTCTGTATAAAAAGATACCAAAAGTGATACCAAGAGGAAAAGTTTTAAGAGCGACAAGGAATAGGGCCAAGTGGAAGTCCATGATCGCCTATGTCTTGAAGGGGCAAAACACATTAAGTAGAAGAATATTAAAGAATAAAGAAAACATTTTCTGTATAAAAAGATACCAAAAGTGATACCAAGAGGAAAAGTTTTAAGAGCGACAAGGAATAGGGCCAAGTGGAAGTCCATGATCGCCCATGTCTTGAAGGGGCACAACACATTAAGTAGAAGAAGATTAAAGAATAAAGAAAACATTTTCTTGCATAAAAAGATACCAAAAGTGATACCAAGAGGAAAAGTTTTAAGAGCGACAAGCAGTTTAGGCCAAGTGGAAGTCCATGATCGCCTATGTCTTGAAGGGGCAAAACACATTAAGTAGAAGAATATTAAAGAATAAAGAAAACATTTTCTGTATAAAAAGATACCAAAAGTGATACCAAGAGGAAAGTTTTAAGAGAGCGACAAGGAATAGGGCCAAGTGGAAGTCCATGATCGCCTATGTCTTGAAGGGCACAACACATTAAGTAGAAGAATATTAAAGAATAAAGAAAACATTTTCTGTATAAAAAGATACCAAAAGTGATACCAAGAGGAAAAGTTTTAAGAGCGACAAGGAATAGGCCAAGTGGAAGTCCATGATCGCCTATGTCTTGAAGGGGCACAACACATTAAGTAGAAGAATATTAAAGAATAAAGAAAACATTTTCTGTATAAAAAGATACCAAAAGTGATACCAAGAGGAAAGTTTCAATGGACAATAATAGGCCAAGGAAGTTCACAACGCCTAAATTGAAAGGGCACAACACATTAAGTAGAAGAATATTAAAGAATAAAGAAAACATTTTCTGTATAAAAGATACCAAAAGTGATACCAAGAGGAAAAGTTTTAAGAGCGACAAGGAATAGGCCAAGTGGAAGTCCATGATCGCCTATGTCTTGAAGGGGTTACAACACATTAAGAAGAAGAATATTAAGAATAAAGAAAACATTTTTTGTATAAAAAGATACCAAAAGTGATACCAAGAGGAAAAGTTTTAAGAGCGACAAGGAATAGGGCCAAGTGGAAGTCCATGATCGCCTATGTCTTGAAGGGGCACAACACATTAAGTAGAAGAATATTAAAGAATAAAGAAAACATTTTCTGTATAAAAGATACCAAAAGTGATACCAAGAGGAAAGTTTTAAGAGCGACAAGTGAATAGGGCCAAGTGGAAGTCCATGATCGCCTATGTCTTGAAGGGGCACAACACATTAAGAAGAAGAATATTAAAGAATAAAGAAAACATTTTTTGTATAAAAAGATACCAAAAGTGATACCAAGAGGAAAAGTTTTAAGAGCGACAAGGCATAGGGCCAAGTGGAAGTCCATGATCGCCTATGTCTTGAAGGGGCACAACACATTAAGTAGAAGAATATTAAAGAATAAAGAAAACATTTTCTGTATAAAAAGATACCAAAAGTGATACCAAGAGGAAAAGTTTCTTAAGAGCGACAAGGAATAGGGCCAAGTGGAAGTCCATGATCGCCTATGTCTTGAAGGGGCACAACACATTAAGTAGAAGAATATTAAAGAATAAAGAAAACATTTTCGTATAAAAAGATACCAAAAGTGATACCAAGAGGAAAGTTTTGAGAGCGACAAGGAATAGGGCCAAGTGGAAGTCCATGATCGCCTATGTCTTGAAGGGGCACAACACATTAAGTAGAAGAATATTAAAGAATAAAGAAAACATTTTTTGTATAAAAAGATACCAAAAGTGATACCAAGAGGGAAAAGTTTTAAGAGCGACAAGGAATAGGGCCAAGTGGAAGTCCATGATCGCCTATGTCTTGAAGGGGCACAACACATTAAGTAGAAGAATATTAAAGAATAAAGAAAACATTTTCTGTATAAAAAAAGATACCAAAAGTGATACCAAGAGGAAAAGTTTTAAGAGCTACAAGGAATAGGGCCAAGTGGAAGTCCATGATCGCCTATGTCTTGAAGGGGCACAACACATTAAGTAGAAGAATATTAAAGAATAAAGAAAACATTTTCTGTATAAAAAGATACCAAAAGTGATACCAAGAGGAAAGTTTTAAGAGCGACAAGGAATAGGGCCAAGTGGAAGTCCATGATCGCCTATGTCTTGAAGGGGCACAACACATTAAGTAGAAGAATATTAAAGAATAAAGAAAACATTTTCTGTATAAAAAGATACCAAAAGTGATACCAAGAGGAAAAGTTTTAAGAGCGACAAGGAATAGGGCCAAGTGGAAGTCCATGATCGCCTATGTCTTGAAGGGGCACAACACATTAAGTAGAAGAATATTAAAGAATAAAGAAAACATTTTCTGTATAAAAAGATACCAAAAGTGATACCAAGAGGAAAAGTTTTAAGAGCGACAAGGAATAGGGCCAAGTGGAAGTCCATGATCGCCTATGTCTTGAAGGGGCAAAACACATTAAGTAGAAGAATATTAAAGAATAAAGAAAACATTTTCTGTATAAAAAGATACCAAAAGTGATACCAAGAGGAAAGTTTTAAGAGCGACAAGGAATAGGGCCAAGTGGAAGTCCATGATCGCCTATGTCTTGAAGGGGCACAACACATTAAGTAGAAGAATATTAAGAATAAAGAAAACATTTTCTGTATAAAAAGATACCAAAAGTGATACCAAGAGGAAAGTTTTAAGAGTGACAAGGAATAGGGCCAAGTGGAAGTCCATGATCGCCTATGTCTTGAAGGGGCACAACACATTAAGTAGAAGAATATTAAAGAATAAAGAACATTTTCTGTATAAAAAGATACCAAAAGTGATACCAAGAGGAAAAGTTTTAAGAGTGACAAGGAATAGGGCCAAGTGGAAGTCCATGATCGCCTATGTCTTGAAGGGGCACAACAAATTAAGTAGAAGAATATTAAAGAATAAAGAAAACATTTTCTGTATAAAAAGATACCAAAAGTGATACCAAGAGTGAAAAGTTTTAAGAGCGACAAGGAATAGGCCAAGTGGAAGTCCATGATCGCCTATGTCTTGAAGGGGCACAACACATTAAGAAGAAGAATATTAAAGAATAAAGAAAACATTTTTTGTATAAAAAGATGCTCAAAAAGTGATACCAAGAGGAAAAGTTTTAAGAGCGACAAGGAATAGGGCCAAGTGGAAGTCCATGATCGCCTATGTCTTGAAGGGGCACAACACATTAAGTAGAAGAATATTAAAGAATAAAGAAAACATTTTCTGTATAAAAAGATACCAAAAGTGATACCAAGAGGAAAGTTTTAAGAGCGACAAGGAATAGGGCCAAGTGGAAGTCCATGATCGCCTATGTCTTGAAGGGGCACAACACATTAAGAAGAAGAATATTAAAGAATAAAGAAAACATTTCTTGTATAAAAAGATACCAAAAGTGATACCAAGAGGAAAAAGTTTTAAGAGCGACAAGGCATAGGGCTGGGCGGAAGTCCATGATCGCCTATGTCTTGAAGGGGCACAACACATTAAGTAGAAGAATATTAAAGAATAAAGAAAACATTTTCTGTATAAAAAGATACCAAAAGTGATACCAAGAGGAAAAGTTTTAAGAGCGACAAGGAATAGGGCCAAGTGGAAGTCCATGATCGCCTATGTCTTGAAGGGGCACAACACATTAAGAAGAAGAATATTAAAGAATAAAGAAAACATTTTCTGTATAAAAAGATACCAAAAGTGATACCAAGAGGAAAAGTTTTAAGAGCGACAAGGAATAGGGCCAAGTGGAAGTCCATGATCGCCTATGTCTTGAAGGGGCACAACACATTAAGTAGAAGAATATTAAAGAATAAAGAAAACATTTTCTGTATAAAAAGATACCAAAAGTGATACCAAGAGGAAAAAGTTTTAAGAGCGACAAGGAATAGGGCCAAGTGGAAGTCCATGATCGCCTATGTCTTGAAGGGGCACAACACATTAAGTAGAAGAATATTAAAGAATAAAGAAAACATTTTCTGTATAAAAAGATACCAAAAGTGATACCAAGAGGAAAAGTTTGCGAGCGACAAGGAATAGGGCCAAGTGGAAGTCCATGATCGCCTATGTCTTGAAGGGGCACAACACATTAAGAGAAGAATATTAAAGAATAAAGAAAACATTTTCTGTATAAAAAGATACCAAAAGTGATACCAAGAGGAGGTTTTAAGAGCGACAAGTAGGGCCAAGTGGAAGTCCATGATCGCCTATGTCTGGAAGGGGCACAACACATTATGAGAAGAATATTAAAGAATAAAGAAAACATTTTCTGTATAAAAAGATACCAAAAGTGATACCAAGAGGAAAAGTTTTAAGAGCGACAAGGAATAGGGCCAAGTGGAAGTCCAGCGATCGCTCATGTCTTGAAGGGGCACAACACATTAAGTAGAAGAATATTAAAGAATAAAGAAAACATTTTCTGTATAAAAAGATACCAAAAGTGATACCAAGAGGAAAAGTTTTAAGAGCTGAGAAGGAATAGGGCCAAGTGGAAGTCCATGATCGCCTACAGCCTCGAAGGGCACAACACATTAAGTAGAAGAATAGTAAAAAATAAAGAAAACATTTTCTGTATAAAAAGATACCAAAAGTGATACCAAGAGGAAAAGTTTTAAGAGCGACAAGGAATAGGGCCAAGTAGAAGTCCATGATCGCCTATGTCTTGAAGGGGCACAACACATTAAGAAGAAGAATATTAAAGAATAAAGAAAACATTTTTTGTATAAAAAGATACCAAAAGTGATACCAAGAGGAAAAGTTTTAAGAGCGACAAGGAATAGGGCCAAGTGGAAGTCCATGATCGCCTATGTCTTGAAGGGGCACAACACATTAAGTAGAAGAATATTAAAGAATAAAGAAAACATTTTCTGTATAAAAAGATACCAAAAGTGATACCAAGAGGAAAAGTTTTAAGAGCGACAAGGAATAGGGCCAAGTGGAAGTCCATGATCGCCTATGTCTTGAAGGGGCACAACACATTAAGAAGAAGAATATTAAAGAATAAAGAAAACATTTTTTGTATAAAAAGATACCAAAAGTGATACCAAGAGGAAAAGTTTTAAGAGCGACAAGGAATAGGGCCAAGTGGAAGTCCATGATCGCCTATGTCTTGAAGGGGCACAACACATTAAGTAGAAGAATATTAAAGAATAAAGAAAACATTTTCTGTATAAAAAGATACCAAAAGTGATACCAAGAGGAAAAGTTTTAAGAGCGACAAGGAATAGGGCCAAGTGGAAGTCCATGATCGCCTATGTCTTGAAGGGGCACAACACATTAAGTAGAAGAATATTAAAGAATAAAGAAAACATTTTCTGTATAAAAAGATACCAAAAGTGATACCAAGAGGAAAAGTTTTAAGAGCGACAAGGAATAGGGCCAAGTGGAAGTCCATGATCGCCTATGTCTTGAAGGGGCACAACACATTAAGTAGAAGAATATTAAAGAATAAAGAAAACATTTTCTGTATAAAAAGATACCAAAAGTGATACCAAGAGGAAAAGTTTTAAGAGCGACAAGGAATAGGGCCAAGTGGAAGTCCATGATCGCCTATGTCTTGAAGGGGCACAACACATTAAGAAGAAGAATATTAAAGAATAAAGAAAACATTTTTTGTATAAAAAGATACCAAAAGTGATACCAAGAGGAAAAGTTTTAAGAGCGACAAGGAATAGGGCCAAGTGGAAGTCCATTATCGCCAATGTCTTGAAAGAACACAACACATAAAGAAGAAGAAGAAAAAGTAAAAGAAGATGGTTAACAGAAAACAAACCAAATATTTAAAAATATATAACAAAAATATGGCACAAGGCTGAAAGTATAAAGCACCGAGTGAGTATTGTCTTCTTCTTCTTGTCAAATAGCTGATGCTTCGCCAGAGCTACCAAGGTGGTTTTTATTGTGACACCAAAACGGGATGGTTTGCCTCCAGGCCCTATCCTGTTATTTAACCCATAACTGGAGAGAAGTGACGGATTAATACCTTTCCAAAGGGTATGAGTGCTTAAGTGAAAGCAGGCTACTCAAATGGAATTCGAACTCGGCTCACCGATTTCTCTTTCCAATCCGACATCCACTGCACCGCTACGCACTTCCGTCACTGAACGCTTACAGTGCCTGGTATTCCCAAGCGGTCACCCAACTAAGTGCTGACCAGGCTCACGTTGCTTAACTTCGGTGATCGAACGAGAACCGCTGTATTCAACGTGATATGCCGTAAAACATCTCGGCCGAGGCCGCAGGAGGACGACTGAGTACAGAAGTGAAAAGAATATAAAAGAAAACGACACTGAAAGTAAAACGATTTCCTTCCAGGTTTCATATATTTCCGGTGATTTTTTTTAGTTATTTATATTCGTATATTGATTGATTTATTTCTATTTTATTTTATTTTATTTTATTTATGCATTCGGTCGATTTATTCCATATTATTTTTGGCTTCGCGGCAAACACCGAATGGCAGCGTCTATTCTTCGTCTGCAGAATGAGAACTAAAAAAAAAAAACAACTGTACGCTCTGGGCTTTCAACTCTTGCTTATTTTTGGATAATACGAGTAACTTATTTCCCCAAACAAAAAACATACAAGAATAAAGCAAAATGGAATGCTTGCTGATTCACATCGGTATCGTCAAAAAAGACTGCAATTTTGAAAAAGAGGTTGAATATTAGAGAATGTCTTTAAAAAGCTCAAATAAATAGACTGTAATATGTCTAAAATGTGTTTGCGTAGACAGACATTGAATATCGCCTTTACTCAAACACCAAACATGTCTCATCAAATGTACTGTCCACGCTTTCGTGTATATGCTTATGTTTGTGTGCATTGCGTGTGTATTTATATATCAAACACTATCAAAGCACACTGACACACGTACACACACACACACACAAATAAAATACATATATATTCATATTTATTTTCTATTATATAATACAAGTCTACACCTGCCGTCAAAAACGACGACAAAATATTTGAGAGGATTCTCACTCTGGCCACTGGCGTCTGATACACACGCTAAAGGTCTGCTTCCTTCTACCGAGCGCCCATAGCGCAGAGGTAGAATCGCCGATTGATGCCAATTCAGTCGGGTTTCAATCCTGGGTTAAAAGCAATCGGATGCGAAACAGATCTGTCTGCGGATGGCTATATATATATATATATATATATATATATATATATATATATATAATAATCAGGCACTGTTAAAGAGTAAACATGTTGTGACAAGTGCTTACATAACTTGTAGTAAAGGGTAATAACTGGTAGTAAAGAGAATGAACTGAGCCAACTGAGTCTCGCAATTGGATCTCTCTCCGTGACAGGAGGGATATATATACGGTTAGACATAGACAGATATAATACGGTTAGACATCCGATTGCTTTTAGCCAGGATTGAAAGGCGATCGAATTGACGTCAGTCGGCGATTCTACCTCTGAGTTATGGGTGCTCGGTATAAGAAGGTAGACTTATGTACCTGAGTAGCTGAGAGTGTTCTAATTCATTACTGAATGAACGATGCGCAAATGCTAGAGTAGCTAGCGTTTTTCAAAGCCTACAATTCGTCCAGAGTTCTCGATCAGGGTGTGAGAGCGTAAATATATATATATATATATATATATATATATATATAAAATATTAAATAAAATTCCAAATTATACATACGTTGTATAACGATTTCAGCGAGAAAAAAAAATTTCCAATTATAATAAAGACCGTTGTGTATATATGCTGATTTTCTAAGCACCGCTAAGATGTGGCACAAGACCGAAAGTATGGGGAACCTAGTGAGGATCGAACTCACTACTTAGTTTTAACAAGTTCTTGCAAGACAAGCTTGCTAACCATTACACCACATTTGGGTGCCCCGTTATCGGGTTTCAATCCTGGCTAAAAGCAATCGGATGTCTAACCATACTGATGCAGCGAAACAGATCTGTCTGCGGATGATTATATATATATTACAGTCTATTTATTTGAGCTTATTAAATACATTCTCTAATATATATATATATATATATATATATATATATATATATATATATATATATGACAGTTGAAAGGCTGACACCAACAATATCTGCTATCTCTCTACAAGGCTTGCCAGTGTGTTCGTGCGACGTTACAGTTTTCGTATCCTTCCTTGGTTTCACGTCCATCACTGACAAAGGCCGTAGAACAATTAATTGACAATAGTGTGTGGGCGTGATAAAAATCTGATGCAATCGCTGATGACGCGATATTTTTCAAGGTCACACAAATTTCATCATACATCCTGATAATAGATTCATATTGCTGCACATCACTGCAAAGGATCTAATCTGTGGAAAAAAAGTAGACATCGTTTACACCCTGTCACTCAAGTGGGTCTAAAACTGACCGTATGTTGAAAGAAAGCAAACGAAAGCAGGTGTTTCAATTAATTTCCACAAGGTTATAGGAAACGCATTTCCATCAAATATGATTCACTTCGTCAGAGATTGGGAGAATTCTTACAAAAAGACAGACTTTTGGTTTTTTCATTTTTGTGCGATTCGATTCTTATTAGTCAGTCATGTATCTTCTCTGCGTTGTCTAGACATTCATTGCATTCACTTACGCGCAAATCCCCTTGGGAAAGGTATTAATCCGCCTATTCCTTCCAGTTATGGGTTAAATAACAGGACATATTGGGTTCTATAGCCCCCACCTTTTATCCAGTATGCCTCTGTAGAATAACATTTCAGTTGCTTCAAGTTTTTTTTTCATCTTTGATGATATTGTCCAGCATTCAACGGACAGCACATAGCAATCCAGTACTCTCTTCCTTGATTCTAGCGAAATTGTCCCGTTCCTTAATACTTTACTCAACTTCTGGAATGCTTCCTTCGCCATGCCAAGTTGCCTTCGGATCTCTGTGTCGCACTTTCCGTCTTCATGTGCATTAAAACCGTAACCGTAGAAAATGAATGTATGTTTGTACAAATTAATATATTTAAAAGTGGGCATCTGATGGTAATTTGAATTCGTAACTGTGTATGTGTGTCAGGTGTGACACGATAACTAGACATATATGTATTTTATTATAATAGATTAAAATAGAAAATAGATTAGAATAGAACATAGTTTAAAAACATATTTAACAAAAGTGAAAAAGAAGAGGAAAAAAATAAATAAATAAACGCTTTTTCTTTTATGAGGAAAATTGTCCTCCGGTAAATATTTGACTCAGTGATGAAGTTCAGCAGGTAGGTTTTCGATGACCCGGTCAAAGGCTGTCCTTTACTGTATCTTGACCACACATTAAGCCTTTTCCGGCGGAAGCCTTATTAAGATAAAAAAAAAAGATAACTGAAATTTCAGACTTACAGTCGCCGGTGTTTGTCACAGTGGTCTAAAGCATTTCCGGATTCATATTAAATAAATAGAGTCAGTTAACAAGTGAGTCAATTAAGACGAGAGAAGTTAAGAGGAGTCCCGCCGAGCGTGTGCTTGAAGTAAGGATCTCCGTTCGTCTTGTTTCGTCCAGTTCGGATTTGTTGATCTCCATTAATTGGAGTTAGAGCTGTGTGTCACATTCGCCTGCCCCAACCGAAAAGCTAACTCTAAACGAATAAAGCATCCTTTTCAACTCATCCAAGTTGTGGAAGTTCGTTCCTTATAGTCAATCTTGTACCCCCAGCTGTTCGTCCGACATTTCCTACAAATTTCCGGCAACATCACAGCGTGGAGAACGGCCACCGGAGAAATTGTTAGGACGGTCCAGTGGGGTGTTACACAGGGTTAGGGTTAGGGTTAGAATATTGTTGGTGTCAGCCTTTCAACTGTCATATATATATATATATATATATATATATATATATATTAGAGAATCAATCATATATCAGGGGTTTTCTAATGTTCTTACTTTTGCGTGGTTAGTAATTTTCTTTTAATCTGGGGTTGTTTTTATGTATGTACTGTCTGTATCAGATAGACATGAGTTAGATTCTTTAAGAATGAATTCAAAGAAAGATGGTGATGTATGGGTTTAGGCGTGTGTTTATAGTCCATAATAATGTTATAATTAAGATTTCAAATTATTTTCATTTTAAAGAATTATGTTTTTTTTTAATTCTAGATCTTTCTCAAATTTACTGGAATGATCTAGAATCTTCCAAACGTTCTATTTCTAATTTCTCTATTTCACAACTACTTCATGAATGAAAACTGTTTGTATTAACAAGTAGAACTCAGTAGAATCCCTTACTATAAATTTTAACCTTATTGTAGAGTTTATTAATATTTTTTATATCGAAATGCACCCTCGTAACAATACACACATAAAACAATTCATACATTCAGTTAAAAGTAAAAATAAAATCATCCTTGATAATGGCTAAAATTTTATCGGAAAGTGGCGATCAAATATTTTGATAATTTCTACATAATTTATGTTCAGAAAAGAAGAAAATTAACTAAATTATGCATTTAATAGATAAAAATATTCGCTCGCACACCCGATTTAAAATTTATAAAAATCTTAACTTAAGGAACGCTAATATCTAAAAAAAAATAATTCAAATTAAAAAATGGTTAGTTCTTAATATACACTTGATGATTACATAATGCATGAATCTCCGAGTCGTGCTTTAAACGTAGGATAAAATATATACTTTTTGCTCTGTTATATTGCATTGAGCACTGTTCCATTAAGACCTGATAAATATTTATATATTGATGTGTACCTGCGCGTCTCGGCAACTGGCGTGTTTATAACACGTGAAATCCGCCTTCAACTACCGAGTGCCCATAGCTCAGTGGTAGAATCGCCGGCTGATGTCAATCCTGGCTAGAAGCAATCGGATATCTTAACGTACTGAAGAAACACGACTGTCTGCAGATGACAATATATATATATATATTCTTCATTAGTAAACGAGTTATTACGCGACCTAATTTTCTACCATGTGGTGTCTTCAGGCGATTTGCAATAACTGATTTTACCTTTTTTTTTATAAGAACGCTCACTTAACGAGATTTTTGGGGGAACGCTTACGTAACGGGGAATTTTTGAACGCGCAATTTTTTAAATTAAAAGAAATTATATATATATATATATATATATATATATATATATAATACATGAAATCTAGAAGTGAGCCACCACCTACCGCGGTTAGGAGCCTCTTACCCTGAAGAACCGTTGTGTGAAACCGCGGTAGGTAGTGGCTCACTTTTAGATTTCTTGTATTGCATTCTCGCTCTACTTTAGTACTTTCGTATCGAGCACTTTATTGTTAAGGTTTCGTCTTGGTTTTTTTTTTGGTTTTTTTCCAACGGGCACTGGTCGTATTGTTCTTGTGCGCTGGCGCTGTTTGTTTCTTTTTTTTTTTTTTTCTCCCTCATTATTTAACCCACGAGGTAGTTCTCGCCGGGTTACAAGACGGTTTAAATTACTGTTAAGTTAGCACTATTTTCGGAAGTTCAGTCTGTTATTAGTGTTGCCTTATTGTGATTAAGTTCATTATTAGATAGATAGATAGATAGATAGATAGATAGATAGATAGATAGATAGATAGATAATGAACAGACTAGGAGAAATAGCTAGCACATTGTTTCAATTAAAGAATTTATTCCGTGGCCTGGTGTAAGTTTGCTACCTGATAACAGGGTTTAATTAGAATCACATGCCAACAATTTACACGACATAAATCACCAATAAGGCCGCAGTAAAAAATAACTGATGAAAAATTATTTCTTTTGATTATTTGCACTTGAACATCTCGCTTTCTCTCTCTCTTTCTTTCTCTATCTCTCTCACTCTCTCTTTCTCTCTCTCTCTCTCTCTCTCTCTCTCTCTCTCTCAATTTTGGACTTCAAATTAGAGGGTGCGATTGGTAATTTATTTTTTTAATTTTAGTGCATGCGTTCTGTTTGGTTTTCATCTTATTAAAAAAAGAGGATCATGACGTAATTATCTTTGACAGAAATCTGGAAACGGCCAGATTTGAGCCAGAAGCTCCAATGCGAACATTTCAGAGAGTTTTGGTGTCGATAGTCCAGACGATCTAGAAAAAGGTGAATGAGTTCAATGGTGATTATGAAGGTGTTTGGAGTTATCACTAATGATGGCGATATTACGTTTCCATTCATCTTCCTACAGGACCTCCACATTCTAATAAACAAACAGGGCCATACGGTTTATGCCAAAATTCCAAACTTTGGGGTTGTTTACATTAACACTATCTGCTCAAAACACTATTCAGTCAGTTAAGTGCCATACATGATACACGCATTAATCAATGATGTCTCAACAGTGTTCTCCATTTTGTTGAAGAAGTTCTTATTCCCGTTATGATTCACAATGTGGCCACAGACGCAAAGACAAAAATTACAATGACCTTAGATAGGATTAACGCAATCTTGTCTGCGATACACACTTACATATTGATCCACTAGGGACTTCGCTATCAATCTTCTTCTATGTGACCTGTCCCTTTAGGACGGAGGCGATCATGGATTTCCACGTCTCTCTATCCCTGGTGGCTCTTAGCACGCCTTCTCATGTTACACAATGCAACCCTCGTTCCATCATCCACCTGATTAGGTCCTTCAAGTATGTTATTCGTTTCTTTCCCCTGTCTCTTTTTCCCTCTATCTGGCCTGTTAGTATCAGGTTCGCCAAGTCCTCCTTCCTATTTGCATGTCCCAGAAACTTCAGCTGTCTCTTCCTAACACTCAGTATTAATTTATTTTTGTTTCCATCATTACAAGGACCTCAGCATTGCTCACATGCTCGGTCCATGATATTCGAAGCATTTTTCTGTAGAACCACATTTCAGTTGCTTCAAGTTTTCCCAATCGTAAAAGTTTGGGAAACCCTCGTTTCGTCATCCACCTGATTAGGTCCTTCAAATAAGTTATCCGTTGCTTTCCTCTGCCTCTTTTTCCCTCTATCTGGCCTGTTAGTATCAGGTTGTCCAAACCCTCCTTCCTCATTGCATGTCCCAGGAACTTCAGCTGTCCCTCCCTGATACTCATCATTAATTTCGTTTTTGTTTCCATCATTTCAAGGACCTCATCATTGCTTACATGTTCGATCCATGATATTCGCAATATCCTTCTGTAGAACCACATTTCAGTTGCTTCAAGTTTATACCAATCGTAAAAGTTTGGTAAACCTGAAGCATTAATATCGAAATGACACACGACTCCAACTGAGAAGGAAAAGAATGTTGGATGACTCGTAAGGTCGGTGAAACTCAACAAAACTAGCAGATTTAGTGACTGAAGAAGAGAAGACTGTTAAGAGCTTCAGGAAGACGAATAGATATACAAAGATAGAAAAAGGGTGTAAGATAAAGATGTATCTTCTTACCGGATCTATTCAACTTATACAGCAAGACAATTAGAAGTCATGCTAGGATTCGTCATTGGCGGCCACAATCTAAACACTATAAGATACTAGCAGTATAGCCCGGCGTTGCTCGCTCGGGTGTAATGAAAGCTTTAAAACTAATCCATGGTTCTGGAGCTCAGACTCTTTGGACGTTGGCACGAAATACTAAAAGTTTCCAGTTAAAGCGAAACCGTAGACTGAAAGAAAAATGAATGAATGTAAGTCAAATTTTGATTTCCTGGTATATATATATATTATCGATTTTCTTCACTATTGCAAGAACTGCAACCTTGAAATTTCTGAATATCGTTTCTTATGCCTTTGTCTATGAGTGTATCAAATTTGATTAAAATCGGACTACTCCTTCTATAACTCGATTTTTTCGATAATCGATTTTCGATATTTATCGGGGTTACTTTGATGCAAAACCTAGCGAAGAACACTCGCAAACGCTTATAGTACAACTGTGTAAATTTTCAAGAAAATCGGGTCAGCCGTTTCGGAGTCTATAGGTAACGGATACATACACAGACACACACAGACAAAGTTCCATTTATAAATAAGTTTAGATGCAGATGATACAGTGTTTATAGTAAACATAGAAAGGAAACTGCAACCTGAAGAAGGTAGCTGAAGAAATCAAAAGAAAGGGCTACAAATGACCTATAAAAAAAACTGAATGCATGATTAACAAAGGAGCCCAAAATGCCAACTACAGGCGGTGGATACTAAAATCAAGCAAGGAGAGAAACCCATTCACAGTTAGATCAACCAAATGCAGACGACAATTCTACTCCTCCAGCTTCTTTGCTCGCACTTCCCGCCTGTGGAACTAGCTTCCATATTCTTGCTTTCCTGGCGGCTACAACCTCCAGGAATTTAAATGCAATGTCAATACTCATCTTTTAACCAATTGAATCTAGTTCCTTCCACATCACCCTGTATATCCTATTCTTTCTCGCCACCTTTACAACTGTCATCACACCTGTATTCCCATCCTTCTCTTGCTCCTTTCCAACTGGTTCGTCTTTCTCTTCACTCTCCTCCTACCTAACCTTTTTACTCTTATGTAGCCCCCTAATGTTTTTACTCTTATGTAGCCCCCTGCACATCAGTGGCGTTACCGCCTTGCTCGGAGTGATACGATTAAAAGAAAAGAACAAAAATTTAAATACCTAGTAAATGTTCTAACAGAAAACGGAAAGTGCAACACTGAGATTTGAAGACGAATTGGCATGGCCAAGGATGCATTCCAGAAGATGAGTAGGGTATTGTGAGACAGGAACATTTTGCTAAAAACAAAGAATGTAATGTCTGGTTGTGAATGCTGGATAATCTCTCCAAAGATGAAGGAAAGACCTGAACCAGCCGAAATGTAGTTCTACAGAAGGATGGTGAGGATAACATAGACAGAACATGTGAGCAAAGATAAGGTTTTGGAGAGGATAGAATCGAAAAGGAAACTAATACTTAACATCAGTAAAAGACAGCTGAAGTTCCTGACATGGAATAAGGAAGGATAGCTTGAAAAATCCGATACTGACAGGTCAGATAGAGGTAAAAATAGACAGAGGAAAACAACGCGTAACATATTTGGTGGTCTCGAGCAAATGGATTTCAAAGCGGGGTCTGAGTGGGTAACAGGAGAAAACGTGCTCAGAGCCACTAGGGATTGTAGAAGGGCACTATTGCCTACGTCATGAAGATCCTGGCACGTAAAAAAAAAAGAATATTACATACCAGTACACTCTCAAGAAAGTTTTTCTGTTTCATAATACTTTGCATATTTTTTTGAAGATATCATTAACTATCCCAATACACTTTCGAACTTTAGCTTTCGAATTTTCTGTCTTCTGTTAAAACACTTCCCTGGTATTTAAATTTTTGTACTTGTTTGCTTTTGGTATTTTTAATAGATGACGATATGTAAAACTATAGATGAAGATATTTCTAATAGATGACGATATGTAAAATATGTAGATGAAGATAAAATTCAGTATGTAGATAAAGATATAAAAAAAGGAAATTAAATGAAAGTATAAAAAAGGCGTAGAGGCAAAGCTAAAAATCGGTATATAGATGAAATAAAAACGTTATCTTGATAAAGATATAAAAACGATATATATATATATATATATATATATATATATATATATATATATCCTATTCTTTCTCGCCACCTTTACAACTGTCATCACACCTGTATTCCCACCCTATATATATATATATATATATATATATATATATATATATATATATAGATGATACCAAAAAGGCAATTAGATGAGAATATAAAATGGCATCATATTAAAATTCCGCTTGTTCTTTCCCTAGTTACTTACTTCCTTCGTCCGTTACGCCACTCTCTACACGAACTTTTCCTTTTTTCTCACCTTCTCCCCTTTTTGGTTTATAGTGGGTTATCCATTCTTTTCCAGTTTATGGTGAGGGTTGCGTTCTAGTGAAGGGTAGTGGTATATTGTTGAAGATTAACGGAATTTTAACTAATATTTATAATATGACTATATTGAATCCATTGCTAAATCCGCTACTATGAAAGTCGGTTCTCTGTGTAGGGCCAGGAAGTTTTTTCCGTCTAAATCTATCCTGCACATTTATAAATCTACCATCCGCCCGTGCATTGAGTACTGCTGCCATATCTGGTCGGGTGTCCCTGCTGTTCTCTTCGGGCTTCTCGATAAGGTTCAGAGGAGGGTCTGTAATGTGATAGATACCGACTTGGCAGACCGCCTGCAGTCTCTCTCCCACCGGCGCGACGTGGCTTCCCTGTGTCTCTTCTATAAATACTTTCACGGCTTCTTCTCCGATGAACTTAGATCACTAGTGCCCCCTAAATACGAATTTGAACGAGATACTAGATTAGCAACTAGATCCCACCCTTTTACAGTGAAACCGATAAAATGCAACCGTGACTTCCACTCCAACAGTTTCTTTCCTCGCACTTCTCGACTGTGGAATTCTCTTCCAAACGATTGCTTCCCCGACGGCTACAATCTCCAGGAGTTTAAATGTAAGGTCAATAGACACCTCCCAACACACAAACCTGCTCCCATTCTATCAAGCACTCTTCCCAACCCTCATCCTCGCTATCCTTACTCATCTGTCACCTTCCTCCTGACATTCCCTATGTCTAACCACTCTTTCTCTTTACCTTCCCCTATGTAGCCCCATGCGCAATAGTGGCAGTGGAATGCCTTGCTTGGGGTGAGATGATTAAAAAAAAAAATTGGCCTCGTTGTAGATAGACCACTATAAATCATAAAATGATTATAAATCAAGAAAAGCAAACTGAGTTGAAAAATAACATTTTATATATACACATATCAATTTAGGTTTTTACAATTAAAGTAATACTTGAAGTATAGGTCAAACGGACGTTATAATGTTCATGGCAATAAAATGCTGAAAAGAGAATTAATTCTTAGGAAAGTGAGAGCGCTGTAAGTAAGGAATGTATTTGATGTATGCGCTCCTTAGGTCAGTAAGTAGTTTTGAGACAGCAAAAGATAAGATGAGAGGAGAGGGAGGCTAGCATAGTAAGCCGCTTGACGTAGGTCAAGAGGGATACTGATTACACTCCTCGCTCTCGAGTCAGTCCGTGTGGGTCTGTCTGTCTCAGTCTGTCTGGCGTTGCTTTCTGTATCGGCCTTTTTATTTCGACTTTTTGGATCGCAGCAGATCATTTGGGAATTCATATCCGTATTTGATTCTGGGCTTCCCATTGGCCGATAAATATAATTCGCGTAGGCTCGCGAACTGGAAATTTAATATTGAATTAATTTTTATTTTTCAACCGGAACATCTGCGCGAATCCGGCTGCACACCAATGACTTTTGGTCATTTTCTCATTTGTCGTGATAGTGCAAACATCTGGTCCCTCGCTTTTTCTCGGTCGGTATCACCACAGGTTATGGTCTGGTCACACGCCGCTTAATATAATATAAGATTACAGTAAAGCAGCTGCTATAAACATTAATTTTATAGAAAATTTAATAAAATTACACTCTGTGTTATCGTTATTTTATTATCCAATACCTTTATATTTGAAGACGTTGCTATCATTTGTAGTATGACAAAGTAAAATTTTTCCAGAAAATCATAATTATCCTTCCGTGGAAATTCCACGGGTTCCACCAGTAAATACAAATATATAAAGAACGGCACATACATGAACATATAAAAACGGCACTTTTGTGAAGAAATAAATAAAATGATATATGGTTGTAAACTTTAAATCACGATAATAGTTACCTTATTCCAAAACGGATGTGCGTTGAGGTGCAGTGGATATCGACTCGGAATAACAAATTAGGGTACCGAGTTCGAATTCCAGTTAAATTCCTTACATTCGCTTACACACAAATACCCTTAGGAAAAGTATTAATCGTTTCCTCCCTCCAGTTATGGGTTAAATAATAGGACAGATTGGATTTTCATAGCCTTGCTTGGCAACCAATCTACCGCAGGAAGCAATAGCAACCTACTGCAGGATAATAATCAGCCCAGTCTGTCATTTCTCTTTCGAGACATGATCTCCCAAAGCGTGTATCACGTTTGACACTTAACTGACTGACTATTAAAAAAAAATGAAAATAATAATAGTTACCTTGTTCCAAAAGAGAGCTTTTCTTTGAAAATAACAATAGCAACTGTAATATAATTTTATTTTCGTTACTCATTTTTACTCTTTTTCTTTTTTCTGTGAACACTATACCGTCAAGAATAATATCATTATTACCGACGCGGTCTTTGTTGAGGACTGATTCCCAGTAATAAAAAAAAAAAAACTCAATTAAGTTTTTTCACTTTTCTTTTATGATAACCTTTCTGTATCAAATGTCTTTGCTGTGAGCAGAATTTCGACAAAACGGAAGAGTTTGATCTCAGTATGAATTAACTTTGCTCGTTCAATATCTTGAAGTTTTTAGATGAACACCTAGTTTTTATGACCATTAATTTTATTAATAACTTTGATTTTGTTTCATGTTTATGATTAAAATGTTAAACTGGTACACACTTTCACTGCTTTATTCTAAATTCTCAAAATCTAAAACAGTTACTTTAAAGAAGTCTCGACTTGAGGGAAGGTAGACTGTATTCGACGGCATATTATCGTCACTATTTTCCTATGGGGTGGTATATGGAATGCAAAAGCGTATAGGTGAACATATAAAAACGGCATTGAGGCAAAGATAAAAATCGGTATATAGATAAAATAAAAACGTTATCTTGATAAAGATATAAAAACGATATATATATATATATATATATATATATATATATATATATATATATATATATATGATACAAAAAAGGCAGTTAGATGATAATATAAAATAGCATATAGATAAAAAAACGGCATATATGTGAAAATATATATAAAAAAAACGGCATATATGTGAAAATATATAAAAAAACTGCATATATGTGAAAAGATATAAAAAAAACGGCATATATGTGAAAATATATAAAAAAAACAGCATATATGTGAACATATAAAAGCGGCACTTCGGTAAAGAAATAAATAAAATGACATAAAATTTTAAACTTGAAGTCACGATAATATTTACCTAATTCCAAAAGGGATATACGTTGTGGTGCAGTGGATATCGACTCGGAATAACAAATTAGGGTACCGAGTTCGAATTCCAGTTGAATTCCTTGCATTCACTTACCCACAAATACCTTTGGGAAAGGTATTAATTCGTCTATTCCCTTCAGTTATGAGTTAAATAATAGGACAGATTGGGTTCCATAGCCTTTGCTGGCAACCAGTCTACCGCAATGGTAACCTACTGCGGGATAATCTTCCGTCCAGTCAGTCATGTCTCTTTCGAGATATGATCGCCTAAAGCATGTATCACATATGGCACTTAACTGACTCACTGAATATAATAGTTGGAATGATGATTAAGGCTACTACCGGTCATAAAGTGAGGGATCGGTTTTCTATTGCTATGAAGTAATAAACTGATCCCCCTCTAATTACTATGTAATAAGAAATTGGGTTATATAGCCTTGGTTGGCAACCAGTTTTCCGCAGAAAGCAATGGCAACCTTCGGCGAGATAATCTTCTGCCCAATCAGTCGTCTCTCTTTCGAGACATGATCGCCCAAAGCGTGTATCACGTATGGCACTTAACTGACGGATATGGAATGTGACTTGAAATTCCTTCATATGCCCAATTTGGCCTAGTTCTAATTAACAATGTTGCCCATTTCACATTTATTACAACTTCGAGTATCTGGAAGTAAAACGGGATAATATATTCAATCAGTCAGTCAGTTAAGTGCTATACGTGATGCACGCTTGGGTGATCATGTCTCGAAAGAGACATGTCTGACAGGGAAGATTATCCCGCAGCAGGTTCTTATTGCTTTCTGCTGTAGACTGGTTGCCAGACAAGGCTATAAAAATCTAATCTGTCCTATTATTTAACCCATAACCGGCGGGAAGAGACGGGTTAATATTTTTCCCAGGGGTATTTATGCGTAAGTGAATGTAAGGAATTCAACTGGAATTCGAACTCGGCTCCCCGATTTTACGAGTCGATATCCACTGTACCACAACGCACATCCGAAATTATGTGCTGATAAGGTATAATTACTATCTTAAGTCTGGCGCATGGACCGCTCGGTTATAAATTGGAAGTCTAAACAAAAATGCAGTATTTCTACTGAAGAAACGATTGGATCATTTTGTTATATAAGTGGAGGAAAAATAAAATGAATAAAAAATGAGAAGAGAAAAAAAGAAGAAAGAAAGAAAGAAGCATAAATGAATAAAGGACTTCCGGTTCGAGAGAAAGTTTTCTAGAAGATTCTGTAAGATTCCAGAGATATCTCGAGCAGGAAACAGAAGTGTTTTTCCTACAAATGAAAAAAAAAAGTGATATAAAAGAAAGAGCTTCAGGAGAAAGGACGCGAGAGAAGAGACCAAGAGAGCTGCTCGTAATAACTGGACGCATTTCTTGCTCTTGTCTACGGCTATATCGTGTTGGATACACCGGTTCCCGTCCGATCACCGAAGTTAAGCAACATCGAGTTTGGTCATTACTAAATGGGTGACCATTTGGGAATACCAGGTGCTGTAAACGTAAGGACCAAGAATGGTCCACCGGTCCTCCAGGTTTGGGGGTTAGGTGCAGGGCTAACAACCCTGCCCGTAAAAAAATAAAGCAGTTTGTTACACCAACAAAAGGTTGCTGCCCTATGCACCATTGGGTGTGATGGATAAATGATGATGATGATGATTTCTTTCTTCATCCAAAAAAAAGGAAAGAAAAAGGAAAAAAAAACATACATATAGAGCCACAAACCGTTTGTTCAGACCATCAAAAAGCAGACATTGGCTCTTCCACTCTCTCTCTCTCTCTCTCTCTCTCTCTCTCTCACACACACACACACACACACACACATGCACACACACCTTTACCTTCTTCCTTCACCAAAGCTCTCAGGCAGCAGACAAAAGAAATCGAGGGACAAAGATCAACGCACGGAAGTCTTTTCTTTTTTTTAAGTGTCTTTTCCTTTCAGAACGTAAGCGATCATGGCCTTCCATGTTTCCCTGTCCCTGATGACTCTTATCACACTTTCGCCTGTTACACCACGCAACCTCCGTTCTGCCATCCACCTGCTCAGGCCAGTCAAGTAAGTTACATGTTGTTTTCCCCTTCTCTCCTGGCCTGTTAGTATCAGGTTCTCCAAGCCCTGCTTCCTCATCTCATATCCCAGGAACTTCAGTTGTCTCTTCCTGATGCTCAGTATTAATTTCCTTTTCGTTTCCATCCTATCCAAAACCCCATCATTGCTCACATGTTCGGTACATGATATCCGCAGCATCCTTCTGTAGAACCATATTTCAGTTGATTCAAATTTTTCCTCCATCTTCGATGATATTGTCCAGCATTCACTGTCATATTGAAGAACTGACATCACATTGCAATCTAGTACTCTTTTCTCTGTTTCTAGCGAATGTCATTGTCTCTTAATACCCCTAGCTTCTGGAATGTGACCATCGCCATGCCAATTCACCTTCGGATCTCTGTATCTCATTTTCCGTCTTCTGTTATAACACTTCCCAGGTATTCAAATTTTTGTACCTGCTTGATTTTAGTATCCCCCACTTGTATTTGGCATTTTGAGTTGCTCTTTTTGCTGATGACCATGCATTTGGTTTTCTTGCAGTTTATTTGTAGTCTTTTTTGTCACTCTCTTCAGTTACCTTCTGTAGGAGGTCTTGTAGTTTCCTTTCCGTGTCTGTTATCAGCACTGTATCATCTGCGTGTCTTATGTTGTTTAGATTGTTGCCGCCAATGACGAATCCTGGCATAACCTCTAGGGTTCTCAGAATAGTTTCGCTCTACAAGTTGAATAGATCCAGTGAAAAGACGCATCCTTGTCTTCTGAACTCTTAGTAAATATTATTACACAGCAAAAACTTCTGATGACTAGATAACTTGATGTAGTAAATAATTTTCTACCAAAAGAAGAAGGCTTATGGCCTATCACGTTGAATACACCGGTTCTCGCTCGATCACCGAAGTTGAGCCTGGTCAGTACGTAGATGGGTGACCGCTTGGGAATACCAGGTGCTGTAAACGTATAGTGACGGATGTGCGTTGTGGTGCAGTGGATATCGGCTCGGAAAGAGAAATCGGTGAGCCAAGTTAAAAACAAATCCCAATGAATCGTGAAAAGAAAAACGTTGTAAAAATAAAATAACCTTACCCAAAAATCACTGGTTATGACCTTAAAATGATCCCACAAGGATTGATAGGTCGTTAAGCCTCAAAAACAAACAAACAAAAAGAAGTGAGATTTATCTTTCAATGTAGCTCATCTCCCCGGTAATATTTCTTTTCTCGTGATTTTTTTTTTTTTAAGTGCCAGGTTATACCAAAAATGGAAAAATACTGCCTTATCTCAGTTATTCTTCTCTTATGTGCCGTGTCTCTTTAGGCCGTAGACGATCGTGGCCACCCACATCTTCCTATCCCTTGAAGCTCTTAATACAATTTGTCTTGCTTTTTCTCCCATACTCTCTCTCTGCCATCCATTTACCCATCAAGTATATCACAAGTAGTTATCCTCTGTCTCTCTTTCTCTCTATCCATTTAATATCCATTTAATAAACCTGTTAATATCGGTTTCTCTAAGCTCTCATTCTTCATTCAGTCAGTTAAGTGCCATACATGATACACGCATGGGCGATCATGTCTCTTTCGAGACATAACTGTCTGGGCAGAGAATTATCCCGCAGTAGGTTCCCACTGCATTCTGTGGAAGACTCGTTGCCAGCCAAGGCTATAGAACCCAGTTTGTCCTATTATTTGACTCATAGCTAAAGGGAGAAGCGATGTATGATATTATTACGTAGTAATTAGTAGGGGATTGGTTTATTACTTCATAACAATAGAAAATGGATCCCCACTTTATGACCAGTAGAAGCCTTAATCATCATTCCAACTATTATATTCAGTCAGTCAGTTAAGTGCCATACGTTATACACGCTTGGGCGATCATGTCCCGAAAGAGACATGACTGACTGGGCAGAAGATTATCTCGCAGTAGGTTGTCATTACTTTCAGCGGTAGATTGGTTGCCAACCAAGGCTATAGAACCCAATCTGTCTTATTATGTAACCCATAACTGGAGGAAAGAGACGAACTAAATACCTTTTCCAAGAGTATTTATGCGTAAGTGAATGCTAAGAATTCAGCTGAAATTCGAACTCGGCTCCCCGATTTCTCATTCCGAGCCGATACCCACTGCATCACAACACGTGTCCCAAAAACTTCAGCTGTCTCTTTCTGGTGTTAATTATAAGTTTACTTTTCGTTTCCATTCTTTCCAAAACCTTGCCGCTGCTCACATGTTCGGTCTGTAGTATTCTCAACATCCTTCTGTAGAACCACATCTCTGCTGCTTTGAGTTTTTCCTTCATTGTTCACGAGTTTGTCCATGCAGAGTTGCTAAATCTTGACTTTTCAGCCGAGAGAGAGAGAGAGAGAGTTAACATCGTTTATAGTCAGACCTTTACAGCTAAGGTAAGCCATATTACTAACAATTATTCTCATTTTTTGCATTTTACGTTTTTTGTTATTGAAATTCCCAATGGCATCACAAAAGGCAATGATGTGATTGTGAAGGATGCTGCGGATATCGTGGACCGAGCATGCGAACAACGATGAGGTGTTGGAAAGAATGGAAACGAAAAGGAAATTAATGGTGAGCATCAGGAAGAGACAACTGAAGTTCATGGGATATGCAATGAGGAAGGAGTGCTTGGTGAACCAGATACTGAGAGGCCAGATAGAGGGAAAAAGAGACAGAGGAAAGCAGCGGATAACATATTTGAAGGGCCTGAGCAGGTGTGGGTTGATTTATTCTCCCTTTCTTAAGCATAATTCTAACAAACGCAAGACGTGAGCCAACTCCTATTATTTCGCTATTTCCAAGGCAAATGCTCAGATGGGCTCTATTCCTTAGTTACACGGGCTTACGGCCTATCACGTTGAATACACCGGTTCTGGCTCGATCACCGACGTTAAGCAACGTTGAGCTTGGTCAGTACTTAGATGGGTGACCGCTTGGGAATACCAGGTGCTGTAAGCGTTTAGTGACGGATGTGCGTTGTGGTGCAGTGGATGTCGGCTCGGAAAGAGAAATCGGTGAGCCGAGTTCGAATTCCAGTTGAATACCCTGCATTCACTTAAGCACTGGTATCCTTGGGAAAGGTATTAATCCGTCCCTTCCCTCCAGTTATGGATTAAATAACAAGGGTAGAACTTGGGACCCTGCCCTTCAAAAAACAAATCCCAATGAATCTTGATACTCGCAAAAAGAAAAATGTATTACTAGACACAAACCTTATATAAAAAACAACAATAAATTGTTGAAAGAAAAGAAGGTATTACCAGCAATAAATAAATAAAGTGTAGTTAGCAATAAAGGACCCGCCGATGTTGATTTGCCATAAAAACAAAACAACCAACCAACAACCTCATTTACACCAAGTCAGACCTTTACAGCTAAGGCAAGCCATATTACTACCACTTAATCTCATTTCTTGCATTTTCCGTTTTCTGTTATTGAAATTCCCAATGGCATCACAAAAGGCAATCATGAGATTGTGAAGGATGCTGCGGATATCGTGGACCGAGCATGCGAACAACGATGAGGTGTTCGAAAGAATGGAGACGAAAAGGAAATTAACAGTGAGCATCAGGAAGAGACAACTGAAGTTCCTTGGACATGCAATGAGGAAGGAGGGCTTGGAGAACCTGATACTGACAGGCCAGATATAGAGAAAAAGAGACAGAGGAAAGCAGCAGATAACATATTTTAAGAGCCTGCGGGGGTTGCGAGGTGTAACAGGAGAAAACACACTAAGAGCCACCAGGGATAGAGAGACGTGGAGAACAATGATCACCTACGTCCTGAAGAGACAGGGCGCACAGAAGAAGAAACATTCATTCACAGTCCTTACTGATCTTTTGAACAGAATTACAAGTTTATCTCTTGTTTAGGGTTGGGTTTCCGGCTCTTTCAAAAGTCTGTTTATTCTATTTCACTCCCAGTGGCCCCTCGTGTCTTCATGGTATTATGGCTTTGCTTGGGGTAAATTGATTAAAAGAAAATTCAAAATGTACATTTTCAGGCTTCAATAAAAAAAATAAATCGAACAAAGGAATCAAATTATCGATGAAAATAATATATCTTATTCTATCCTCTCCTGCCATTTTTTATGCTTTTACAACATTCAGATTAGACCAAAAATGGGGTATTTGCTGCCATATCTTGGCTGACGCTGCTACGTTTCAAATCCATGCTTTAAAAGGCAGAATTGATAATAAAGAAACAATTGGCTTATTCTACCGCTACAGCAAAGAACCTGACTCTTTCTGACAGGCGTTATCTTTACAAGAGTCAGATAAGACAAAAATAGAATATTGCTGCCATATCTGGGCTGACGAGGTGGATGTGAGTGTACTGTGACAAATATCGACTCGTAATAAAAAAAGTCGGAAAGTCTAGTTTCAACTGTACAATCACTTACGCACAAATGGCCACGAACACTTCTTTTTTTCCCTTCTATGGGTGAAATATTATAATTTATATCTGGAATTGTCATTTACAAAAAAAATATTGTTAATGCAATATTCATTGACAAAAAAAACTATAAATTTAGTATACGCCATGCCAATTGCACGAAGTTGAATCACCCTCATTTTCTACGAATTAAAAATGTACAGTGAATATTATCAATTTTTTTTTTTTTTTTTTGTGAGAACCGCCAATTTGTGGGCACACAACCGCTTCTCCGAACACTTTAATCGTAATCACTTCAAGTCACGTCTCTGTCTATTACTCTACGCTTGCTCCCACCTTTCATTCCAGGTTACTCCTCATAACCATTTTTAGCAGTAGCCGTCTAAACGTTTTGCTGAGTGAAGTTTTGTATTAAAGAGTCCGGATAAAATTACCGGCAGGCATAGACATTTGCATTTTCCGCGATTGCCAGACAAATTCAATCATTTAATTTATCTATAATTTGCCTTTAATAATCGTTTCATGAAGGTTTCCCAATGCTCTACCGATGCAAGTTTTGAATAATTAATGGGTCAGAAATGTGTTATTGAATTGTTACCACGTGGCCCCTGACTGGAACAGTAAAACAGAAAATCCGGTACGATTCTGGAATCATTGATGCCTTGATATAAGTGAATAATGAGAATGTCTGCAAATAAATCATTTTCACCAACACGATTATCAGCTTAGAAAATTTCGTTAAATCATAAAAACCAGTGGTGCTAAAATGCACTTCAAGTGTCTAAATAATTACCTCCACATTTCTTAAATCTCCATACATATTCCGTTAAAGAAAACTCAAAAACTACATTTATTTTCTACTAGCAGTATAGCCCGGCGTTGCTCGGGTGTAATGAAAGCTTTAAACTAATCCATGGTCCTGGAGCTCAGACTCTTTGGACGTTGGCACGAAAGACAAAAAACAATAGTTGTTTCCAGTCAAAACGAAACCGTAGAGTGAAAGAAAAATCAATGGATGTAAGTCAAATTTTGATTTCCTGGTATCGATATCAAATAAGTTTTTTCGTCGTAAACTGAATTTTGAAGCTTAAATAAGTCCTCTGAGTAAATGGTATCATGGCTGAGACTAAGAACTACAATTATACCAACTTAGAACCAAACCCGAAGCAAAAACTAAAATAAAAGGGCTGAAAAAATATAGATATCCAGGCAGATAAACAGACACACACACAAACATCTTACCTTTCATGTATATATATTATCGATTTTCTGCACTATTGTAAGAACTGCAACCTTGAAACTTCTGAATATCGTTTCTTATGTCTTTGTCTATGAGTGTATCAAATTTGATTAAAATCGGACCCCTCCTTCTATAACCCGATTTTTTTTATTATAGATTTTTTATATTTATCGGGGGTACCTCGACACAAAACCTACCTAAAAACACTCGCAGACGCTCATAGTACAACCGGGCGCAGGCGAATACAAATTGAAACTGAAAAAAAAATCATCTTAGAACTACCGTTATACCTAGCATAAATGGATCCCTGGTTACTGTTGGATATTGGTTAATAGCAAGTGATTTGACACACAGGTAGATTGGTCACTTCAAATGAAAGGAAAACATATGGAGTGATCTAATATATATATATATATATATATATATGAGAATCCACTCATGCAAATGTGTTGGGCAGGTTCATTATAGTATAGTGGACCTGCCCAACATGCTGAATTAGATAGAGGACAAAAAGAAGGGGGGAGTTTAACTGCAGAGGCCTTTGTGTCACTATCTGATGTCAATGACTGCTTTTTTGCTTGTTTTAAGATGGCCAAGTTATGTTCCATGGTTGTGATACCCAACTCGTTGAGAATTTCCTGGTCTATCATAGAAATACTATCTTTGGTGATGCTTTCTTACACAAAAATTTCGGCATACATCCTGGAAGAGTCAACTGAAATACCAGTTTTGATAAGGAACTCTTGCCAATCATCAGATCCTGTTTGTAGCGCCATGTTACATATTAGTTAATAGCAAGTGATTTGACACACAAGTAGATTGGTGTAGTCATTCCAAATGAAAGGAAAACCCATTGAGTGATTTAATGGAAAGATATATATAAGTGAATAGAATCCACTCCTGCAAATGTGTTGGGCAGGTCCATTATAGTATAGTGGACTAATCCACCTGCTGAATTAGATACTCTCCTATGAATGAAGTAGATTACTTCAAGGGGACAAAATGAAGGCAGCCATGTTAGAAGGCAAGTTATTTGATTTCTACAACATCCAATAAGTATTGAATAACAAATTTCGTAAATATTGGATATTGGTTAATATCAAGTAATTTGATACACAAGTAGATTGGTGTAGTCACTTCAAAGGAAAGGAAAACCTCTTGTTTGATCTAATAGAGAGATATATATGAGTGAATATAATCCACTCATGCAAATGTCTTGGGCAGGTCCATAATGGCATAGTGGACTAACCCACCTGCTGAATTAGATATTCTCCTATGAATGAAGTAGATTACTTCAAGGGAACAAAAAGAAGCCAGCCATGTTAGAAGGCAAGTTATTTGATTTCTACAGTTACGATAAAGAAAGCTATGCACAAGCACAATTATGAGATCCTCGGTAGCCTCTCTTTACAAGATATTTTTTTTAAAGATTTGCAGTGTGCAACTGCTCATCTTTGCATAGGAGAATCATTATAAAGAAAATGTAACTGCTGTACATATTAAGTATCATTTTAACATCAGAATTTATGAAAACAGAATACGTATATTTACAACCTTCGCTTAACCCAGATATCGAGCAATGTCCCCGTAGGAGATTGTAAACAACAGCATAGCGAAGAAAATGCATTGAAAAGGGAAGACAAAAAAAAGACAAAGTTACTGATGAATTCTAATAGAAGAAGAAGAAGAAGAAGAAGAAGAAGAAGGAGAAGAAGAACAAGAACAAGAAGAACAAGAACAAGAACAAGAACAAGAAAAATTATGAAACAGAAGAAGGAGAAAAGATGAGAGTATTGAAAGAGAAAAAGAAAAGAAAGAAAAGAAAAAAGAAGAAAAGGGAAGTAAAAGGATGGGAAAAAATTATTGCAGATATTGAAAAAGGGACAAGCAAAGATTACAAAAAACATTTAAAAACTCTATTTAAGAGAAAACAAAAAACGAAATTACTGAAGAAGAAGGAAGAAAAAGAAAAGTGAAGAAAAAGTAAAAGAAGAAAAAAGAATTAAAATAAAAAAGAAGAAAAAGTAAAAGAAGAAAAAGAAGAAGAAAAAGAATTAAAAAAGAAGAAAAAGAAGTAAAAGAAGAAGAAAAAAGAAGAAAAAAGAAGAAAAAGAAAACGAAAAAGAAGAAATATCAGATTTCAAAAAGAAGAAAAATGTGGGAAAAGAAGAAGAAAAATGAGCTAATGGAAGAAGATAAAGAAGAAGAAAATTAAGAAATAGAAGAAGAATACGAATAAAAAGAAGGAAATGGGCGAAGAGAAAAAGAAAAAAACAGATGATGATTATGAAGATGATGATGATTATGATTGAAACAACGACCATGAGCTACACTAAGAAAGTGCAAATAATATGGTAAACAATGATGCGTTTGCTTTTTCTTTAAGGAAGTTTATTTCGCTTCAGATAAAGAAAATAAAATTCAAAATTTACCGTTGTTTTCCTTCTTGCACACAAATAATAAAATAATAATAATAATGATAATAATAATAATAATAATAATAATAATTCTACCCAAGAATTATAGTAATAATAATAATAATAATAATAATAATAATAATAATAATAATAATAATAATAATTCATAATAATTGCTATGGCTTGTCCAGCGGATTGTAACATAGCAACCAAGGAATTCGAAAAACTGTCAAAATATAAAGACCTGGAAATTGAAATAGAAAAAATATGGATATTGAAAATAAGATTCATGCTAGCAATAGCAGGTGCACTTGGAATGATAAAAAATGGAAGAAAACAACACATTGAAAGAATCCCTGGAAATCCAAGCTTAAGAGATATACAAAAAATTGTCTTGTTAAGTACAGCCCTCACACTAAGGAGAACTTTGTCTATGTAACGCTAGGAATGTTAGAGGAAATAAAAAAAAACATTAAATGGAGCCATAACAACACGCCACGACCTGCCTTAGGTCTTCCTGCGGACTTGGTAGGTAGTGCGGCGATAGAAGAAATCGAATTATGATGAAAAATAACATTGCAATAATAATAATATTTTTTGAAAAAACTAAGCAAATTCCGAAAGCTTGGGATGAAAATAGAAAAAAGATGAGACATTTAGGAAGTAAAAAAGTTGTCGTTGTGAATTTCGGTCTGATAAAGAAAGAAATTGAAAAGAAAATACACAAAATGCCTGATTCTCCTTCTCTCTAGAAAATACCCGCCCCGCAAAAAAAAGAAAAAAAATAGTTCTCACACAACTTATAGTTCTTTCTCAATGTAAGTTTTCTTATTATTATTTTGTTTAATTAAGCGGAAACAGCAAAAGAAAATCTCATGAAGGATGTGACGTTATTTGTCTTGGATCATTAGTTATAACCATGAATGGACTTATAAAACAAATGCCGGTCAAAAATAATCCCTGCTCTCATAAAAAAAAGACCGTTGTATACACGAGGGTCATTCAATCCTGGAGCATGCTTCTTAGTCGGCCATTTTTGTTAATCTCCAAAACTCTCAAAGTTGTTTTTTTTTATCTGCAAAAAAATTAAATACCTTTAAAAAAAGAAGTAAAGGAATTAAAAAAAAAAAAGTAAACTTCTATCTGTATTAGAAATCCTTATACCGAAAAATTCACCTTACTTATTGAATTACCCTCGTATATATGTATATATATAAAGATTATCCGTGAGTATAGACGGATTCTATTAGGAATAAGCAAACAGTGTTTGCAATTTATTTAATCTAAAACGTTTAAAAGGAAATTTGTTCCTAAATACACAAATTTTATATATATATATATATATATATATATATATATATATATATATAGTAGGCCTCCGTCGGTCAGGGTTGACCATGGGTAGCATCCTAGTTGTCTACTTGGCTAGAGCATCGGCGTCTGTGATGGTAGAAACCGATGCGAGAGTGACAGTCTTTTTTGTAGAGGCTGCATTTATGGTTTGTTTCTGGTCTGTCGGAGCTGTCATTTTGCTTCCTGCGGGCCCGCCTCTCCATGGCGACTTGTGATACTTGCTCCTCCCTTGATTTAAGTAGTTGGGCCAGGGTTCCTCTCTATTTGAACTGGTTGACTGCTACGCTCTCCCATGACTCTGTGTTGATACACACAGCTTTCATATCGCGTTTTATGATGTCACGATACCGCAGTTCTGGCCGCCCAGTGGGTCTTCTTCCAGAAGCCAGCTCTCTCTACAGGAGGTCTTTTGGAATGCGATCCGTCTGACATCCGGTGAACATGGCCTAGCCAGCGGAGTCTGCGCTGTTTACGGATGCCACCTTTCTTGCGCGCCTCACAACACGTGTTTGGATGAACTCCAAGCTGACAGTGAAGACAAAGATTGCAGTGTACAACGCCTGTGCCATCAGTACACTGCTATATGGTAGTGAGACATGGACCACGTACACCAGGCAAAAGAGACGTCTGAATACCTTCCACTTGATAAGTATCCGACGTATATTTGGAATCTCATGGCAAGACAAGGGTGCCCAACACTATATATATATATATATAATTTATAACATAAATATGTTATATCACTACAAAAATAGCCATTTTGTTTCGACACTATTTGTGTCGTATCAAATGATGAGGTTTATTTCAAGCTGGACAGTTTTAAAAGATTCAAGACTAGCAAAATCCCCTTATTCAAAGAGGCATTGTTACATAGAGTGTACCAATAAAAAAAATTCTAATTCTAATTTGATGAATATAATAACAGACTCCAAAAATAATTTATTGGAGCATTAACATTCACATTTAATTAAAATAGAGATCAGCATTATTAATCGACTATTAGACTCACTTTATTATTATTAAGAATTTTAAATTCTAAGTTTAACAAAGCATTAGATTAGATTTAATAACTGGTAGTAAAGTTTGATAGCTGGTAGTAAAGAGAATGAACTGAGTAGACGCTGCCTTGCTATTACCTCTCTAATGTACTGAGCCAACTCTGCCTCGCTATATATATATATATATATATATATATATATATATATATCCCTCCTGTCACACTCATGGAGAGAGAGACAATACATACATACATGCCTACATACACACTCAAATAAATATACAATGGTATTTATTATAATAAAAACGCTCGTTTTATTAAGTTGGTCGCGTTTTTTCTTAAGCAAGCCATATTTGTACAAAGACTTGTTTATATATATATATATATATATATATATATATAGGAAACAAAAAAAACACAATAAAGTGGAAAATTGTAAATGAAGCCAAAACATGTAAGCCTTTAAACGACCTATGCTCGTTGTGTCTATACAAAACATTATATATTATTAAATCACTTAAGGATAAAATTCTATTAAATAAACTTAATGAAATAAATGTCATATGTTGACACTGCAAAATTTTCACCTTAGAATATGGATAAAAAAAATAACTTTGTATTAATTAACATGCATCTACACAATAATTCGCTTAAGGAAAATAATAATTGACGAGATATTAAAATGAAATAAGTACATTGAGATGTGCGTTGTGGTGCAGTGGGTATCGACTCGGAACGAGAGATCGGCGTACTGAGTTCGAATTTCAGTTGAATTCCTTGCATTCACTTACGCACAAATACCCTTGGGAAAGGTATTAATCCGTCTCTTCCCTCCGGTTATAGGTTAAATAATAGGACAGATTGGGTTCTATAGCCTTGGTCGGCAACCAGTCTACCACAGAAAGCAATGGCAACCTACTGCGGGATAATGTTCTGCCAAGTCAGTCATGTTTCTTTCGAGACATGATCGCCCAAAGCGTGTATCACGTATGGCACTTAACTAACTGACTGACATTGGTATATAAAATGTTTTGTAATAAATAAATAGATATTAGAAAGATGGGATAATGATAGCAGGAAGTAAATTAGAATAAAAAACAAAAATGTTATTTATAAATTAACGGTTTGGAAAAGATTAGAATTAAATACGTACTCATAATAAGAATGAATTTACTGAAAATCCCCTTTAACTTTGAAAAAAAATATAAAAAAATTTTTTCTTTCTTAATCTCTTTCCTGATTTCTATAAGAAGAGGTCAAGATATGGTGAAAGCAGGAAGGACATTTTTGGCGCTAATAGATACGTCATTTTTGGCGCTAATAGATACGTCATTTTTGGCGCTAATAGATACGTCAAAGTTAATACGATATTGTGAGAAGCAATAAAACGAAAAAGAAAAAGAAAAAGAAAATTAAATTAGGTTAAAAGTAAGTTGACACTTTTAGGGAAAAAAAAATGAAAAAAGAAAAAAGTAAGTATGTAGAAACTATTAGCCAAATTTCAAAGTGAAAGTAGTTGATTTGTTCAAAAGAACACACATAAATTTCATATCTTCCTACATACATAAATAGCAAACCGATGGTTTTTTGTATTTAAACGTAGATCATTTTCACAATCAACATCCAACATTGACTGATGACGAGATTCTATCTCAAAACAGAAAATTCCGTGTCGCAATGTACTTTTAATTCATAACTATATGATGATATTATGCTCTACAATATTTATTGTATTGAGCTGTTTATAAAAAATTAAATACCAGGGAACTCAAAACCATAAAACCTTTACCTGGATTTATATATATATATATATATATATATATATATATATATATATATATATATATATAACATAGTGATGATTCACGTATACTGTCTTAATAATATGTATAGGAAAAACTACTAAAGTTTGTAAGTTTAAAAATGTATTTTTTGACAGTATTTATTTATTTCTATTATTATATTTGAGATTTCAGACCGTCCTGATGAAAGGCCGAGGACGGTCTGAAATATCAAATATAATAATAGAAATAAATAAATACTGTCAAAAATATACATTTTTAAACTTACAACGTTTTAGTAGTTTTTCATATATATATATATATATATATATATATATATATACTTAAGTTTATTTTTCTATTTAACTTCAATAATACAATATAAAATATTGTTAGACATTGTTAAACACGATGTCTTTTCTTTTTCTTAAATCGCGCACTGCTAGAAGTGTAATAATAATAATAATAATCCCAAAATTTGTACAAAGAAAGAATTAAAAAAGAGCATGTTTAGTCAAATAAAATATTGTAAAGATGTTCTTTTTGTAGAACAAAACAATGTTTCTTTTTTTAGTCTTTTGTCAGAGAGAAAAGTGAACTTGTTGTAGTTAAGAAAAACAACCGGTAACACCTGTCGCAGACATGTCTGTCAAAAACCCAGATATTCATACATTAATCACAAACTCATTTTTTTTTTTTTTTTTTTTTTGTCAAAGGATGATACTAAACTCGAACTTTTAGACACAGGCTTTTTCTAACCGATGTGCCTCAATAGTTTTGTTCAATTATTTCATTTTTGGATGTGCGTTGTGGTGCATTGGATATCGGCTCGGAACGCGAAATCGGGGAGCCGAGTTCAAATTCCAGCTGAATTCATTGCATTCACTTACGCGCAAATACCCTTGGGAAAAGGTATTAATCCTACTATTCCTTCTAGTTATGGGTTAAATAACAGGACAGATTGGGTTCTATAGCCTTGGCCGGCAACCGGTCTACCGCAGAAAGCAACGGCAACCTACTGCGGGATAATATTCTGTCATGTCTCTTTCGAGACATGATCGCCCAAGCGTATATCACGTATGGCACTTAACTGACTGATTTCATTTTTATCGACTTCTTGATTAATATACTTCAATTGGTTAAGAAAACGCAAGTTATGCTTAACAAAATAAATTAGTATTCACAGATGCAAATTATTTCGAAATTTCTACTGCAAGGCTCGAGAGCAACTCAAGCTATTTTTTAGATTTATAGAATGATGTATATGATATGACTGTAAGGGGAGGTGGTAGGAGATGAAGATTATGAAGATTTTGACTAACAATCGACTTATGACTTCGATTAGTTGAGATTGTAGTGTTCAGGGAAGTAGATGCACGGGAGACCAATTCCACAAAGTGTGAATTCTTAAGGAAAAGTTGTGAAAATTCCTCCTAATATTTGGAATACGGAAAAATGAAAATGATTTTAATCCGTGGATGCGCTATGACTTGTTTTAGATGTAAAGATCTGAACTGGTGGAACTAAGAAATGGAACTCATCAGAGCATTTGTCATGCCAATAGCGAGAGAATAGCAATAGGCTCACGATATGAGAAGTAGGCTGACGGATGGAAGGTGAATAAGTCAACACTCACAAGACTGCATGATCAATTTTGATCTCTCTCTCTCTCTCTCTCTCTCTCTCTCTCTCTCTCTCAAATCAAGAGGAATAGCGCATCTCTAGCCCAGATATGGCTGCAATATCTTTACCTGACTTTTGTAACGATAAAGCATAACAGACGAGTACTTCTTCGAGAGACAGAAGGAGGAGACCATGTCTCCAATATCAAAGTTGCATTTATAAGCATGCGTTAATTTTGGCTCTAGATTTACAACTTAGCATCTCCTGTCCATTCAGCAGTTATACAAAGATAGAAAGGGGCGTAAGACAAGGATTTTCACTGGATCTATTCAACTTGTACAGCGAGACTATTCTGAGGACCCTTAAAATTATGCCAGGATTCGTCATTGGAGGCCACAATTTGAACAAGATCAGGTACGCATATGATACAGTGTTGATTGCAAACACGGAAAGGAAACTAAAAGACCTCCTACAGAAGGTATCTAAAAGGAGTGACAAAATAAGACTCAAATAAGCTGCAAGAAAACCGAATTCCTGGTCATCAGTAAAAAGAGCAGCCCAAAATGCCAAATACAGGTGGGGAATACTAAAATCAAGCAGGTACAAAATTTAAATAGCTGGGAAGTGCTCTAGCAGAAGACGGAAAGTGCGACACAGAGATCCGAAGGCGAATTGGCATGGCGATGGACGCGTTCCAGAAGCCAAGTAAAGTATTAAGAGACAGAAAAGTTTCACGAGAAACAAAGAAGTGAGTACTAGACTATTATGTGATGGCAGTGAATGCTAGACAATATCATCAAAGATGAACGGAAAAACTTGAAGCAACTTAAATGTGGTTCTATGGAAGGATGTTGCGGATATCATGGACCGAACATGATGAAATTTTGGAAAGGATGGAAACGAAAAGAAAATTAATCAAGAAGAGACCAGAGATACGGGAAAATAAATTTTTTTTTTTTTTTTTTTTATAAGCGTTTCACCCCGAGCAAGGCATGTCACTGCCACTACTGTGCAGGGGGCTACGTAGAGTGGAGAAAGGCTGGTTAAATATAGGAAATAACAGAGGGTGGGTGATAGGCGGGTGAGGATACCGAGAATGAGGGTTGGGTAGATGAGAGTGTTCTGAGAATAGTTGGGAGTTAGTGTGATAGGAGGTGTCTATTGACCCTACATTTAAACACCTGGAGATTGTAACTGTCGGGAAAGCAGACTTGTGGAAGGGAGTTCCACAGGCGGGAAGCGCGAGAAAAGAAGCTGTTGGAGTAGAATTTACGGTTACATCTTATTTGTTTAACTGTAAAATGGTGGGACCTAGTTGCTAATCTAGTATCTCGTGCAAATTCGTGCTTAGGCGGCACCAGTGATCTAAGCTCATCGGAGCAGAAGCCATGAAAGTACTTGTAGAAGAGGCACAGGGAAGCTACATCACGCCGGTGTGAGAGCGGCTGCAGCCGGTCTGCCAAGTCAGTATCAACCACGTTACAGATCCTCCTTTGTATTTTGTCAAGAAGCCCAAGGAGAGCAGCAGGGGCACCCGACCAGATATGGCAGCAATATTCAATACACGGGCGGATGGTAGATTTGTATATGTGCAGAATAGTTTCAGGTGGGAAAAATTTCCGGGCCCTGCACAGGGAGCCGACTTTCATAGCAGCAGATTTGGCAATGGATTCAATATAGTCATTCCATTTGAGGTCCGCCGAGAGTGTAAGGCCAAGGAGGCGTAGTGTTTTACTCTCTGGGAGGCTAGCCTGTCCCATGCTAATGGGAGGTAGATGCGATTGTCTATGGTGGTTAGTTGATAACAGCTTTGTTTTGGAGGCATTGAAATTTACCAACCATTTCCTACCCCAGGTCACTACGGATTGGAGGTCCCTTTCAAGTGCGGCAGCGAGGTTCACTTTGTCGTCCAGACCTGGTTTCTGATCGATGCGGGAGTAGATTGTTGTGTCGTCGGCATACATGCCAACTTGGGATCTACTGGTGTCGGGGAGATCATTAATGTAGATCAGAAATAGCGTGGGACCTAGGATAGAACCTTGAGGGACGCCCGCGTTCGTCTGGTAGTTTTGGGAGGCATGCCCATTTAATACCACCTTTAATGTGCGGTTAGAGAGGAAGGACTGGATGAGGTCAAACAGATGTCCAGTTATCCCATAGCTCCGCAGTTTGCACAAGAGGCCAGCATGCCAGACCCTGTCGAATGCTTTGGAGATATCCAAGGCAACGGTTCGGGCTTCACCATTCTTGTCGAGTGCCTGGTATATGTACTCGGTAATGGTCGTTAGCATATCAGCAGTAGACCTGGTGAAGCGAAACCCATACTGTTTGTCAGAGAGAAGCCCGTTGGTCATAAGGTGCTGAATCACCTCGGCGTTGATAATGGCTTCGAAAACTTTGCCAAAGATTGGAAGGAGACTAATAGGACGGTGATTGGCGGGGTCTGAGGGTTCGCCAGAATTCTTAAATATAGGTACTACGCAGGAGGACTTCCAACAGGCAGGAAAGCAGGAAGCAGATAGGCAGAGGTTATAGAGTTTAGAGAGGACAGAGGAGAGTTCTGGGGCACATTTCTTCAGTACTATGACTGGGATTCCGTCACCGCCGCTCGCTTTGTGTGGGTCAAGTTGCGCAATTATCTTGGCGACCAGCGAGGGTGAGATGAGGACGTTATTTAGGTGAGCCTTAGTTCTGGGTGGGAAGTCTGGTGTAGGTATTCCTAACGAGTCCAGTGTCGAATTGGTTGAGAATTTACGGGCAAAGCATTCAGCCTTGTCGGCTGGGGAGGTGAGAACTTCAAATTCATTGATTAGTGGGGGTATTGAAGTCTTGTTCCTGCTGAGCACGCTTTTGCAGAGACGCCAGTAATCTTTGGAGCCAAACTTAGAGGATGCTATGCGTTGCCTAATTCTGGTAGCAAACGCCCTCTTGGCTTCGTTCAGTACTTTTTTACACTTGTTCCGTGCTGAGGTGAAAAGGCGCCTGTTTTGGTTCGACGAGCAGCTTCGATAGAGCCGGAAGAAATGGTTCCGGTGGGCAATAGCGGCCGATGCGATTTTTAAAAGGATTGAATGAAATATTCAACATCAAACCAGAGAATATTCATAACAGTTCATATTCTGCTCGTTCCTCCTCTTACTTTACAGGAAATTAGGTAAATTTTCGTTTTAGATCCCGAATGCTTTTCCCCCTTCAAATTTATCCAAAATAGAATTATTTCTGCGCAAATGTATATGCTGAACTCAAATCAACAATTAGTTGTTGAAGAAACCTACCTTTATTAATCTGAACGTCCAGAAAAAAATAGAACTAGATCTCGCTCATTTTGTCTCCCGTAACTCTAACGCAGTCATGTAATTAACTGCTGAATGACTTTCGGCGGAGGACAACAAATTTCGGCCTATTTTCCACCTATTTACTTCCTTTACTAAAATTTTTGCCTATTTACTTCCTGTAATGAAAGTAATATGCGATTTTTTCTACGCGTATTACTTTCATTACAGGAAGTAAATGGGCGGAAATTTCAGTAAAGGAAGTAAATAGGCCGAAATTTGTGCCTACACCGAAAGTCATTTTGCAGTTAATCACATGACTTCGTAAGAGTTACGGGAAACAAAAAGTGCGAGATGAAATTCGATTTTATTCTTGTCGTTAAGATCAATAAAGGTAAATTTCTTCAATAACTAATTGTTGATTTGAGTTCAGCATATACATTTGCACAAAAATAATGCTATTTTGGATAAATTTGAAGGGGGAAAAGCATTCGGAACCTAAAACGAAAATTTACCGAAAATTATATTAGAAAAGCTATTACTGTCTATCCTGACACTTAGTAAGGCTTTAAGAATTTAGTGCAAGTTTCAAAATATGGATGCGCATTGTGGATCTGACGATATCGGCTCGGAACGAGAAATCAGGAAACAGAGTTCGAATTCCAATCGAATCCGTTGCATTCACTTACGCACAAATACTCTGGAAAAAGATATTAATCCATCTCTTTCCCCTTCAGCTATAGGTTAGCTAGCAGGACAGATTGGGTTTTATAGCCTTCGTTGGCAACCAGTCTACCGCAGAAAGTAATGGCAACCTACGGAAAAATATTCTGCCCAGCCAGTCATATCGCTTTCGAGATATCATCATCCAAACGTGTATCACTTATGGCTCTTAACTGTCTACACATTTCAGGGTATTCACTAGTATACTTATACTAGCAGTATAGACCGGTGTTGCTCGGGTGAAATGAAAGCTTTAAAACTAATCCACGGTCCTGGAGCTCAGACTCTTTGGACGTTGGCACGAAAGACTAAAAAGTAAAAAGCAATAATTGCTTCCAGTTAAAGCGAAACCGTAGATTGAAAAAAAAATGAATGGATGTAAGTCAAATTTTGATTTCCTGGTATCGATATCAAATAAGTTTTTTTCGTCGTAAACTGAATTTTGAAGGCTAAATAAGTCCTCTGAGTAAATGGTATCATGGCTGAGATTAAGAACTACAATTACACCTACTTAGAGGCAAACCCGAAGTCATTCTGCAATTAATTACATGGCTTCGTGAGAGTTACGGGAAACAAAAAGTGTGAGATGAAGTTCGATGTTTTTCTGCTAGTTAAGATCAATAAAGGTAAATTTCTTCAATAACTAATTGTTGATTTGATTTCGAGAAAATCGGTTCAGCCGTTTCGGTGTCTATAGGTAACGAACACACACACACATAAACACACAGAGACAAAGTTCCCTTTATAAATAAGTTTAGATTTAGATTGAGATATGACGCATGGTGAAGAACGTATTTCAAAAGCAAACAAGAAAACCGAGAGACAGAAAAATCTCATTGGAAACAAAGAAAAAAGTGCTGGACTGCTATGTGAATTCTGTCCTTCCGTATGGAAGTGAATGTTGGGCGATCTCATCAAGGATGAAGGAAAGGCTCGAGTCAGCAGAGATGTGGCTCTACAGAGGCGTGCCGAGGATACCATGGACCGAACACGTGAGCAACGATGAGGTGTTAGAGAGGATACAAACAAAAAGAAAACTTATAGTTAGCATCAGGAAGAGACAACTGAGGTTCCTGGAACACGTAATGAGGAAGGAGGGTCTGAAGAATCTGCTACTCACACGACAGACGAATAGAAGGAAGAAGAAGCAGGGGAAAGAAGCGCGAGACATATTTGAGAGGTTTAAGCAAATGGATGGCAGAGAAGGATTTTGGGACAGACGCCAAGAGGATAAATATTAAAAGCGACAAGAGACAGCGCCAAGTGAAAATCCATGATCGCCTACACCTTGAAGGGACACCGAACATGAAGAATAAGAATAAGAATTCTCTATTTAGAACTCTGGATATTAGATTTAATGCGAACTAAAGAGTAAAACAAACAAACTGGTTCTGCTGAATTCCATTTCCAGTGTTGATAAGCTTTAAATCTGATAATTGTCTCGTTGCTGTGAGTTTGTTCCAGACTAGGATTACCTTATTAAAGGAAAGGCTCTTCCGAAATTTTTTCTACTTGCTTTAGACAGCAAATATATAATCTGAGGTTTAGCTTTACTTAAAGTTTTTTCCTCCCTCAACAAAAACTCTTCTACGTTTTTGGGGGACACCAGAATCAAGCAAGTACAAAAATTTAAATACCTAGGAAGTGTTCTAACAGGAGATGGAAAGTGCGACACAGAGATCCGAAGGCGAAATGGCATGGCAAAGAACACGTTCCAGAAGCTGAGTAAAATATTAACACACAGGAAAATTTCACTAGAAAGAAAGAAAAGAGTGATGGATTGCTATGTGATGTCAGTTCTTCAAAACGGCAGTGAATGCTGGACAATATCATCGAAAATGAGGACAAAACTGGAAGCAACGGAAATGTGGTTCTACAGAAGGATGTTGCGGATATCGTCGACTGAGCATGCAAGCAACGATGAGGTGTTGGAAAGAATAGCAACAAAAAGTAAATTAATACTGAGCATCAAGAAGAGACAACTGAAGTTTCTGGGACACGCAATGAGGAAGGAGAGCTTGGAGAACCTGATACTGACTGGCCAGATAGAAGGAAAGAGAGACAGAGGAAGGCAGCGGATAACATATTTGCAGGGCCTGATCAGGTGGATGACGGAACGGGGGTTGCCAGGAGTAACAGGAGCAAACATACTAAGAGCCACAAGGGATAGGAAGACGTGGAGAACCATGATCGCTACGTCCTGAAGGGACAGGGCACATAGAAGAAGAAGAAGAAGAAGAAGAAGAAGAAGAAGAAGAACTGATAATTATGTCAACTGAACTCCACTTTTTTTTCAAGTTAAAATTTTTAAAAATCACTTTTTTTTTCTTTCTTTTTTTAATCATATCACCCCGAGCAAAGCGGTAACGCCACTGATGTGCCGGGGGCTACGTAAGAGTGAAAAGATTAGAAGAGAGAAAGCCGGAAACCACATCCTAAACAGGGAACAAGGGATGAGCCTCTACACCTGTTCAATAGACATGGGTGAAGTGTGAACCGGGCGATAGTTTAGTCTATCTACTCCAATTAGGAACAATTTTTTTATTTAACTACAAGGGGTGCTGAAAAGTTTTCGTCGTAAATAACTTCCCAGAATCAGACCAAATATCACCTTCTGCGCGTGCATATGGGCCTGTGTTTGCATGCAGAGTTTTTTTGTTTGCTATTTATTTTGCTACCACCTGTAATTACATTTTGCGATAAAATTGTTTAAAAGAAACATTTTTAATTCATTGTTGTGTCTGTTCCAATTTTAAGTCTAATTTTGGAAAGTTGTGTATTTATTCTTTTTTAAATATTTTCAAATTCCTTTCTTTAGACTTGTACTTTTTTTAAACATCTTTTTCATTACAAAGCATATCACGAAACTTGCGAGATTTAATTAGACTAGTGTTTTTCTTTTAATTACACTTTAACGTTGAAACACGGCATCATTTCGTGTAGTGGTTTATTCTTTTAACTATGAATGAAGTTGTGTCTAACCTTTTCTGACTGACAAAAGCAGGAGTTGTCTCGCCTGAATTGAGCCTCATAATGAATTGTTTAAGCAATCAGAAAAGGAGTCATTACACGTGTTGAGATTCTTTGTGGCTAGTAAGCTGATGGATGTGCATTGTGGTGGATTGGAGATCGGCTCGGAGCAAGAAATCGGAGAGACGAGTTCGAATTCCAGTTCAATTTGTGGCATTCATTTGCGCGTAAATACCTTTGGGAAACGTATTAATCCATCTCTTCTCCCTCCAGCTATGGGTTAAATAGCAATACAAATTGGGTTCTATAGCTTTGGTTGGTAATCAGTCTACCGCAGTAAGTAATGGCAACTTACAGAAGGGAAAATCTTCAGCCCAGTTAGTCATGTATCTTTTCGAGATATGATCACCCAAGCGTGTATTTTAACTGGCTGACTGAGTGTTTTGCTTCCTCTGGGTAGTTGAGAATGGAGGGATCTTTCCAGGGCGCTGGCCGGAGAGAAGTTATATAAAAGTCGTTCACTGCACAGGCCACATGAATCACACCGGCATCTTCTCGACCACACAGACAAGATGCAAAAGAATACAAAACATTACATTTGGTGCCTTGTGCATTATGTAGGGTACTGTGGTGAAACCGAGCAAAGCGAGGGACCGGATGTTTGCCCTCAGAAATTCAGAAAGCAAATGACCAAAACTGGTCTTTGCGCATCTGGCTCCACGCAGAGGTTCCGGAGGTAAACCAAAAATAAATAAATATCAAATTCCTTTTACGGACCTGTAGCGGAACTGTGGATTCTGATTGGTCATCAAACCGCAAAATTCAAAATACGTCAGAAAAACGGTTTTTCTATACCTAACGAAAAAATCATTCTGTGATCCACACCACGTGACTTTTTAATATTTAAGGATGGTCTCTAACCGGTCACCGTCAGTCAGAGGAGGCAGGTTGCTGACACACATCAAAGATGTAATTCCTAACTTCAAGTGACCCGAACATTGTCTCACTCCTCTCTCTCCCTATCTCTCTCTCTCTCTCTCTCTCTCTCTCTCAGCAATTACTGCTACAAACTTACTGTAAGAACTCTTCTCTTTAATACTTTATCATTGAATATGAACTCTATCATTAACTTCTTAACGTTTCTAATTGTACATTAACTCTTACCACTTGTTATTCCTCCTTATAATAAATTTCTATTTTAAATGTAAAGTGTATATTTTATCATTCCATTCTTCATCACTAATACACACATTCTAACTGCCGACAACCAACCTTCTGATGAATATCAACCCAACACAAATCACATAAGCTTTAGTGAATTCGGTTAAGAAAGACACAAGGCCAAACAAAAGAAGCATTAACCAGCTCCCTACACTTCAGTACTTAACTGACTGAAAATAAAAGAACAAATTGTTACAACGAAAAAAATTCTCATTGTAACTACTGTACTTTTCTGTGCATATCCATTTAGCACCGGATATTGTGCTGAATAACGCCGCAGAACACGTCTCTGTGTATCGTATCCACCTTGCCAATACAACAAACTGTCGCCAATTAATGCTACTTCATAACTAATAATGATTGTTACAAACAAAAATTTGGATTGTCAATAGGTCACCTTTCAGTGGATTGATAGCATCTATCTTCTTATAATTTCTTAAATCAAATAAACAGTCGAATACACAACTGAATTCACATACGCATTCGCCAAGAATACATTTCATAAGCTAACCAGAATACTGAGAGGCAGAAAAATCTCACTGGAAACAAAGAAAAGAGGACTGGGTTGCTATTTAATATTTGTCTTTCTGTATGGTAGCAAATGTTGGATGATCTCCTCAAGGATGAAGTAGAGGCTCCAGGCAAAAAAAAATTAGGGTTCTCTAGAAGGATGCTGAGGATACCATGGACCGAGAACATATGCAAAGATGAGGTGTTTCAGAGTATGCAAACGAGAAGAAAACTTATAATTAACATCAGGAAGAGATAGCTGAGGTACGTAATGAGAAAGGAAGGTCTGGAGAATCTAATACCCACAGGACAAACAGAAGAAAAGCAGCGCGAGGCATATTTGATGGGTTTAAGCAAATGGATGGTGGAGCGGGTTTGGGAGAGATACCAAGGGTGAGAAGGGACAGGGGCAAGGGCAAATCCATTAACGCCTACGTCTTGAAGAGACTCGTCACATGAAGAAAGAAGAAAACAATTCTTTACCCTTCCTAGATATTGTTAAGGTGAAAAACACCTATTCCTCAGATAATGGACTCTCCCTCCTATATTAATAAAAGTTAACAGGAAGTTAACTCCATAATTTCTTGGAAAGTTCTTAGGAGTTCTTAGAAGTTCTACAGAGTTCTTTAGAGTTCTATTGGATTTCAGTAGAACTATTAGTTAGTTCCACTTTGGACATCGTTGGACTAAAGCAGTTGATATTAGCCGGTTAATTGTGGGGTTAACGGACACAATACATTCTTTCGGTGACGGACGATTGTGTCGGCCATGACAGGCCGATTAAAATCATGACGTAACATTAGAAATGCACTAATTCAAAATGCGGGCAAGGAGAGGTTTTAAGATTTACTGCGATCGGGACACTTCATTCTTATGCACGTTGTGAATATCCGCCAAATGTGTACAATGGCCTTATTCAAAAGAATATCGTTCAACAATTGTTCTTATCGATCTGAACCCTATATATATGTATATATATATATGCTGTGTCTTCTACATTAGTATCAGGGTACAATTGGTTCTGAAGGGACTTTATAGAGAAAAAATGACAGAGGAGAGATTTTATGACAGGAAAGATGGAGCCGATATGTTTTTACAATGTTTCTTGGAATAATTCATTTTTTTTTAGGGGGGGTAAACTAAGGAGTCAGCTTTCAGTGGAAGATTACCAAGTTCCTAACATTTAGGGTGCGTTTAGTCGATTAGCAACCGACATAGCACGATTATAACTTTCAATGCGAAAACTACTCCACAACAGACATCAAGCTACACCGCATTAACAACAATTTAGATGACGGTGTCCCCCGAAGATCAACCAACAAAAACGGCATTATAAATTTATATTCTTATCATAACAAAATAAAATCCGGTATAATCATCGGATACTCGCCAAGTGCACTAAGAATATGCAGCACGGATTATTTACACGAAAAGAAGAAATAAATTAAAAACACCTGCAAACGTCTCCAGTACACTGATTATTTCATATTCAATGTCAAACAAAAGAACAAAAAAATTTTCAAAACAAACAAATTTCCCTCGGATAAACCAAATAAATAAAAAATAATATATCATTCTGCCTACCAACTTCATCACATTTTTTTTAATCATCTCACCCCAAACAAGGCATTCCACTGCCACTATTGCGCATGGGGCTACATAGGGGAAGGTAAAGAGAAGGAGTGGTTAGACATAGGGAATGTCAGGAGGAAGGTGACAGATGAGTAAGGATACCGCGGATGAGATTTGGGCAGATGGGAAGAGTGTTTGATAGAATGGGAGCAGGTTAGTGTGTTAAGAGGTGTCTATTGACCTTACATTTAAACTCTTGGAGATTGTAGCCGTCGGGGAAGCAATCGTGTGGAAGGGAATTCCACAGTCGGGAAGTGCGAGCAAAGAAACTGTTGGAGTAGAAGTTACGGTTGCATTTTATAGGTTTCACTGTAAAAGGGTGGGATCTAGTTGCTAATCTAGTATCTCGTTCAAATTCGTATTTAGGGGGCACCAGTGATCTAAGTTCATCGGAGCAGAAGCCATGAAAGTATTTATAGAAGAGACACAGGGAAGCCACGTCTACAATAGAAAAGAATCTCAATTGAATATAAAAACTGTTACTACTACATCCAAATCAGTAAGAGACTTAGTCAGTACTGAACAAAACAATAAGCTAAAACCTGAATAATAATTGTCACAAAGAGTACATAGTAGAAACGTCAAGGAATCTAAATAAAAGATTATACAAACACACAAGAGATAAATTTTATAAAATAATCCGTCACATGCGTTGGTTACCCACCATAACGAGACTGACCACACTTTTTTACATAAAAATACTACCCTGACTAAAAGAGAAAATAATTCATTAAGACGTAAATGTCTAGAGAAAGCTGGATTTTCTCTCACTGAGACGTAGTATTCCCAGACAACACTTAGGATTCATACGGTACATTGCCAGACTCTAGAAAAATGTTCGGCTCCTTACACCGCTCCTGGAAGCACCTGACCTTTTTGTCTTGCTATATCTATACAAGAGTCAGATCAGACCAAAAATGAAGTATTGCTTTCATATCTTAGATGAAGGCCCCTAATCTTTTCTTTTTAGCACCATTAGGGCTTACGCGGTCTTATAATGGATTAATTATTTTCAAACTTACTGTCCCTTTTCCATAGAAGAAACGTTGGAATCATGTCTGTCGTGGACCCGGTTAAGATGTCCAGGAAGAAATAATAGAACAACAACAACTAAAAAGAAAGAAAGATATATATATATATATATATATATATATATATATATATATTAAACACAGCAAAATACAAATACTTGTAACTCTGTTAGTAGAACGATAAATACGGGTTAGGAAGCAATACTATAAATGCCTATCACTCTCTACTGATCTGCTGATCTCTCTCTCTCTCTCTCTCTCTCTCTCTCTCTCTCTGTCCCCACCTCTTGTGAGGGGAAGTATATGTAGTTGTAGGAAAAGTTCAATCTGTTGAAATGGGTGATGCCACCATGACAATGTCACTATATACAGAAGAAATATTCTAACAGGTTATGTTCTGCCATCTCACACCTAGAGGTACTATCTACCATGACAAGTAAATAGGCTACAATCATCTTCGTTCCTTTCGTATACCATTGGTAAGGACGAAGTTCTACTAATTTTAAATCAGAAGCTGCTTTACTAATAACTACAATAAGGATCAACCCTTATCTATCCTACATATTCTCAGAATCAACACTTACTTCTTTCTCTAACGTCAATGCAACAACCACATTCAGCAACCCGCTATCTTGAGCGGCTCTTGTATTGTGTGAGAATTTAGTTAAAAAGAAATTATTATGCAACAAAATTCACTAATCATCGCATTAATCTTTAAAAATAACTGAGATATAATAAAGTTACGCCACTGAAGATAGATAACACACTTAGTCTCTACAAGAGCTTTTCCTTCCCCTCTATCTTTTTATAATCTACTCTCCTCAGCCTTTCTCTCACCTTTGCCAAACGGAAGGGTAGTAAAGAGTGAGGGAGTAGGAGGAGAGAGCCTATAGCATTACCGTAACAGTAGCAGCTTAAACTGGTGGCTGTACCAGTAATTGTGTGTGTATATGTGCGTGTACTGTACAATATAGTAAAAATAGGTAGTTTTGTTGTCGTATCCCGCGATCTAATAACGAAATTTCTGGCCTCTACACCTTTGGCCATTACTCAGTTGGTCTTTTCTTTTTATAATGGACACAGGAGCCATGATTTTTCAATAAAAAAACATTTTCTATTTCAAAATCGCTCACAAAATAGCGTAGAGTATTTTGGTTATGGTCTGTGCATACGCCGCTTAATATAATATAAAATTACAGTAAAGTAGCTTGTATGGACATTACTTTTTTAGATATTTTAATAAAATTACACTCTGTGTTATCGTTGTTTTATTATCCAATATCTTTATGTTTGAAAACGTTACTATCATTTGTAGTATGACAAAGTAAAATTTTTCCAGAAAATCATAATTATCCTTCCGTAGAAATTCCACGGGTTCCGCTAGTTAAATTAAATTGATTAAAGCATGCCGGGGAGCACAAGGACCGAAAAGTTGCGATAATAAAAAACAATTATGAGGACATTAGTCCCCCTGTAAACAATATAAGCATATTTCACTTGGGATTAACTGTAGACATCTGGTGTCAGTAAGATATACTTAGTTATCTCATACACGAAACAGATGTCGACGTGGATTAGTGTCACATAGTCACGGCAAACATCTGTTCCCGTACAATCACCAAAGTTAAGAAACGTCAGGCCTGGTCAGTTCTTAGATGAGTGATCGCTTGGAAATACCAGGTTCTGTAAACTTGGATAACGGCCCAGAATTGGAAATGGAAAAGCTAAGTTCTAATTCCCGTTCGCTGTATTTACTTAAGTGCAAATACCATTGTGAGAATATATTTCTTTTCCCCTAGCTGTGGGTTAATTAGTAAGACTAAACTATTATTATCTCCATAAAAGCTTGTAAAAAACAGGTTATTACTTACCAATTAACATCTATAATCTTAACAAGGCCAGTACGCTCAAACCCTCGGCTACGATGGCTTGACTAAAAAAAAGTCTATTTTTACTTTCATAGTGTTTTGACCTCAGTTTGGATTAACTAATTTTCGTAGCTTGATTAAAACTTGTTTCATAAGTAGACAAATTCAGTAATTGTTATGACCCCTAGACCGTACACCGCTAGATTTCTTTCTTGTGGTGGGGAAAGGCTGATGACCGATATTATTCCTTATGGAAAGATATATTCCATTCTGAAAGTGAAAACGTACATAAATTTAAAATTTGACGAAAATCCTATCAAACTCTACATGTGTGTCACTCTGCACCTGTTTGCTTGCAACTGCGTATTGAACACGAACAAAGACACATTAAACATTCCAAGTAAAACAACATTTTCTCTTCAAAACCTTCGATGTTTTTCATCGATTTCTGCCATTTGTGCGTTGCGGTGCAGTGGATATCGACTCAGAACGACAAATCGGGGTGTCGAGTTCGAATTCCAGTTAAATTCATTGCATTCACTGACGCACAAATACCTTTGGGAAAGGTATTAATCTGTCTCTTCCCTCCAGTTATGGATTAAATAATAGGACAGATTGAATTCTATAGCCTTGTTTGGCAACCAGTCTACCGCAGAAAGCAATGGCAACCTACTGCGGGATAATCTTCTGCCTAGCCAGTCGTTTCTTATTCGAGACATGATCACCCAAGCATGTAACCCGTATGGCACATATTTTTCTTCTATTTTTTTTTAATCGTATCACTACAAGCAAGGCAGTAATGCCACTGATGTGCAGGGGGCTACGTAAGAGTGAAGAGATTAAGTAGAAAAGAGTGATGAGGAAGACGAACCAGTTAGAAAGGAGCAAGAGAAGGATGGGAATACAGGTTTGATGACAGTTGCAAAGGTGGAGAGAAAGAAAATGATACACAGGGCGGTGTAGAAAGAACTAGAGTCAAGTGGTTAATAGATGAGTATTAACATTACATTTAAATTCTTTCGAGACATGATCGCCCAAAGCGTGTATCACGTCTGGCACTTAACTGACTGACTGACCGCCCTTTCGTTTTTGGTGGGGGCACGTAGCCGAGTGGTTAGAACGTTCGCGTTCCGGTCAATGAGAGCTAGGTTCAAATTCTCACTACGGACGATTGGTCAGGAAGGTGACTTCTTGATGCTGTAAGAGCGTGCAGCCTCTTTGGAAAGTACCCGATAAACTCTACCACAGGATTAGCTAAGCCTTGAGAGTGAACCCGATTAGACAAAACTATTTTGGGAGCTGTCAAAGGTTGTGCCCGCACGAAGTCACAAGTCATCGTAGCCGAGGGTTTGAGCGTACTGGCTAAGACAATAGATCTCGCTTGATCATGCGATCTTTCCATCTAACTTTAACTTATGCCTGCTCAGCATAGTTGCTGTATAAACCACAGGTGGGTTCTGTAGGTGTTGAACAAACACAAATGTAACTGGGTATGTGTCTGCAGTAGGGATTAGCTAGCTGCTCTAATAGAAAGGCATATACAAGTTAACAACCATTACTTTAAGTTCTTGTACACTTAAATGGAAATGATAGACTAGAACAACTCGGACCCTACTTTGACTGACTCTGTACTGATGTTATTTACATATTTAAATATGTATTTTTAAACAGTATTTCAAAATATCATATTCATTCTGGCGTATCTTTTTCACGTTCTTTCTTTTATAATATAAGGTGCGAATTAAATTGCCATCCCTGTACAGGCATGTAGAGACCTGATTACAATAAATAAAACATCAATAGTATTAGCACAACGTCTCCAGGGCTATAATTTAACGATTAAACAATATTCCAAAACTTTTTCTATTCTAAAGTTCACCCAATATAAGGCTGAAGAATCACTCAGGGTAGACGAGGTAGACGATTAATGTTAAAATGGTTATGTCTGAGTTTGAGTTTCGTTTAACAGTATATCAAACTCTGTGGGTTAGTTAATGCCAAAAAGGTAGGTTTTTAAGGGTTTTTTTAATGTTTGGTTATGATAAAAAGGTTGATTTAATAAGATTTTGATATTTTTTTTAATTTTATTTTAGAAAACTGAAGATGTTTTCTAGTTTCGTATTAAAAAATGTCTTGTTGATAATAATTTTTTCCTTCAAAAATGTATATTTTTTATAAAAGTCTATATATATATATAAACACACACATATATATATATATATATATATATATATATATATATATATATAAACATATATATAAACATATATTGCTGAGGTGATGCGTTATCCCCCGTGGGGATCTTCATATCGAAATGGCCATTCAACATCTTTGAATTAATCCTTTTTTAATATATATATATATATATATATATATATATATATATATATATATATATATAAACATATATATATATATATTCCTATAAAAGTCTATTTTTATACTTTTATAGTGTTTTGACCTCAGTTTGGGTTAACTATTTGCCTATAGCTGGGACCCTAACAAGTGCTACCACTCTGGATCAGGGTGGAACTGAGAACAACAGCAATTAAGAGGTGGTTCTATGCTCCTTACAATCTCCCAATCAAAGGCCTTGCTGCCGGATGCAGTTTGCCGTCATACCCAGGACCTATAAATAAATAAAAGAGAACGCAATAGAAAGTGAAGTTCATGGGGATAATGGGGATCGATAACAAATGGATCATGTGTTTAAATCAGGTGAGAATGTTGTTCTCAGGAGGACCATCCCAGTTGTTCCAAAAAGTACCAATTCTTGGGAAAGATCTATGTTGAACTATCTCCTTACATTTGAAATATGGAGTTAACTGTAGATGGCCCGGCTCTGTGGAAACTGCATGGCATTTTCTACCGATAAAGATTTGAACTGTTGTAACCCCCCCAAAATTGTTTTTCTTTAGGTCCTTTTGCATGCATTTGCCACTTTTTTTTAGTTTTATGGTGGAGACTTAAGAAAGTACTCAGCATTTATGAGAAATATTTATTCATATATCTATGAAATTCAAAATCTGCTGAAATATATGCTTCAACAACCCATAACACCATGGCATCAATTTAAACTGACAATGTCTCTTTTTCAAATATTTAAGGTATATTTAAGGTATAATTAACTATAAGCTATAATTTGATAAAGGTAGATTCTCAGTTAAGACTGTCAGAAAATGTACAATTTTTCAACTGGAATCAAGAAAATAAAAAATTTTAAGCTCAATGGTTGCAATAAGACGTCTGTTCAAAACCGTATAGAAAGAAAAGAAAACTAGAAAATATAACAAGTCGGTATTTAATTTCCTTCCAGATAGTCACCTTCTGAAGTCACGCGTAATTTATGCAGCGTTATTTTCATTGAAACGATCATTCCTGGAGCTCCTTTTTTTCGGGGAAAATAGCGAGCGGCTGCCTTGTTGCATCCTCTTGGATTTTTTTCAACGTTTTGTAATTGTGTTTCTTTCAAGTGTAATTTGATTTTTGGTAAGAGGGAAAAGTCGCAAAGTACGAGATCTGGGGGACATAGTGTTTGTTGGCCATGGAGAATGTTAGAGATGGCCGAAAATTGCTGCACAAACCATAACCCCTGATGGAACCACTGTGGTGGTGAAAGATGGCTACACTTTCCTTCCAGCTACTGCTATAAACAACAGGATCGACCGAGACCACTATAACTTAGTGTGAAGGACTGACACAGTTCAAAGTCAATCGGATCCTAGAGACTTCACTATGCATTCTTTAGCTCCGTTACCATTGCAACGGTCTCGATACTTTTTGAACAGACCTCTTATATGAAGACGAAAGGAAGAGATCAGACCTCACATATGTGGACGAGAGGATACGATCAGACCTCGCATATTTGGACAAGAGGATATGATCTTACTTTATATATGTGGACGAGAGAATTTGATGAAATCTCGCATATTTGGACGAGAGGATTTGATCAGACCTCGCATATTTGGACGAGAGGATATGTTCAAACCTCGTATACTTGGAGGAGAGGATATGATCAGATCTCTCATGTGTGAATGAGCGTATATGATCAGACCTCGAATATTTGGACGAGAGTTTATGATCAGCAATTTCAAAAATATTTTTTTTACTGTTATCGTACATAATTTAATGCATAGAAGAACTTCAAAAGATACATTTACCAGTTTGTATCATGCAAGTCAGTGTTTGTACCATAAACACTGCATCAAGCGTTGTCGTTATTAGGTGTTATTGAAACTGAAAATAAACGCCTTTTAATAAATTTGATACAATGAAGTGAGTACTGCCATTTATTTTCGTTCTGTTGAGAATTGTTGCTAAGACATCTTCTTTCTTTTATGTGCCGTGTCCATTCCGGACGTAGGCGATCATGGCTCTCTTCATCTTCCGATCCCTTGTAGTTCTTAATATATTCTGTCTTGGTATTTCTTCCAAACCTTGCTCTGCCGTGTATTTGCTTAAGACCATCAAGCATGTCACGTGCTGTTTTCTCCTGTCTCCTTATCCGTCTAACCTTCTTGTGGGTGTCAAATTCTCCATGTCTTCCTTCCTCATTACGTGTCTCAGAAACTTCAGCTGTCTCTTCTAGATGTTAAATAAAAGTGTTCTTTTCGCTTCCATTCTCACCAAAACCTCGTCTTTGCTCACATGGTCGGTTCATAGTATCCTCAGCTTCCTTCGTTGCTTCGACCATTTTCTTTCATCTTTGACGAGATTGTCCAGCATTCGCTGCCATATAGGAGGACATCTATCACATAAGAGTCCAGTACCCTTTTCTTTGTTTCCAAAGAAATTTGCCTGTCTCTCAATACTCTACTTAGCTTTAAAAGTTTTACCACGACTGTAAATTTGATACCAACCGATGTCGGTATAATTTTCAAGATCGACCTATAATAATATCAGCAATGTACTGAGTGATTTTCATCTTATAATATCAATGCTTAGTAATAAAAATACAGGTGTAAGGTGTGAGAAAAGAATGATTTTTTCTCCCCAGATTTATTCAACCTCAAAAGCGACGGTATCCTCAGAGAATTATAGGTCCTACCATTTATTATTATTGGTGGACGTAATTTTAACGAATACGACACACAGATTAGTCTGGACTGTTGACCGAAGGAAAACTATAAAACTTTCTAGACTGGTTAGTCAGTCAGTTAAGTGCCATACGTGAAACACGCTTGGGCGATCATATCTCGAAAGAGACATGACTGACTGGGCAGAAGATTATTCCGCCGTCGGTTGCCATTACTTTCTGCGGTAGACTGGTTGCCGACCAAGGATATAGAACCTAATCTGTCCTGTTATTTGACTCATAGCTAGAGGGAGACGCGATGTATTATATTATTACGTAGTAATTAGTGGGGGATCAGTTTATTACTTCATAACAGTAGAAAATTGATCCCCCACTTTATGACCAGTATAAGCCTTAACCAAGATCCAAACTATTATCTTCATTCAGTCAATTAAGTGCCATACGTGAAACAGGCTTGGGCGATCATGTCTCAAAAGAGACATGACTGAGTGGGCAGAAGATTATCCCGCAGTAGGTTGCCATTGCTTTCTGCGGTAGACTGGTTGCCAGCCAAGGCTATAGATCCCAATCTGTCTTGTTATTTAACCCATAACTGGAAGGAAGAGACGGATTAATACATTTCCCAAGGGTATTTGCGCGTAAGTGAATGCAAGGAATTCAACTGGTATTCGGACTCGGCTCCCCGATTTCTCGTTCCGAGCCGATATCCACTGCACCAAAACGCACTAAGAAAGTGAAAAAAAAAATGAACTAACCGTGAACTGTAAGACAGAAAATATTATGAGCCAGAAAAAAAGGCCAAGATGCGAGTACGATACGACCCTTAGCTGAGTTCAGCCAGTTTTTCTGAGCTTCGGTCGATTCTGCCAACGTTGTGTTGTTGATCTCGGATTAGCCAAAGCAAGATTGCTTGTTGTCATTTGACGATGTTGGCCCAGATACGCGAGAGATTGGTATATAATGAAAACCAAATTTAAGACCGCAGTGACACGGTACTAATCTATATATATTTATATATATCGAATAATTACAAGCAAGTCAAAGTTAAGTGACGAAAAAAAAATCAGCTGGCTGCCATTTCAGTTGCTCGATAATATTCGTGTTCTGTTATCTTCAGTTGGTTGAATTTGGGACCTGACCTCTCTCTCTCTCTCTCTCTCTCTCTCTCTCTCTCTCTCTCTCTCTCTCTCTCTCTCTCTCTCTCTTTCTTTCTCTCTTTCTCTCTTTCTTTCTTTCTCTCTTTCTCTCTCTCTCTCTCTCTCTCTCTCTTTCTCTCACCCTCTTTCTCTCTCTCTCTCTCTCTCTCTCTTTCTTTCTCTCTCTCTTTTCTCATTTTTCTCTCTCTCTCTTTCTTTCTCTTTCTTTCTCTCTTTTTTCTTTCTCTCTTTCTTTTTCTCTCTCTCTCTTTACACCCTCTTTCTCTCTCTCTTTCTCTTTTTCTTTCTTTCTTTCTTTCTCTCTCTTTTCTTTTCATTTTTCTCTCTCTCTCTCTCTCTCTCTTTCTTTCTCTTTTTCTTTTTCTTTCTCTCTTTCTCTTTCTCTCTCTCTGTCGGGTATTTCGCTGGTCCCAACTACCTGTTTTACCCCAGTTTTATTAAAAAGACGAAAAGAAGACGAAAAACCCTCTCTATATACGTCTTAGCATCTTTAAACGTAAATAACAGCATTTAAATATTTCGAATTCCTATAGAAGGAGAGAATACTTGCTCCCTGTTATGGTCTGCCTGTTCCTATCAGCTGCCCTCGTAATCAGTAAACAGGAAATCCTAGAGTCACATATCGTTAAAACTCATTTGACAATATTTTGACTGCACTTAGGTAAACTAGCTCTGATAAATTCGCTTCTTCTTCTATGCACCTCGTCCTTTCAGAACGCAGATGATCATGGAATTTCACGTCTCCCTATCCCTGGTGGCTCTTAGCACGCTTTCTCCTGTAACGTCTCGCAGCCCCCGTTCTGTCATCCACCTGCTCAGGCCCTTCAAATATGTTATCCGCTGCTTTCCTCTGTCTCTTTTCCCCTCTATCTGGCCTGTTAGTATCAGGTTCACCAAACCCTCATTCCTCATTGCGTGTCCCAGGAACTTCAATTATCTCTTCCTAATGCTCAGTATTAATTTCCTTTTCGTTTCCATTCTTTCCAACATCTCTTCATTGTTCACATGCTCGGTCCAAAATATCTATAATATTGTCCAACATCCACTGCCATATTGAAGAACTGACATCACATAGCAGTCTAGTACTCTCTTCTTTGTTTCTAGTGAAAGTTTCCTGTGTCTTTATACTTTACTCAGCTTCTGGAACGCGTCCTTCGCCATGCCAATTCGCCTTCGGATCTCTGTGTCGCACTTTCCGTCTTCAGTTAGAACTCTTCCCAGATGTTTAAATTTTCGTACCTGCTGGATTTTAACATTCCCCACCTGTATTTGGCACTTTGGGTTGCTCTTTTTGCTGATGACTATGCATTCGGTTTTATTTGCAGTTTATTTGTAGTTCCTTCTCGTCACTCTCATCAGCTATTTTCTGCAAGAGGTCCTGCAGTTTCCTTTCCGTGTTTGCAATCAGCACTGTGCCGTCTGCGTATTTTATGCTGTTCAGATTGTGGCCTCTGATGACAAATCTTGTCATAGCATCTAGTGTTCTCAAAATATTCTCACTGTACAAGTTAAATAGATCCGGTGAAAGTACACATCTCTGACTTACGCTCCTTTCTATCTTTGTATATATGCTGAATTCGTTACCTGTCTGTATGCAGGCAGCTTGATGCCAGTCGAGATTCTTAATTACCCTAATGTCTTTCCCAAATATGTCGAGGGAAATTTGTTTCTTCTTCTTCTTCTATGTACCTAGGCGATCATGGTTCTCCACGTCTCCCTATCCTTTGTGGCTCTTAGTATGTTTGTTCCTGTTACTCCTGGCAACCCCCATTCCGTCATCCACCTGATCAGGCCCTGCAAGTATGTTATCCGCTGCCTTCCTCTGTCTCTCTTTCCTTCTATCTGGCTAGTCAATATCAGGTCTCCTTCCTCATTGCGTGTCCCAAGAACTTCGGTTGTCTCTTCCTGATGCTCAGTATTAATTTACTTTTTGTTGCCGTCCTTTCCAACACCTCATCGTTGCTTGCATGCTCAGTCGACGATATCCGCAGCATCCTTCTGTAGAACCACATTTCCGCTGCTTCCAGTTTTGTCCTCATTTTCGATGATATTGTCCAGCATTCACTGCCGTATTGAAGAACTGACATCACATAGCACTCCATCACACTTTTCTTTGTTTCTAGTGAAACTTTCCTGTGTGTTAGTAATTTGCTCAGCTTCCGGAACGCGTACTTTTGCCCAAAAATGCAATTCTGCACTCGTTGAATCCGAATCTGTATTTTCCACTTTTTTATCACTTCAGCTACTTTTCCCGACAAAAATAATTGTACTCTCCAACTTTTAGAGAAATCCCTTCTTCTCTTGAAAATCACCTAAAATCAATACCAGCCATCTAAAAATAGGGTTACACGAGTTATAAATTGGGAATGTCATCATCAAGCAGATAAAGAATTTTGAATATCTGGGAATTGTTTTAACAGAGACTGGAAAATGTAACACGAAAATCCAAACATGCATTGGACTAAGGAAATATGCTTTTCTAAAGCTAAGCAAACTGCTGAGAAATGAAAAAGCTTCGTGTAAAACAAAGAAAAGAATATTAGGTTGCGATGCGATATCCATCCTCTTATATAACAGTGAATGTTTGACAATTTCTCCACGAATCAGGAGAAAACTGGTGGGGGCAAAACTGAGGTTCGACTGAAGGATACTGAGAATTCCATGGACGGAGAAGGTAGACAATGAGAAAGTCTTAAAGAAAGTCTTAAACGAAAACATCTTACATATCATAAAGTAACAGTTAAAATTTCTTATACACACAATGAGAAAAGAGGGCTAGGAAAACGTAACACTCACAGGGCATATTGAGCACAAGAGAGATAGAGGAAGGTGGTGAGGCAGCTACCGGATAACTGGTTGAAAAAGATGGCAGAACGGGGTGCAGAGGGCTTGGCAAAGAAAGAAAAAAATGGCAATGGTTTTGGAGAGCCATGTTCGCCAATGTTCTGAAGAAATGCGGCCAAAAAGAAAGATAAGGACTCTATGAGAAAAAGCTAGAAGAAAAAACTAACCATCAATTGTGCGAAGACACAATTGATGGTTATCAGCAAAATAAAACGTCCCAAGATGCTAACTACGAATTAGAGGTAGTAAAAGAAAGCGAGAAGAAAGGACTAATCATCAATTATACGAAGACACAATGTATGGTTATCAGCAAAAGAAAACGTCCCAAGATGCTAACTACGAATTAGAGGTAGTAAAAAAAGCGAGAAGAAAGGACTAATCATCAACTGTACGAAGACACAATGTATGGTTATCAGCAAAATAAAACGTCCCAAGTTACTAACTACGAATTAGAGGTAGTGAAAAAAATTGAGAAGAAAGGACTAATCATCAATTGTACAGAGACAGAATGTATGGTTACCAGCGAAAGAAAACATCCTAAGATGCAAACTACGAATTGGAAGTAGTAAAAGAAAGCGAGATGAAAGGACTAACTATCAATTCTAAGAAGATATAATGTATAGTTATCAATAAGAGAAGACAGTCCTAGACGCAAAGTACAAATTGTAGCTAACAAAATAAAGCAGGTAAGAAAATTTAACTCACTTGGAAATGTTTTAACAAGAGACACCGAAATCCAACGGTTCATAACAGTAGTGAAAGTTCTTTCTAAACGCTAACCAAAGTACTAAGAATCAGGAAAATAAAAAGTATTTCACTGTTATGTAATATCAGTCCTCTTACAGCAGTGAATATTGGACAATCTCCTCCCAAATGAAAAATAAATTTGAGGGAACAGGCAGAAATAGGGTGTAACAGAAAGATGTTGAGAATACCATGGACTGAACATGTGAGCAATGATGAAGTCAACAGAGATGAAGACATGATTTGAAGCAACAAAAAAGTGGTTCCACAGAAGGATGCTGAGAATACCATGGACTGAACATGTGAGTAACGCCGAAGTCTTAAAGAAAATGGAAACACTTATACTCCGAACCAGAAATAAAAACAGTCATAATTTTTAGGATATATTAGGAACACTGGGCTTGGAGAATTTGACACACTCAGGACATACTGAAGGTAGAGGGACATAGGAAAACGGTAATTTAACAAGAAAACAAGCTTGTTTAAAAGGATAGTAGAACAAGGTGTAGGTACTTCTCGCTTCCGAATTCCTGTTTTCCTACCAGCAAGAAAATTATTTTTTTTAATCATTTAATCCCAAGCAAGGCGGGACCGTCACAAGCACACAGAGGACTACAATGACAGAAAAGACAGATTACAGGAGATATTCAAGAAACGATAAAAGATTAACAGGATTCAAGAACATAGTGGCCTTGGGCATGACAGTAAACTGCATCCGGCAGTAAGGCCTCTGATTGGGAGGTTGTGAGGAACATGGAACCACCTCTTCATTGCTTTTGTTCCCGTGTTCACCCTGACCCGGACTGGTAGCATCTGTTAAGGTCCCAGCTATGGGGTCAAAACACTATGAAAGTATAAAAGTACACTTTTATAAAATGTCTCACTAAATCTAAACTTATTTATAAATAGAACTTTGTCTGTGTGTGTATGTGTGTGTGTCTGTGTGTGTGTCCGTTATCTATAGACTCCGAAACGGCTGAACCGATTTTCTTGAAAATTTACACAGCTGTACTATAAGCGTCTGCGAGTGTTCTTAGCTAGGTTTTGTGTCGAGGTACCCCCGATAAATATCGAAAATCGATAATCGAAAAGATCGGCTTATAGAAAGAGTGGTCCGATAAATTTGATACACTCATAGACAAAGACATAAGAAACGATATTCAGAAGTTTCAAGGTTGCAGTTCTTACAATAGTGCAGAAAACCGATAATATATATATACAAAAGGCAAGAAGTTTGTGTGTATGTCTGTTTATCTACCTGTATGTCTGTATTTTTTCAGCCCTTTTATTTTAGTTTTTGCTTCGGGTTTAGCTCTAAGTAGGTATAATTGTAGTTCTTAGTTTCAGCCATGATACCATTTACTCAGAGGACTTATTTAGCCTTCAAAATTCAGTTTACGACGAAAAAACGTATTTGATATCGATACCAGGAAATGAAAATTTGACTTACATCCATTGATTTTTGTTTAAATATACGGTTTCGCTTTAACTGGAAACAATTATTGTTTTTTAGTGTTTCGTGCCAACGTCCAAAGAGATTGAGCTCCAGGACCATGGATTAGTTTTAAAGCTTTTATTACAACCGAGCAACGCCGTGCTATACTGCTAGTATACATAAAAATAAACTTTTATAGAAAAATATACATTTTTGAAGGAAAAACTATTCTCAGCAAAACATTTTTGAATACATCACGAGAAAACATCTTGAGTTTTCTAAAAACAAAAACAAATTATTAAAATCTGACTAAATCAACTTTCTCACTATGAACAAACATTTAAAAAATACCTTAAAATCTCACCTTTTTTGGCATTACCTAACCACAGAGGTTGATATGCCGTTAAACAAATCTCAAAATCAAACTCAAACTCAAAAAGATAGAAGATGGCAATTGACGTTACATTTATTTTTTTGGAGATTATGGGTATCAGGGAAGCAACTAAATGCAATGTCAATCACCATCTTGTCTTACTGAATTCTATTCTTTTAATATATTTTTTCCTCACTAAAGTCTCTCTTTTACTCGCAGTCATCTTTTGCGTCCTAGGGGCCTTGCCGCTTTGCATGGAGTGAAATTAGTTTTAAAATATTATTGATATTTGTGTATTTCTTATTCTCGTTGGTCCCCCACCAACATTCTTTCAATCGTTATGCACAATAATTGAACTCCTCGATCGAGCTCAGGTGACACAGGTATAGAAATCGGTCAGCTGTTTCTATTTTTCTTTTTTTGTTTTTAATGTGATTAGATTTTCTTTGTCCAGTTGCCTTTTCTTTTTTTTAATATGTATTTGTTTATAACAGCTATAGTTTCTTGTTCGTAGTTTTTTATCGACAACGACACAGCCTCTCAAGGAACAAGAGAATTAGTACACATTTGTCCTTTGCAAAATGTTTTGTGGATATGTATTGTTGGCAATCACGACCTTGAGAGCTTATGATTTTTTATTTTTAGTATATGATCCATCTTAAGCGGCATATATATATATATATATATATATATATATATATATATATATATATAAGCAAGTTTGATTACAAAGAAACGATAAGGTGTGTCTGTTCCGTTTTTTAGCCTATTTTTTAACCTTTGAATAGGATGTTGAGCATTGTGCTCGAAGTTGTGGATAACCTGTCAGAAGTTCAGATGATGTTATTGTTATGTTCAAGTACTTCAGAACGTCTTAGTCATTTTCAAGAACTGATGTAGTGTCAGTCTGATATTTAGAATTTCTTTGTCTACATCTGAGTATACGTTGGAAAGCACAAAAAGAATATGATTTATTTTATTAGCAATAGTTTTTTAATTTATTGTCTTATTCAGTTATATATATATAAGGTATATTTATTTGTTTGATCGAATACTGTCTCAATATATATTTTAATAGAGATTGATATATATATATATATATATATATATATATATACCTTTATTAAAATATGGAAAAATGCAACTAGTTTGAATGAATACTGGTTAAATTTACCTAATTCATATATATATATATATATATATATATATATATATATATATATATATATATATAGAACACCACTGCACTGGACCCCAGATGGCAAAATATAGGGGAAGACCAAGAATGACATACAGAAGTACGGTGAAGAATGAGATGAAACCCATGCAGTACTCATGGTTTTCATTGACTAGTCTGGCCCAAGATAGGCAGAGGTGGAGAAGCTTTGTTGCTGCCCTACACACCATTGGGTATAACGGATGATGATGATATATATATATATATATATATATATATATATATATATATATATATATATGTACAGGGTGGTCTAAATTTAGCTGGAGTAAATGATAACGTATTTTGTGATTACGTATACAATGATATTTATAACACTTATTACATTGACAATTAAATTTTATTGTGTATAATTTTCACAGGTTGCTCTTGAATAATGTTGGAGCACTGCATCTTGTTGGAAATAATATAACCGTACTGATGAGCTGTGATGCAGCGAAACAGATCTCTCTGCGGATGATTCTTTAATAAATACAAAAAAAGCGATTTTTATCCCTCTATCTCTGAACCGGGTCTGACTGAAGCATTAAATTTCGTCTAGGAGTTCATTAACATAATACATCAGCATGTAGAAATTATTCTATATTGATATTGATGTAGGTATGAATTTTAATGTGGTCCAATATCTGGACATGGAATTACATTTAGAAATTGGCAACGTCTTTCCGTACATGAAACTAAATAGCAGGTCAAAGAATGTAAATACCGGATTAAACCGCCCAAAAACTGTGATTAAACACGTCATGAATGGCCCTGAATGCAGGCCATCTAGAAATTAAACACGTCATGAATGGCCCTGAATGCAGGCCATCTAGAAATTAAACACGTCATGAATGGCCCTGAATGCAGGCCATCTAGAAATTAAACACGTCATGAATGGCCCTGAATGCAGGCCATCTAGAAATTAAACACGTCATGAATGGCCCTGAATGCAGGCCATCTAGAAATTAAACACGTCATGAATGGCCCTGAATGCAGGCCATCTAGAAATTAAACACGTCATGAATGGCCCTGAATGCAGGCCATCTAGAAATTAAACACGTCATGAATGGCCCTGAATGCAGGCCATCTAGAAATTCATAAAATAAACATACTTTAAAGGAAAAGAGGAAACAGTATGATAGAGCATTGATAGAAGAGAAGCAGAAAACCAGAATTTAATTTAAACCCCAAACAGTTCAACTTATGAGGAACATCGAAAGAAAAAGAAATCATTTGGTTCACTCCTGCTTTAATTTAAGTGGGAAAACAAATATATGAAAAACGTTTTTCAGACTACTTTTTTTTTTTTATAAGCGTTTCACCCCGAGCAAGGCATGTCACTGCCACTACTGCACAGGGGGCTACGTAGAGTGGAGAAAGGATGATTAAATATAGGAAATGTCAGAGGGTGGGTGATAGGCGGGTAAGGATACCGAGAATGAGGGTTGGGTAGATGAGAGTGTTCTGAGAATAATTGGGAGCTAGTGTGATAGGAGGTGTCTATTGACCCTACATTTAAACACCTGCAGATTGTAGCTGTCGGGAAAGCAGACTTATGGAAGGGAGTTCCACAGGCGGGAAGCGCGAGAAAAGAAGCTGTTGGAGTAGAATTTACGGTTACATCTTATTTGTTTAACTGTAAAAGGGTGGGACCTAGTTGCTAATCTAGTATCTCGTGTAAATTCGTGCTTAGGCGGCACCAGTGATCTAAGCTCATCGGAGCAGAAGCCATGAAAGTACTTGTAGAAGAGGCACAGGGAAGCCACATCACGCCGGTGAGAGAGTGGTTGCAGCCGGTCTGCCAAGTCAGTATTAACCACGTTACAGGTCCTCCTTTGTATTTTGTCAAGAAGACCAAGGAGAGCAGCAGGGGCACCCGACCAGATATGGCAGCAACTTGATAAATACTTCCCCAATATCTCTGTGTTGCACAAAATCTTCGATTAAGCACTGTGAAAATTAAGTCATAGTTCCACCAGCAACTTAGAAAACACAATTAAGAGGTAAAACGCCAAGAATATTAACAAAAATAGCGTTCAGAATAATATTACTAATCACATGTGCAATTGGAGAGATTAAAAAAATGCCACTGAACGGAGTGTGAAAAACAGAAGGTGTCGTCTACAAGGCGGAGGTGGAAATTACTGTAAGAAAAGATAATATAACCATCACTTACCATTTACACTAGAAGGTTACGAACACAGTACAAAACTAACTAACCACTTGTAAGAACTAAAGGAAAAAAGTAGAAAAAAAAACACTAATATATATTGGAGTATTTTGAAACAATCTGAGCCATTATAATATAATACTATTATTCGAAAAATTATGTATAAATTTTATCAAAAAGAAAAGATGGCTATTATGTTGTTATAACATAAGCTTGAGGTAGAGTTTTGTTTAACGGCATATCAACCTCTGTGGGTTACTTAATGCCAAAATGGTAGGGTTTTAAGCTATTTTTCTTAATGTTCGGTTATAGTGAGAAGGTTGATTTAGTCAGATTTTGATGAAAAAAATTTTTTTAATAAGGAAAACTAACGATGTCTTCCAGTTTTGTATTAAAAAATATATTACTGGTAATATTTTTTCCTTCAAAGATGTATTGTTAGTAATATTTTTCTTTCCAATATGTATATTTTTCTATAAAATCTATTTTTATGCATATATTTCTATAAAAGTCTATTTTTATACTTTCATAGTGTTTTGATCCCAGTTTGGGGATAAACTATTTGCTCATACTTGGGGCCCTAACAGGTGCTACCACCCCGGATCAAGGTGGACCTGGGAACAACAACAATTAAAAGGTGCTTCCATACTCCTCACAACCTCCCAATTAGAGTCCTTGCTGCCGGATGTAGTTTTATTGTCTCGATATAAGATGGTTCTGGGCATGACGTCAAACTGCATCCGGCAGCAAGTCCTTTGATTGGGAGGTTGTGAGGAACATGGAACCACCTCTTGATTGCTTTTGTCCCCGTTTCCACCCTGACCCGGAGTGGTAGCACCTGTTAAGGTCCCAGCTATGGGCAAATAGTTAACGCCCATACTGGGGTCAAAACACTATGAAAGTATAAAAATACACTTTTATAAAATATATACATAAAAATAGACTTTTATAAAAAAAAAAAAGTATACATTTTTGAAAGAAAAATATTACTAACAATACATTTTTGAAGGAAAAGAAAATATTACCAGCAATACATTTTTGAATACAAAACTGGAAGACATCGTTAGTTTTCCTTATTAAAAAAAAGATTTCATCAAAATCTGACTAAATCAACCTTCTCACTATAACCGAACATTAAGAAAAATATTTCGAAGGAAAAATATTACCAACAATACATTTTTGAAGAAAAAATTATTACCATAACACACTTTTGAAGGAAAAAATTATTCTCAGCAAAACATTTTTAATACATACATTTTTAGTTTTCTAAAATAAAAAAGAATAAAAACAAAAAAAATTATTAAAATCTGACTAAATCAACCAGTTATATCAAGAACATGGCAATTGGTTGAATGAGAGATCCGAAATATTGACAGCTTGCAAACATGCAAAAAAATTCTACGGGAGTTATATGAAGCCTGATGAAAGTACCATTTTTTTGTTCTTTTCTTCTCTCTTTTCCCCCTCTTACATATTTTCTCTATTCTTGCTTTGCCCCTTTCCTCTCATTGATACCAGAAGTTTATAAATAAAGTGATAGAAAAACAATTGACCTTTTCACTGCCCGAGTGAAGTTGACCGAGTATTGATTGGAACAATAAGTGGCCTATTTTTGTCTATCAGTTCTCTTTTACGCGTTTGTCTGTATTGTTTTGTGTGAAATATCTTTGTGTTTGATATTTTTGTGTTGACGTCGGGCGTCGCCCCAAAGGCCACAACAACACTCTCTCTCTCTCTCTCTCTCTCTCTCTCTACTTCATCAGCATAGACAAAATACAAAATCAAAAAAATGCAGGACTATTCTTCTTCTTCTATGTGCCCTGTCCCTTCAGGACGTAGGCGCTCATGGCTTCCCCCGTTTCCCTATCCCTGGTAGCTCTGAGCACGCCTTCTCCTGTTACACCATGAAATCCTCGTTCCGTCATTCACCTGATTAGGTCCTTCAAATATGTTATCCGTTGCTTTCTCCTGTCGCTTTCCCCCTCTATCTGGCCTGTTAGTATCAGATTCTCCAGGTCCTCCTTCCTCATTGCGTGGCCCAGGAACTTCAGCTGTCTCTTCCTGGTGTTCAGTATTAATTTCCTTTTTGTTTCCATCATTTCCAAGACCTCATCATTGCTCACATGCTCGATACATGATATTCGCAGCATCCTTCTGTAGAACCACATTTCAGTTGCTTCAAGTTTTTCCTTAAACTTTGATGGTATTGTCCAGCATATAAAAACAAAAAAATGATGGGCATCAGTAGGGTGTTCACGAAGGAGGCGCTGAAAGGCCTCAATATACCCACAAAACTACTGGCTAAAAGGTCAAACGCTATGTGGGACACACTGCTGAAAACGTGGGAGAAATTCTTGGTCATTTCTGAGGGGTCTTTTTTGCCCCTTGTCGACAAGTGGGGAACGTGACTACAGCAAATAGCAAAGCGAACATTCCCATGGGAAATATCTTTTTACAGGTGACAATGGTCGACAAGTGCTTCAATAATGACATGCTGTATCCAAAATATTCTTGTGACTGTCGAAGGCCGTCGACCTCACTGCTGATCTTGTGGCGCTGCGGGTAATTTATCAGAAGTATGCCCTGGCAAGGACCCAGCGTCACCATCCAGCAACCACCATAGCAACCAACAGCATGAAAATAAGCAGTGGGGTCAGATGAGACTGTCCAGGCCCACAATGGCCTCAGCAAGTAGTGGGTAAAAGGCTGTGACTACTCCTCTCCAGTAGGTTATCCCACAGGGGCGTAAAGAAGCAGCAGCGGTAATCAGCACGAACTACAGCAAAAACCGAGGCCTTAGAACAACAGAAGTCTCATCAACAACAAAGGCAGCAACAACAGCAACCTGGAACAGCAGCAGCAGCAGCAACAGCAAGAGAAGCATTTGCAGCAACCACAACAACTACAAGAGCAATATCAGCAACAGAAACCGCTACAACAGTAGTAGCTGGAGCAAGACCCGGAGATGGAGCATAAGATTCTACACTCTTTGAAAAAATAAGAAACAAGGACTAAAAGGCTTTAAAATATGTAAAAAAAAATAGTCCGAGCAAAGTAGGACGGAGAAAGCCATTTAACAGTCCAAGTCTGAATCCGCCTCTAATTTTCCAGGCAAAATTGAAAATACTTCCGCTGAAAAGGCACAGAGCTTCCCCAGTTCCCCATTAAGAACTCACCATCTCTCTTCTCTGTACCAACCACCAAATCAATCCCCCTTTAAAAACGAAAAACTTTGCCCAAGCGGGGGAGCAATTTGTCAAGTCGGCAGAAAGGTCTCAAGACACCTTTCTTTGCAGAGGAAACCGCTCTTGATTCCATTGTTTAATTGTATTATTTTAGACGGAGGTACCCAGAAATTTACCCCATACTCTGGGGGTAATGACGCTAATACGTAATAAAGGTGGGAACCTACAAGTTTGGGTTAACCTGGAAGGTGCAAAAGACGCTTTCCCGGACATCAGAATGGCCCAAATAGGGTTTCCTGATCTGAAAACTTTAAAAAGTATGCACAGGGAGAGTCCCTCTTATTCTCCATACCTCATTATGTTGTATATCAATAAACAACAAACACGTCTGTATATAAAAATATATCAAGTGATATTTTTATTAATGAACGATGGACCGTGTAGCCTAGTGAACAGAGAGTGAGAGCGCGCTTCCAAGGGTTGACGAATGCGTACCCCGCAATAGCAGCATGCTATTGGGGGCAGCTGTGAACTGCCTTCCTTCGTGTTCTGTGGTTCTGCTGCTACTTCTGCTCTCACTTCTTCTGACTGGCGAATCCGTGTTTTCGTGGTCTTTATATATCTTCCAAAACCGGGACTTGTTTCTTCCGGCTTTGCCTTGATCACGCGACGCCCACGCGACGCCTACGTAATTCTCAGAGTCACCTGTCTGTTTGCCTCTGAGTTATTTCCGCATCTGCCGAAAATAGGGTCAAAGTGACATCCGTTACTTTTCACCGACCGGAAACAACACGGCTTGTATCAGCCTTTCTTGGGTGGGCCAGACCGTTATATTACAATTATATAGGGCCTTGAAATTAACCTCCCTGGAGATAGACTCAGAGAGCCTGGGATAATCCGTTGGGGACCTGACACCCGCATATTTTTTCCCAGTCTGCGTCTAAGGGATAAACTTGAACGTGTCTATGAAGCTAACCAGATTGGATTCATGGGCCTTGAGGGATTGGTGTAAGGCGGCCCGCCTCTTTCATGATATCTTGTCTTTCAACTTTCCTTTTAATCTTGAGTATATTATCCAGCACTTTTTGTCATATCACGTAGCTGTTCAGCACTATTTTCACAGTTTCTAGCGATTTTTTCTGTTTCTTAATAATTTGCTTAGCTTTTGAAATGCCCTTGTCATTATCACATTTTAGATTTCAATGTCACCAATTCAGTACTCTATAGTGTGGCTGTGTTCATAATTGATGCATAGACGACATGGTTGTAAGAAAAAAGAAGATAGCAACACACGTCGTACAAATAAAAAATACCAAACTCGAGTTACAAATTAGAGATATCAAAATAGACTTAAGAATTGGAGATTCCAAAATCGATTTACAAACTGGAGATACCAAAAATCGATTTACAGATTGAAGATACGAAAATCAATTTACTAATTGGAGATACGAAGATTGACTTACGAATTAAAGAAACCAAAACTGATTTACACATTGGGAGATACTAAAATCGACTTAAAAAATGAAGTTACAAAAGTCGACTTACGAATTGGAGATACTAAAATCGACTTAAAAATGAAGTTACAAAAATCGACTTACGAATTGGAGATACTAAAATTGACTTTCAAAATGTGGTTACAAAAATCAACTTACGAGTTGGAGATACAAAAATCGATTTACAAATTGAAGTAAATCGATTTTGGTATCTCCAATTTGTAAATCGATTCTTCTGTCTCCAATTTGTCAGTCAATTCAGCACGATATTCATTGGTTTTTAGCGATTTTTTTTATTTCTTAATACTTTGCTTAGCTTTTGGAATGTAGATGTTTGTGTGTGTGTCTGTTTGTCTGCCTGTATGTCTGTATTTTTTCAGCCCTTTTATTTTAGTTTTTGCTTCGGGTTTGGCTCTAAGTAGGTATAATTGAAGTTCTTAGTTTCAGCCATGATACCATTTACTCAGAGGATTTATTTAGCCTTCAAAATTCAGTTTACGACGAAAAAAACTTATTTGATATCGTTACCAGGAAATGAAAATTTGACTTACATCCATTGATTTTTCTTTCAGTCTACGGTTTCGCTTTAACTGGAAACAACTATTGCTTGTTAGTCTTTCGTGTCAACGTCTAAAGAATCTGAGCTCCAGGACCATGGATTAGTTTTAAAGCTTTCATTACACCCGAGCAACGCCGGGCTATACTGCTAGTACCCCTAAAAATCAATAAACTATATTATATTTTGATTGTTTTAAGCTTATACTAAAATGAATAAGACAGCATAAGAAGACAATTAAAGTTAACGATAGGTAAACAAAATCAGAAAGTAAAAAATTGACAGAACGAATGTGCAGAATAGATGGAAAAATATATACAGAAAAACCCCCAGTTTTAAAAAATACTCAATAATGAAAAATAATACAATTTGGATTTACGTTCATTCTAAAAGTATTTTATATGTAAGCAATATTTATGATTTATTTTTCTTTGTAAAAAATTCATTGAGTTTGTGGAACCTCGGAAAACACGTTATTTCTCTTTGAGTTCAAAACGCCGGTGGCAAGAACAATTTAATGATCTTTTAAATAGGCTTTCTAGCGTTAATGACGAGTTTGTTAACTATATTCCCAGTAATCCCACTAAATAACATACGTCAGAAACACTTCCCTTGAGGAAGTAAAAATTAGTACAGTGGAACCTGCCGTATGCGATCCTCTTCGTCAACGACCACTTGTTGTTAACGACCGTTTTTCTATGCGCGGACCATTTCGTAATGTCAATTGACCCTTAGTGAGCGACCACCTCCAGAACGCGACCAGCGACTAACATCAATGAGTGAAAATCACTGATAAAGCGACCGCTTAAAAAAAATCCATTTTGGTCGTACACTGCGAACTTCTAAATTAGGAGAAACTAAATGAATTATCTGTTTCATTTTGATTTGATCTAAGCCAGGAACAATTTCTCATTGTTTTATTATTTTAATGTTATATCAAAGTGTTATTTCTTGTTGAAACAAGTTTTTGTACAACATGTATTGCATTTGACATGTTCAAGGGATTTATCGCAGTCTCTGTACTGAATTGGATAAATTCAGGGATTGGGAAAATCACAATTATATCCCTTTTTCAAATATCTATCTCTTTCGTTCCTTTATTTTTTGTGTATCTATCTACTTTATTTCTATCTGGGTATATCTATCTCTATCTCTCTATTTCTCTACCCCCACCCACAACCGCTGTCAGTTTTTTGTATGCTTTGTTTATTTTTTTCCATGTATTATCACAGATTCGCTTTTGCTATCACTTCTAAGAAAAAACTGAAAGCATATACTTTTTTAAAGTCTACTTAATAAATATTTTTGTGGATAAATATTTTGGTCGCTTGTTAACCGCTGTAAATACGTTTTTTAAAAATTTACAATGAATTATGGCTGAATAAATTTCGTTAAATTTAAACCATTTTCTTAAGTTCTCGTTTATTTATTACCGGAATACATGGTAAAATTCTAATATGTACATTCTGATGAGTAGAATATACGTTCCTGGCGTAAATAAATCATGACTATGAGCCTTTAGTGAGCGACCATCTGCCGTATGCGGCCAGTTTTTGATGGCAGATGGGGTGGTCGCATACGAAGGTTCCACTCTCTCTCTCTCTCTCTCTCTCTCTCTCTCTCTTATATATATATATATATACGTATATATATATGAGTGTGTTTTATATATAATATATATAAATGTGTTTGTCTCTTTAATTCAAGTTTGTTGTTTTTCAATGGTTTTACTGATAAAATGTTCTTTGGCAAGCACGTATTTTATCGTAAATTGCTCGATATCGTCAGGGTTTTGTGACGAGTGACAACATCGCTGTCAGTTTTTGTATGTTTTGTTCCATGTATTATCGCAGATTCTCTTTTGCTATTATTCACTTTTAAGAAAGAAACTGAAACCGTATTCGTCGCGAATTTTTCCAACCTACATATTTTATAAGAAATGGCTAGTACAAGTACAGACACGAAAAGGAAAGCAATAACTGACTTTCTTTTAAGTCGACTTTATAAATATTTTTTGAGAATAAATAATTTCGCCTTCTGTTGAAAAATTTTAAAATGAATAATGCTGAATAAATTTCTTTAAAGTTAGGTCATTTTTTTATGGTCTCATTTATTTATTACCAGATTACATGGTAACATTCTAATATGTACATTCTGGTGAGTGGAATATACGTTCCTGGCGTAAATAGGTCATGACTATGAATCTTTAGTGAGCGATAATCTGCCGTATGCGACCAGCTTCTAATGGCAGTAGGAGTGGTCGCATACGACAGGTTCCACTGTATTTATAAAAAGCTGAATAGTTGTAACTCGCCTGACATCGATGGTATCTATACAGAGATTTTTACATTTGGAAATGAAAATCTGTTTCAACTTCGAACTCAATACAAAAAGTTTGGATAGACAAGAGTTTATCACTTAAGAGGAAAGATTGAACTATTTTTTCTCTGTAAAGAGAATAATTATAGCTAGCATTGCCTATGCAATGATAACTACAGGACTGTTATATATCTTCCTATATGACAGCAAATACTGGAAAATATTCTCAAAGATGAAGGAAAGAATCGAAACATTGGTAATGTGGTTCTACAGAAGGATGATGAGGATATTATGGACCGCACATGTGAGCAACGACGAGGTATTGGAGAGGATTGAAATATTTATACTTAACATGAGGAAGAGACATATAAAGGTTCTATGGTGAATAATGAGGAAGGAAGGAAGGCGTGGAAATTTTGATACTCACTCGGTGAATAGAGTGAAAGAGGAACAGGGAAAACAACGCATGACATACTTGATGGCAGAGCAGGTTTTGAGAAAAATAACAGGAGAAAATATATTAAAAGCAACAAGATACAAGAAGGTGTGGAAGTCCATGATCTCCTACGTGCTAAAGGGACACGGCACTTAACATAAGAAGGTGTCTTAGATCTTGCTGGAGAGACATCTCAACAACCTCGGTGATAAAGAACTTCCTCAGTCACAGAGTGACTTCAGACATAGATATTTTTTTGTGGTGGGGGAGATTATATTATGGCATATGGTTTGTTTCTTTACTTTATAATTTTGTATTTATTTAATCATTATTTATATATTTAATAATTTCAGACCAAGCAAGACGGATTTACCACTAAAGAGGGAAAATGACTGGGTACAGGGTGTACTTAAGAAAGGATAAAAAATGAATGAGGTTCAAGAAAATAGCAATTGAAGTTGCATTTAAATTTTTGGAGATTGTAGCTATTCAAAATATCAAGTAAACGAAAGAGAATGTTTTCTAGGAGATAAATTGTGCGTTTTGTGCCTCTGAATCAAGTGTCAAACCCCGAGTCGTGCAACAGATGTAGAATAATAAATATATTTATTAAAATACACCTTATAGCTCTGCTGTATATTACATTGAGCACTGTTTTATTAACACCAGAAATATATTTATATAATCACGCGTACTTTCGCTTATATCCATATGCACATTTATTGTATCTATTTATACAAGTGAATAAGGAACGAAGAAAACATTGACAACATTCAAGGCTCCCTAGAAAAAATAAACCTTTATTGACAATTATTGGCAATTGACGATAACGATAAACATTTATAATATTAACAACACTCTTACCTCAAATTTTACCTTTATTTCATCCCACAAACTGTGATCTAATTTAAAGTTTTATATAAAAAAGAGGTTTCCTAAATTTTAAATTAAGGTTAAATTCACAAAAATAGATTAATGATAAAAACTAAGTTTAAATAGAAAATTATTTGTAGTAGTAAAATTCACTAATAAAGATATATTCAACAAATAGCAATCTCTATTCCCACTTTATCGCGTCCACTCTAAATACTCCCCAACCAATATACATTTTCTTATTTTCTCCTTTTATTAAACCCAAAGAACTAACAATGAAAGCTGTAAAGAACCAGACCTTATCATCTAATGTTAAATCTGTTTACAAAATTTTTAACACGTCCATTATTCAACTCTATCCCTACCGCTTCCCTCTTTTCGTTCAAATTCTGACTGACAACTTACAAACCTTATTTCCCACCGCCCACCCGACCTACATCTCACACAAAATTCGCCAAATGTAAAAAAAGGAACCTCCATTCTTTTTCACACTACCTGATGAGACATTGCAATTTTAATGTCGAAACAAAATGTACACTTTGTAGTAGATAATGATTTGTACATGTTCTAAAATATAATTTATAATATATATATATATATATATATATATATATATATATATATATGTATGTATGTATGTATACAAATGAATAAGGAACGAAGAAAATATTTACAACGTTCAAAACATTAATTTAAAACAGTGCAGCAATGAATATTTATTATAAATTTAAATTTTGCACCTTAGAACATATACAAAAAATCTACTACAAAAATATACATTTTTAACGTTTATTACTATCATTGCTAACTACCTGATCAGACATTGTTCTTTCAATATCGAAAAAAATGTAAACTTTTGTAGTAGATTGTAGTTTATACATGTTCTAAATTATAATATATATATATATATATATATATATATATATATATATCATTATGCGGCCAGTGACTCATTTTAGAAGCTGGTTAGAATATTGAAAGACAAGAAATTTGTAAATCTGTAAATGATGAAGAGAGTACTGGAATACTATGTGATATTTCTCCTTAAATGTGACAGTGAATACTGAAAACCTCATCAAAGATGAGGAAAAGACTTGAAGCAGCCGAAATGTGGTTCTACAGAAGGATGCTGAGGATACCATGGTCCGAACATGTGAGCAAGATGAGGATTTGGAGAGGATGAAAACGAAAAAGGAACTGATACTTATCACCAGTAAAAGACAGCTGAAGTTTCTGGGACATGTAATGAAGAATGAGGGCTTGGAGAATCTAATACCCACGGGACGGATAGAGGAGAGGACAGACAGCGCGTGATATACTTGATGGACTTGAGCAGATAGATAGCGGTTCAGTTTTTAAGAGGGGTAACATGAGTAGAGATGCTACAAGAGATAGGAGATGAGGGAGGCTCTGATCGCCTACGTCCTGAGGGGATACGGCACAAAGAAGAAGAAGAATTGATGCCCATTGGTTATGAAGTAAAACTTCCAATTTTTTCTTCGTTTTTCTATACAGCGGCGACATTAAGTTGGAAACCACTATTAGGAATAAAATCCGAATTACGTTGTGGTGCAGTGGATATCGGCTCGGAACGAGAAATCGGAGTGCCAAGTTCGAATTCCAGTTGAATTCTTTGCATTCACTTACAAGCAAATCCCCACTGGGAAAGGTATTATTAATCCGTCTCTTCCCACTAGTTATGGGTTAAATAACAGGACAGATTGGGTTCTATAGCCTTGGCTGGCAACCAGTCTACCGCAGACAGTAATAGCAGCCTACTGCGGAATAATATTCTGCCCAGTCAATCATGTCTCTTTCGAGACATGATCGCCCAAGCGTGTATCACGTATAACACTTAACTGACTGACTGATCCGAATATATTAAGATCATCCTCTCCGTTATAATAAAGACCGTTATATATATATATATATATAGACCGTTATATATATAGCATAGTGATGATCCACGTACACTGTCTTAATATGTATAGGAAAGAATATTAAAACGTTTTGAGTTTAAAAATGTGCTGTTGTTTTTTTTACAGTATTTGTTTATTTCAAATTCAAATTTTAAAATCATTTGTTTCTGATGAAGGACCGAGGACTGTCTGAAATATAAAATATAAGAGTAGAAATAAACAAATACTATAAAAAAAAAAACACATTTTAAACTCAAAACGTTTTAATATTCTTTCCTATATATATATATATATAGAGAGAGAGAGAGAGAGACCGTTATATATATATATATATATATATACCTGTATATATATATATATATATATATATATATAGAGAGAGAGAGGGGGGGGAGAGAGACCATTATATATATATATATACACACACCTCCTTTCACGCTCATGGGCGGAAGAGAGATAATAGCGAGGCAGCGTCATTTTTTTACATACCAGTAATCAGACTTTACTATTAGAAATTAAACTCTTACCGATTGTTTGCGTTTTGATAGTGACTTAGTATTTTAGTCTTTTATTTTTTTCAATAATTATGCCGAAGAGTGGTGAAGAATATATATATATATATATATATATATATGTATGTATTATGTGAAAAAATACCGAAATTTATATTCGTCGAATGGCCATTTCAGCGAGAAAATTCTCGCTTCAGCAACGATCGAAAACAAAAATTTATTAATTCAATTATGGTACAAAGTTTCTATACCGGAAGAAGCCCAAAAACATACCTATACAAAGGAATTTTTTTTAAAAAAAGGTGTTTGTTGGATTAAGAAAGAAAAAAGTATGTTTTTAAATTTGCCGGTCAGACATAAGAACAAGAGAAAAGCAAAAACAGAGATTCGTGATTAGATATTAGAAGACTTTACATTTAATTCTATATATATATATTCTCTCTATTATAATAAAAAAGTTTATATATATATATATATATATATATATATCCCTTCTGTCACGCTCAGAAGTTTTGATTATTTTTTTTCTTATGCCTTAATGTAATATACTCAATAGTAGGTACATCAATATATATGTTGAAGTCATTTTAGACGGCATATCGATATAAATATTTTGCCGTCATTTTATGACTATACGAGCCAACTCGTAATGACAGTAACAATCGTTTGTCCCTTCATTTATATAAGCACGTGCAAACATTCCATGTGAAAAATCTACACTGGAAAAACCAGAAAAATATGTCTTCCTGTCTGTGTTCATTCTAAACGAATGAAGATTAACACTTTTACGTTGTTTCATTAACATTAGTAATAATGAAAACTAATTTTCCTAGAACGTGGGGAAATGTTTTCGTCTAGACGCCCTAAAGGACCACGCAACAGTTCTAATTACGAGCCATTATAAGATGGAGCTTGGAGATGTTAGGGATATTTCCGTTCTTATGCGACCGAAAGTTGTACGACTTTTTTTTTTTTTCAAACCCAATTCGGCTTTAAACAAAAGTTAAACATTTTTCAACGAAGGTTTTAAAGATAAGATAAACTGTAGTTAAGAAAATAGTTTTATATATGCAACTGCAAAAAGTATGAGCATCCACATATGCACCTAGGGATGGTAATGACAATATTTATTTAAAGTTATACATTGATAGAGAGCATATATGTGTATTTATGATAGATAGATAGATAGATAGATAGATAGATAGATAGCATATGTGCGTATATATTTACCATAGATAGATAGATAGATAGATAGATAGCACGTATATATATATATATATATATATATATATATATATATCATACATATATAATTAAATAATAAAGAAGCCTATGTAGATAGATAGATAGATAGATAGATAGATAGATAGATAGATAGTAGCATATATTTGTATATATTTATCATAGATAGATAGATAGATAGATAGATAGATAGATAGCACGTATATATATATATATATATATATATATATATATATCATACATATATAATTAAATAATAAAGAAGCCTATGTAGATAGATAGATAGATAGATAGATAGATAGATAGATAGATAGATAGATAGCATATATGCGTATATATTTATCATAGATAGATAGATAGATAGATAGATAGATAGATAGATAGATAGATAGATAGATAGCACGTATATATATATATATATATATATATCATACATATATAATTAAATAATAAAGAAGCCTATGTGGATAGATAGATAGATAGATAGATAGATAGATAGATAGATAGATAGATAAAGAAAACTAGATAGATAGATAGATAGATAGATAGATAGATAGATAGATAGATAGATAGGTTTACCATAGATATATAGATAGCATATGTGCGTATATATTTATCATAGATAGATAGATAATATATATATATATATATATATATATATATATATATATATATATATACATATCATAAATATATAACTAGATAGTAAAGAAGCCTATGTAGATAGATAGATAGATTTTCATCAATCTCATACTCGCTACCTTATTACCTATGAAACGATGTAAACATGTTAGTCTAAAATTACTCACCTGTCCGGCAGAATAGTTGGCACGTTATGGTCTATTGATTTTTAAGCTCCGGTGAACTCGATCCTGACTCAGAGACAGATACACACTCTAATGTTAAAGTAACAACACTCCCAGCCTGTTTTCAGTACCCAGCTGACTGAGAAAAAAAATAACCTTCAACATTTTTTAGTATATTTTTTCTTTCCTATTTTTTTAACTCTTTTTATTTATTTCTTTTTAATTTTTCGTAATTCTTTTATCTTTTTTATAATCCTGTTAATCTATTTTTATTTTACCGTTCGTCAAATTTCAAAATTGTTTTAACATTCGGCTTTATTTTCTTTTTTCACTTCAGTCCTGTCCTAATTCATTCAAAAGAAAATCTATTGTTAAAAATTACTGCATTCTCTGTTCTTAAGCTTTCAGACTTTTTATATATTTTATATGGTTCACTTAATTTTTGTTTTGATTAAAGAATTTACACGACCAGACAACAAAATATTTTATAAATATTATAAAACCGTTATTCATCCAGCCAGATATTCGTAATTTTGTATAACGATTCCAATAACGAGCATATTAAAAATATAATTTTTAATTATTGCTAAATGTAAGTTGGTGATATTTTTCACATCAAACGTCAAAATCTAAATGATATCATAATGATTTTTAAGCCAGTCAAAATTTTGTTGTTGTTTGGCTTGAGCATGTATTGAATTGAAATAAATAAAACTACGGAAGAAAAATTGTCGATGCATTTAAATAAATACGTGGCAATTAATAAAAACGTAATTTTCATACTTCAAGCGTAGGAGATTCATAAACACAATGAATTGTCGCAGGAGAAAAATATGGTAGCTTAGATTTATTTTTTTAATTTAATGTTTGTTGTGTAGCACGATGATGCGCATGCGTGGAAATATCTTTATTTATGACTACTAAAGAAATACAACCTTCTTTTACTTTTAAATTTCTGGTTTAATTTTGTTTATTTTATCCAATGTTTATTTCCCAGGTAAACTTGTTGTTAAACATAACACTTCATAACTTTAAGCAGTACATGGTTTTGAAGTTTTTATAAGATCTTACATACACACATACAAATATATATATATAAACATACACACACACACACTCACCCACACACACATATAATAGAGAGGGAGAGAGAGAAAGAGAGAGAGAGAGCAAAGAGAGTTTTAGATTGGTTATATTTATGTAGGGAGTGTTCAGAATGAGGATAAATCATTTGTAGATATAGCGTGTAAATTGAAATCAAAGCTGCATTGTGTAGTGGCAGTCTTACATTTTAAGTGATCATGAAACCACACACACACACAGACACACACACACACACACACACACAGACAAAGATAAAAAAATGTTTTTTGTTTAAATGGATAGAATAGCCGAAAGCTCTCGGATATATACAACATTTAAACGGTTTTATATTTATATTGCCCATAGCTCAGAGGTAGAATCGCCGACTGACGCCAATTCGGTCGAGTTTCAATCCTGGGTTAAAAGTAATCGGATGTCTAACCGGACTGATGAGCTGTGATAAAACGAAACATATCTGTCTGCGGATGACTATATATATATATATATATATATATATATATATATATATATATATAGTTTCATTCCCTATGAGCAATCATCAGGCAGCTGGAATACCTGGGTAACCAACTCAGGGACTTAAAAAACAGAAGAATTTAAGAAGGCAAAAAAAAAATATTTATTTCATGCCCATTCATGGCTATTTTAACATCTTAACCAAACTTGGTTATCGCCCTCGTTCAGACTACAGTTTCAACACCTCTGTGCTTTTTACCATCTTCTATGAGTTGGTTAACCAGTAATTCAGGTTGCTTGATGATTGCACATAGTACATGAAACTCAAATCATGCGGGTTTCAATTTTTTCGGGACAACCAAAATATATATATATATATATATATATATATATATATATATATAAATGCAGACTCATCAATATATTCGTTTCGAAAAACCCTCCGCGTATATATGAGGAAGGAAAAAATGGTTCTAAAAAAAGAAAGAGCTGAGCACATGAACATCAGCCAAAGCGATAGGACCGAGCCAGTACCTCGCCCAAAGAAAAAACCCGAGACCAGTAATCAATAACAAAAAGCGCTCAATACGTAAGCAGAGCAGAATAGGGCCAACCTTCCCTGAAGATCCGTTTAGGTGAAACCTTGGTAGGTTTGTTGGCTCACTAGGTTAATTTACTTATATATAGATATATATATATATATATATATATATATATATATATATATATATATATATATTACAATGACATTTTCATGCTTTAGAACAAAACTGTTCCTCTTTAGGTGATATGTTAAAATAAATAATTTTGTTTTATCATATCAATATGTTATGGGTTTTTGATCTACGTGTTGTTTCATTTTCTGTAATATATATATATATATATATATATATATATATACTATGTTAAAAACAAAATTGACAGTTCCTAAGGCCCTTTCCTCCAGCATCTCATCAGAAGAAAATCGTTGGAAATATTAATCAAACGAAAAGAACAGTAACGAAAATGAAGAGCAAAAAAAGTGGGGGAAACACGTTAAAATAAATATACATATAAATATATATACTTATAATATATATATAGTCATAATATACATATATATTTATAGGTATATTTATTTTAACATGTTTTGCCCTCCTTTTTTGTTGTTTTTAAAATAGTATACAAATTCTGTACCTTTAAACATTTGTTTTATATATATATATATATATATATATATATATATATACTGGGGAGGGGTGAATTAATAGATACACATGAGTGTACATACATGTATAATATTAGGTGTTAGTGAAATATTAGATGTTAGTAATATATTCAGGTGTTAGTAAAACAGTAAAACTTTAGAAAAACTTCATCTTAAACCACATAAATAACCCTAATCTACTTAACAAAAAGGCGATTCAAACACCCCATGCTACCATAGAAAAATACTTACTTAAATTCTTAGATCATGACTGATACAAATTTCTCTATACATTTTCACCTTTCTTTTATAATTTTACTTTTAAACATTTAACTTTAATTTTTACCTCCTTGTAGTCTTTGTCTATTTAATGTTTACTCTTGTTATTAAAATGTAATAATATAACTTTATAAGATTTAACTCCCTTTAAAGATCAAGTGAATTTAAATTCAAATTTAATAAACTGTCGGTTTGAAATATGCACCTCATGGTTGCATAATGCATGAAACTCTGAGTCAGGCCATCGACAGAGGACAATATGTATATATATATATATATATATATATATATATATATATATTAATATGTACACTACGTGCCGAATTATTATCGAGATAACTTTTTTCTAACAATTCAAAAACCGTCCAATCAATTCCCACAAAATTTTCGCCCAATGTTTGCAACACTGACCTGCGCAATCACTGAATTTTTCGTCCTGATCTGCGTAATGTAAACATACCGGCACCATATTTGTTATCAGCACGGTGATTTGAGCGTGCCAAATTATTAGAAAGGTTTAGTAAAATTCCCAGAATTGAGAAAACAAAACGTTTATTAATGTTGCACATGAATGTTTATGATCAAAAGAGGCTAATAAATGAGATAATCAAACAAATAACAAGATACAAACGAATGCACAGTTTTAAACAAATTAATAGGGAATGTGCTTTCCCTGTTTTAAAATGACTTGAATAAGTCGACTATCCATAGAATTTGTTAATTGTAGGATGTCATCTGCTGTAATGCCGCGAGATATGTCAAGAATTGCTTCCCACAACTCAGCGTTTCTCCTGAATCGTGGTCCGTTGGCGTACAGTTTTCGCTTCATGATGCTCCAAAAGGTTTTCGATTGCGTTCAAATCCGTAGAATTTGATGGCCGCTTCATTTTTCGAGATCCATCGAAGCCTAACTGTTTCGAATATTTAGTAGTCTTGTGAGCAGCATGTGAGGGAGCATTATCTCGCATAAAAACAATGGCCCTTCTGAAGACAACGCTTTGCTTTTTCATCCACGGTTCAAGATGCTCCTTCATAAACGCTATGTAAACTCCTGATCAAAATGTTAAGACCACTTAAAAATCTTTAAAAAGAAATATCTTTTTATGGATAGATTTTAAACTCTTCCCACTTAAGGTTTCCAATACTACAATCTAAAAGGTTATGGAAACAAAAAGCTATATTTCAAACATTTTGTTTAGAAATTTATATTTTTATAAAATGAGGCGATTTACACATGATCAAAATTATAAGACCAGAGACAAAAAATCTACGAAATTGTACAAAAAGTGTATGAAAAGTGTATGAAAACATTCAACAACCAAATTTAATAATACCTCCACTGCTTTTGATGACTTCAAAAATTCTGTCGGGCATGCTAGAAATAAGCGTTTCCATTAAGGTGCGGGGGATGTTGCTCCAGCTTCTGAAGATGGCTTCACGAAGTTCATTTTTTGTTGAATATTGTTTGCCATTTCGATAAACATCTCTTCCTCAAACATTTTCAATTGGGTTCAAGTCTGGTGAACATGGAGGATGTCCCAAGAGATGGACCCCATTTTCTTGTAGAAAGGTCAAGGTCTGTCTTGCAGCGTGGATTGCAGCAATATTCTGTTGGAATAACTATCCATCCATGCACAAACGATGACCCTCCATCATCAAAGATGCTTTTTGTAGCATGCTAACATAACCAGCCGCTGTTTGACAATCCTGCACCACCTGGAGCTCCATCGTCCCTCTTTAAGAAAAGGTACCCCATACCATTAGGGACTCTCTACCATTATGACGTGTGGAGAAAATTTCAGGAGGCATGTTTTTGTTATGCCAATATCGTTGGATGTCATCGGGTCCATCTAGATTGAATTTTTTCTCATAAGAAAACAGGACTTTCTTCCACTTCTCAACGTCCCATGTTTGGTATTCACAACCAAACTTTAAGCGGTCCACCTTGTGACGTGGAAGCAGCCGAGGAATTTGTTTAGGCTTTTTATTTGCCATGCCTTTTTGTCGTAAGTGTCGTCTGATGGTTACGGAACTGCAATCAGCATCTCTGACGGCCTTAATTTGACTGGAAGAAAGTCCCCCCTCTTTCATAACAACCCGTCTTATTCTCTTACTCAATGCAGGAGAAATTCTTTGGGGCCTACCTGAGGATTTTGCTTTTCCATAATGCTCACTGTTCTTTAGAAAGTTGCAAATCACAGTTTTACTGCGATTTATCTTAGCTGCGATCGCCCGCTGCGACAAACCTTGGTTATGGAATTCTAGATTCCGAGAACGCTCAACTTTGGTAAGTTTGCTTGCTTTAGGCATGGTAACACCTTTACACAGTGATTGCTAATCTCTAACTGAACTAAAAACATTGGAATTACCATAGATCTAACAATTTATACCCCTGGTCTTATAATTTTGATCATGCATAAATCGCCTCATTTTATAAAAATGTAAATTACTAAATAAAATGTTTGGAATGTAGCTTTTTGTTTCCATAACCTTTTAGATTGTAGTATTGGTAACCTTAAGTGGTAGGAGTTTAAAATCTATGTGTAAAAAAAAAATTATTTTTAAAGATTTTTAAGTGGTCTTAAATTTTTGATCAGGAGTGTATACATCAACAGTCATTTTGACCCCATCTGATACTCTCCATGGGCCCACTAATATTTTTCCAATAATACCACCCCAGATCATTATGTCTTCACCGCTTTGTTGGCGTCTCAAACACTGATGGCGATTTTGTCCGTTCATTGCCCAGCCCTTGCACCATCTATCTGGGCAATCAAGTGTTGCTTTAGAGAAGTCAATCTTCATATTGTCCTCGGTCCATTTTAATCGATTTTTAATATGATTTCTCGTCAACGGAGGCTTCGGTACAGGTTTGACTATTTCCCTTAGATACCGACACCGAGTACTTTTAGACACAGTAGGAACCCCAATGCGACAGGAAAAGCTCTTGACGGGTATGTCCAAAGTTCTTCGTAGCCACTAGTTTAAGTCGTGACATGAGACGACGTGAAATAACCTTCGGCTTGCCTTTATTTGCCCTTTTGCATACTTGTGTAGGGTCAGCGGTGAACTTTTTTACTGTTCGATGACACCTCCCAATCATTTTAGAAATTTTTAGGGTAGATTTACCTTTTGGGAGTTCTGAGATAATAGTTTTGTTAGTTTCACTTAAACTGCTTACGGCCTGTCTTTTCACTAATTTCTTTCACTTTTCTAATAATTTGGCACACTCAAATTACCGTGCTGATAACAAATATGGAACCGGTTTGTTTACATTGCGCAGATCAGTAAGAAAATTTCAGTGATTGCGCAGGTCCATGTTGCCAACATTGTGTGAAAATTTTGTGTGAATTGATTTGACGGTTTTTGAAATATTAGAAAAAAGTTATCTCGATAATAATTTGACATGCAGAATATATATGTGGGGGGGGGGGGGGTGTAATAGCTACCATATCACAGTCAAATAAAATGAGAGTAAGATATCAATGCAAAACGCACTTGTGACTTACGATATTAAGCGATGATCGTACATGATGTAAATGAAGAAAGCTGTTACACTGAATCTATCGCACCTTCTAAGCAAGAATAACGTATACTAAAAAAGAAAATTCAGTGAACACCGCTGGAATGCAGTCAAGCTGCATGTGTAACTTCTAAGTTTTCCGTATATATATATATATATATATATATATATATATATATATATATTACGGAAATGAACGAAGATTAACGAAACTGATTATAAACAACCGACATTTTGAAATGATCTGTTTGAACATTATTTCTGATCGATACTCGTATTTAAGTAGATATTCTGTTTATAATCAAACAGCATTATATATTTATTTCTACCGGCCTGATTATTTACGATAAATTTTGGTTACGAGATTTTGCCGAATGACACACATTTTCGTAACAAAATTTTATCGTAAGTAATCAGG